>LPNX011129113.1:249742-331684 GCA_001517045.1 Pseudotsuga menziesii | reverse complement strand
TATATATTCTATATCAACCGTAAACAAAATACATTACTAACAGGGTTATTTAACCCAATCCAAAGTCTTCTTTCTTCAAGTTCAAATGTAAAAGAGAAATTGAAGCGAACGAGACAGAGGTCTTTTAAAAAACTCTGAGCTTAGAGGAGTTTTTCCTTATAATCTTAAGCAAACAGCATTACATCATTAAGCTGTAAGGATTAAACTATTTTCACCAAAACAACATATACATCAAAGCTTCAAAAGCTTGCGCTACCTAGCAAAGTATCGCAAGGGTTTTAAAATAAAACATGGAGAAATAACAACAAACTAAATATTAAAACTGACAGAGAGTCAAATCCATGTTTCCAACCACAGGAACCTTTAACCAACAACCCATTTCGCAAGTAGGGAGAACCCACGACGAGACTGGGGCTTACCAGTTGGAAGCCCACGAAGATAGCTGAAGGACGAGCTTGCATTTCCATTCAAGTATGGAGCTGTCAGTATAGCCTGCAAGTTTATAAACCAAACAATATTTAAAACTCTGAATAATAATTATTAAAACCCTAACTAGTAAATAAATTGGAAAAAGGAAATGCGAGCAAAGTAAAGGTGTTTACCTGTAAGTAAGAAGTAATTGGAGCTGAGAATAAAATAGTCACCAACTCAGGTGAACTAAACCAAGAAGCAAGCAAACCTTCAATTCAACCTTGCGACAAAGGAAGCAAGGATACGACCTTAAGCTCCACAATGCAAAGGAAAAGAACGAACAGAAACAGGAGTAAAACCTTTTTACAGACTTCGAGCCAAGTGAAGAAGTGAAAAACCACTCTCACTGTGTTTTCTTCAACTTGTAAAAGAAACTGAAAACACCAACTATGAAACCATAAACCACATTGCACAGTATTGCAAGCTTAGTGCCAAAGATTAAGGAAGAGCAGGTCTCTTATGGCCGCAAGGAGTCTCACAGCACAGCCTATAGGTAGACAAATCCTTGGAGAGAAATGAAATGGAGTAGGGTGTCGTCGTTATAAGTCAACCAATGCATGGAGGAGTTTTCTCCACGCGCCCTTCTAGAAATTTAACCAAGTGTGGGTCGATTTCTATAGTCAACTCTGCACATTCAAATATAAAACTTATCATTACCAATAATGCAACCCATGCTATCAACTATATTATAAAGGTTCATATCTTTTTCCTTAATGAAATTTATGCCTTTGAACATAGTCTAATGATTCATATGATTTCTCATCATATCAACTTTGCCATCAAGGATTTTATACTATGCATTGGAAATAGTATATTAAGGGACAAAAACTTATAATATATCATGCCATTAGTTTCGACTACTCCATAGTAGTTACTAGGTAGTAAGACTACCTTAGGATACAAGTAGTATTGTTTGTTGTAAAATTATAAATTAATATAGTATTGTAAAATTACAATAACTCTTGTACCAAGGTTATAACCTGAAGATTAAGATTACAGCTTATAACTAGTTGTATAAGATGATAATCATCATTGCAACAAATCAAATAAGTTGGTATTGTTACATGTCTAGTAAAGGATAATTAGAGTATTAATATAATAACATTATGAATTATTTCATAAACTGAAGAGCTCTAAACTTCTCCACTGAAAGACTTGATGTTGATAAAGAAAGGGGTCTTCAAGAAGACTAAAGATTAACCTTAGGAAAGAGTTTCTCTTAAGTAACTAATCCTTCATTGTAAACTTTACCTTTGAAAAACATAGGATTATGTTCATATATAAAGAGCCTTACACTTGAGTATCAAACATGACAATAGCAGTAAGATCATGATACAGTAGAAGTAATTTTATGACAAGATCATGAGCTCTATGCTGACTATAAGAATATATAATTGACTAGGTACTATAATCTTCAAGACAGAAAGAAACCTTGAAAGAACTCATTCTTGTAAATAGCATTAAATTATGTTAAGGATAAAAGTCATTATGGCTTAAATATAAATACTGTCATAGATCCAAAACAATGAAGGATTTTATTTTACCTCATCGAATTCTTGCATCTTAATAATCAATTTATATACTAGCGTCTTATCATGCTAAAGAAGTACATCTTGACTTAATTCAAAATAAACTCCTACTTGATCAAACGCTTACCTGCTGAACCTGTAAGAACCAGCAATCCATGTGAGTTAGTAGAATGCTAAGTAAGCCCCGATTTCAAACATGGTTTCTCACCTACTTGACAAAAGTAAATCATCAGTACAGCTAACAACAACTAAATGCAAGTCAGTTTTATATAACTTATAAAAATTAATTTTGTATTAGTTTTTCTGTATTTGAAATTAATCCTTAACAATTGTTAAATTGTTTCATTATCTGCTAACCGCTAATAGTTACTAAACTGCGATTTAAGACATTTTATGTCACTTTAAAAAATTTAAATTTTTATAAAATTTTGGGTTATTTTTATAATATATATATATGTGTGTGTGTGTGTGTGTGTGTGTGTGTGTGTGTTATACATATATGTATATGGTTTTTCAGCTGTATATAATAGCTTAGGTTAACTAGGCTGTAATCTTATACTTATATATATATAATTTACTTCTGAACTAGTCTATGTAAATCTAAGACATGCCTGTGCTGACAAATGGAATATGTCAATAGAGTTTATAAAAGCCAAAAGAGCAGATAGGTAAAAGATCTAAAATAAAACCTAGTTTTCAAATCACACAGTTTCAATAGTAAAAGTAAAAATAGGAATAACACTAGGGTGCAAAACCCTTGATGAACATTTATAAATGGATTAAAATTGAAAAAGTAAACTGATGAATAAACCGTGGAAAACTTTGGTATAGAAACTAACTTACAGCCTACGGTTATAATTTAAAATGTAAACCCTAGAAGTTTTTAAACAAAGAAACAAACACATAGGGTTAGGAAATGAAATGTAATCATTTTCCTAACATATCCAGCATTTATTCTATCAAATGGAATAGGAAGTCTAGGGATTCATACCTCTAACTTGAAGCTCTTTTTAATGGTTGAACCTGCACACTCAATTAACTAGCATTAACAATTTAGAGGAAGATTTGACCTCTGTATGAGATGACCAAATCACATAAGAACTACCATGTTCTACCCAACCATGACCTGGGAACCCTTCCTAGTTTAAATCTAGATCCCCCCGATATGGACTCCAACATGCAAGTAGCTTAGAGCTCCTAAGGTAGGGTTTCCTATCTGGTATATCAAGTCTGGATCAGTTCTCCTTTTCCTTCCAGGAAATTGTTCTTCAAGCATTCTCTTGAGAGTAAAACAGGAAGAATAATGACTCCCATAAGATAGATCAGAACCCCAAGCCTTTCCTTGGCTTGATACTTTATAGACAGACTTTTCTGTCAAACTGACAGTTAAATCAAGAAACCTTGCTTTCTTGATTTAACCCTTTTTAATTAATTTGGGTAATTTTTAATAGTTTAACTTAGGAACTTTCAAGTAATTCCTAATTAGACTTTTTGTAGGTATTATACTATTTATTATCCTTTAATAATAAATAATAATGGATGGAGCTTTCCTTTCTTTCTTTCATCATTAATATTATTACTTTATTTATTCTTTATACATACCATGTATAAAATACATAATAATATAACATTTGTTAACATTTGTCTTTGGGCATCATATACCATGATCCCTAGACTTAATGACACTTCTTCATTAAGGTCAAATAGGTAGATGGTTAGGTCTACTAGGATAGGGAACTCTAAACATCCTTGCATGTTGGATTCCCTCATATAACAGGGCTTATTCCCAACACTTCCAATTATCTTTTGATGTGTTATAGATATTCTCACTCAACACAAATGTAAGTAATCATGTGCTCCAAAGCTTCTTGCTCAACACAAAATATTAATTACCCATGTGCTCCAAAGCTCCTTGCTCAACACAAAACATTAATTACACATGTGCTCCAGTGCTCCTTGCTCAACACAAAACATCTTACCAATCATGTGCTTCAGGGTCCATGCCCATCACAAAAAAACATATATATATATCATCAATCATTGTCTTACACCCAATATATAAAAAAAATCATCATGTTCATATGAAGTGGGGTCCTTGAACCAATATATCAAAATAAAATATCAAGATAACATCATAATCAATAGGCTCATGCCTATAAGTGTTAGGTCCAAAATTCAGGATATTTCACTTTGTTAAGTTGATTTAATAAACAAATGGACTTTGATAAAAAGTCATGTTTTTTAGAAATAGCGTAATTTTCCATAGAATGCGTGATTTAAAAAAAATAGGGGTACTAATATGTTACTCATATCAATTGTGACTGCAATGTATGAAAATGTGCGATCATGTAGATTTAAAATGGGGTATAAAACAAATGACGTTTTTCAAAAAGTCATGTTTTGAAAGAAATAAAATACCTTTTTTTTCAAGTCGTGTTTAAAAAAAAAAGGGTTATTAAGTTATTCCTCTTACCAAACATATGTGGAATCTATATAAGTGTGTGATCATATAGAATGCGCAAAAAATTGTTTATTTGATTTATTAAACAATTTTTTTTAAAGTATTGTTTTTAAGAAATAAAGTGACTTTTTTAGAAGTCACAATTTTTTAAAACAAGGGGCACTAAGCTCTTCCTCTTACCAATTGCGTGCACTATATATAAAAAGGAGCCATTATATAGAATCTACACACTTTGTTGATTCTATTTATTAATTTAATGACATTTTTTAAAAGTCTTGTTTTTTAAGAAATAAAGTATTTTTTTAGAGGACATGATTTAAAAATAAAGGGTTACAAAGTTATTGCTCTTACCAATTGCATGCACAATGTATCAAAAGGTGTGATCATGCAGAATTTATATACTTTGTGTATTAGATTTATTAAATAAATGGTGTTTTTTAAAGCCATGTATTTTAAGAGATAAAATCATTTTTTAGAAGTCCTAAATTTTAAAAATGAGGGTGACCAATCTATTCCTTTTATGAATTTGATTTGAAAGATATAAAAATCTATGATCATGTAGAAAGTGCATACTTTGTTTATTCCATTTATTAAAAAAATGAGTTTTTTAAAAAGTCTTGTCGTCTAAGAAATAAACTATTTTTTTTAGAAGTTGTGATTTTTAAAAATCAGGGTTTCTAATCTCTTCCTCTTACAAATTTTCCATGCAATGTATGAAAATGTGTGATTATGTATCGTGTGCATACTTTGTTAATTCGATTGATTAAAGAAATGACATTTTTTAAAAACCCTTATTTTTTTAACAAATAAAGTAATTTATTTAGAAGTCCCTCTTTTTAAAAATGAGTGGTAATAAGTTATTCCACTTACCAATTATGTGCACAACCTATAAACGCATGTTATTATGTAGAATGCACAAACTTTGTTTATTTATTTATTTAAGAGAAATTGGAAAGTAATTAAAGATTAAAAGGGTTGTGCACAACCATTCAATATAGAGCTGATGGAAAAATGAAGAAAGGAAGATGTGATAGAGTATCTACAAAAACTGTTGTCCAAAATGAAATCCTTCTAAATCTGACATGATATTTCCTACTGTGCACTTTAACTGAAGTAGAGTAAATATGTATGAATTGCTCGTTCAAGATAGTACAAAAAAACATAAACTAGGAAGTGGGAATCATTTTGGTTTGGTTGAGAACCCCATAGGCTGGGTGACTAAAAATTCTTCCATTGGATGAGCCGCTTCTTCAGGATGGTCTTGATAGTGGCTGCATTGGTTCATCTGAACGAGATTTTGGAGGTCTTTCTTGATGCAATCGACTGTGCCTATCATCTCTCTAAGGTCTCTATCGTGATCATCAATGCAGGAATCATGGTAATTGGTTTGATAAGAAACATGTCACATGTCTAAAACCAATTGTTTCACGCCCGATGACATCTCCCTATTGTCTGAGATGGCCACTGTGGAAAAATATGAAAGCCTGTGAATGTTCTGCTTGAGGTCATCCAGCCCTTCCTTGAGATTGTGGTGTCGAGAATGAGAAACTTTGTTTTCCATTATATAACCTGTGAGCTGAGGAGAGACTTGGCTGTCAAGAGGTATGCTAGAGGTCAAACTTGTAAGGGTGGGTGTAGAACAATTTAAAACCAATGCACAAAGTGAAGGGTTGGTGGCAACTTCGTCCGTAACCGTGGAGGGGGTTAATGTTGGCCCTTTTTCAACCCATGAAAGAGCTTTGAGGGAGCTGGAGAACCCTTCTCTTTCAACAGAATGCTTCAGAATCAAGCATGGGAGAGGTGACATGTTTAAACAGTGGCTTGAGGAATCAAATCCAACGTCGTGAAGTTCCAATTGTAGACATGGGAGCGATGAGGAGTGCAGATGAAGGATGGAAAAACTAGCGAGGTGGAGCTCTAAATCTTCAAGAAAAATGTCCAAATGAGGAGAATATGAGGGAGAGGCATTCAAAAAATGATGGGAGTCCATGGCTCGTGTGGGAGAGTTGTCGACCGAGGGAGGAGAGGACAGGGAGTAATGGCTGGAAGGCACGAGAGTTGAGACATAGGAAAGGGAGTTATGAAGGGGAGGGGCGAAAGGCCATGCTTCGAGGAGGAGGCCACATGATCAGCCAAGGGAGGGTACGTTGAACCAAGTGACAAGATTTATAGTTAGGGGGATTGAGTGCAGGAGAGGGGGATCGTGAGCATGAGGGGGGGTTTATAACTAGGCTAGGGGATAAACTTGAGAACAACCCCTTGATCATTGAGGGACAAATAACCTTACGGTAGTGAGTCCCCTTTATTGGCTAGTTTATCTAATTGGGCATTGTTTGATCTGAGGATATTGAAAAATGAGGTGTTAGAGGGGAGATTTAGGTGATAAATTATGTCATAGTATTTTCTGCAGTTGATGGAACTAGTAGAATAAACTAAGCACATATTTAGGATGACATGGAGGGAGTCCCCAAAGATAAGAAGGCTTGAGATAATTCCCCTATCTTCCATTTTGAGGCCTTGCAGAAGTGCCAACCATTCTACCTCATTGTGTGTCTTATGTCCAAGGCCCCAAGCAAAGGTCTTAACTATTTGTCCTCCAGGGTCAAGAATGACCCCTCCTACACCTGCCTCCCCTAGGTTTCCTCTTGAGGAACCATCAAAGAAAAGTGAATAGGAATTCTGCTCTTGTCTCCATTGGGAAAAATCATCAAGGTTTTTTCGGATTTCCTAGGTCTGGGAGATCTCGAGGAGTTTGGACTTAGGGGTGCTCTGATGGAGAAAAATGATGCACCACTTAGATTTTTTGTCTCAGTGGTCCTATGAGTAGTGTAATTTCCTGAATTTTGACTTAACACTTATGGGCATAAGCCCCATTGCCTATGATGTTACTTTGATGTTTTATTTGGTATATTGGGCCTAAGACCCCACTGCACATGAACATGATGATCCGTTTTATATATTGGGTGCAATCTAATTTCATATGTTTTATATATATGATTTCATGTGTGGGGCGTGGACCCTGAAGCACATAATTGATGAGATGTTTTGTATTGAGTGAGGAGCTCTGGAGCACATGAGTATTTGATGTTTGTGTTGAGCAAGAAGCTCTGGAGAACATGAGTATTTATATTTGTGTTGAGCGGGAAGCTCTGGAACACATGAGTGATGAAACATTTGTGTTGAGCATGAAGCTATGAAGCACATGAAAAGATAAAAATTGGAAGTGTTGGGCATAAGCCTTGAAGCCTTCCAACTTGATGTTGAGCATAGGCTCTGAAACATTAGATCCTTAGCCATTGTATCCCTAGGTGTATCCTACAAATACATCCTAGCATTAGTGTTGAGCGAGGAGCTCTAGAATTGCACTAAATTTGTAAATCCATGTTTTTAGCGTTGAGTATGGGCTCTGGATAAGCACTAGGAGTTACTGGAAAATTAATATGTTGAGTGAAAATGACTATGATAAAACATTGATCTCATCTTACTTATTTTTAAGTGATTAAATGAAATTTTGAATTTCTGTATCTCATCAAATTACTGAAGACTCTACCATGTTATACGAGGGAATCCAACATGTAAGGAGGTTTAGAGTTTCCTAACCTAGTTGACCTAACCCCTACTTGAAGGCCTTATTAAAGAAAGTGACTAGGCTAAAATAAAAGTGTCATATGATTAGGGATCATGCTATATGATACGTAAAGTTAAAATGTTAACAAATGGTATAAATATAAATATATAATTTGTACATGATATGTATAAAAGAGTAAGCATAGTAATAATGCTAGTACTATAAGTAACAATCAAAGGATCCACATGCTATTATTATTATAAATGATAATTCAATATTAAATAACTAGAAGAGTCAAAGTAGGAACTAGTTAAAAGTTCCTAAGTTAAATTTAAATAAATATTAAAATTACCTAAATTAAAAAAAAAGGTTATTTCAAGAAATCAAATGATTCTTGATTTAACTGCCCCTTTTACTAAAACGTTTATCTATAAGAACCCAACCCAAAGAGACGCTTGGGGATCTTTTGATGATTCCATAATTCTACCTGATGATATTCAAGAGAGTTCTTGGAGAACATTTTTCCCAAGAGGAAAAAAGGAAACTGATACAGAACCTGATATCCTAGATAGGGAAGCCTTACCTTTAGATATCTAAGCTACTTTCACATTGGAACCATCTTGGGGGGATCCATATTAAAACCAAGAATGGTTTTGGGTCATGGTTGGGTGGAACGTGGTAGTTCCCAAGTTATTCGGTTATCGGAACAGAGGCCAGATATGTCTATGAACTTGTTAATGCTGGGTATTTGAGTGTGCAGGATTTTTAGACATTAAAATAGCTTCAACTTGTAGGAATGAGGTTCTTTATTTTCCCTTGCAAGTTACATAGGTTTTCTTATTAAATGAGTTTAAATTTTGAATGGAGAATTAGTATTTGTCTGCTATAGATAGGTTATTTTATCTACTCAACAATGATATTCTAGTTAGGAAAATATAACTTTTATATTTGTAAATGATAGACTATCACCTTTTGTTTTATCAGTAGGAGGATTTGATCTCTATTATATTTCTGCATTTTATTTCATCATTTGCAGGTTAAATTTTAGTCTTCTCTAATAGAGGTATTTATGTAAACATAGTCTAGATTTTGAAGTGAATTAGATTTCCTGTTTATTATTTCAAGTTCAAAACATAAAAATTATATCAGATATTTGGTATCTAAATATTATTAACCCTGACTCATGAACCTTATCAACCAAAGAACTATTTAAAAACTAACTTTATGTCTTTTCTCTACTGGCAAATTTCATATTGCCAGTAGGCTTGTATAAATTATAACCATCAAAACTATTACCTATAGCCTTAGCATAAATTCTATGCATAACAATATAACTTAAATAACATTGCCAAAACTTTAAATAATATGACAAAACATAAGATAAACAGAGTTAGTCTATTTTAAAAACCTACCAAATATCATAAACAAACTCCAAACAAATAATTTCCACTTTATAACTTTACCATATCATATTCCAGCCATCGAGACCTATCAAGGTCTGTAGGAACGATTATTATAAAAAATAAACATACTATCTACCATCAATATATGAGTCAAACTTAAATACAAACTCACTCTTAAATAACGTATCCAATTAAAGAATTCATGATAAAATCCTATTGGCACTTCTTCCAAAACAAAACCATAGTGACAACATTAAAACAAAAACCCACGCAGTCTAGGATTGAATCCTCTAGGATCATGTTTAAAAATAGAGGTTATATTAGACCCCACCAAGAATCGAATCCTGTAGGATTCGATTTGGCAAAATTAACAATGCTGTAAAGATTTACAAATTTCCACATAAACTCAAAAGTAAACTATGATAACGAAACTACAATATGTACAGGATTAACCATCGAAACTTTGCACAGGCTACGTATTTCCCATAAGGGTGGGAATCACAACTATCAAGCTCGAACCCAAAACCAAACTTTAAGCCATAACCAAAACCATTTCTCTGTCAATGTTTCACATTTAAAACCAAACAAAATGTACACGCTGCATTCTTCATTAAGGCCCATGGCCGAGAAATAAAAAACCCCTTTAAATTATCGATTAAAGATAGAACCCAAATATTTTAAAATAATCCATGTAAAAACCCTACTGTCTACGCTATCACAAGCCATGACATCTACATTTTCACAACAGTGAGCCAATACTATGGCCATCCCCATACTAAATCACAAGTAAATTACATCATAAATTCCCATTTAATAACATTGCCAATAAGAAAATACACAGTCGTGAATTAACAAGGGTGCCATTGCAAGTAGTGGAACTATTGTGAGCTAAACTAAATCGCTTAAAACCAATACGCAGAACCTTCATTGACATACCAAAACAAGAGATTGAGTTACAGAAATCAAAACGCATATGGTCACAACCTTGCCAAGTTAGTGGCAGTATCAACGAATAAACCCCAGCTGTGAATGCATACAGTTCTACCTTCTATATTTCACATTTAAAAATATACACAATCATGTTCGACATAAGTGCTATTGCAAGCAATAGCACATTCACGCAATATAATAATGCATTATCTACAAATCTAAACATAGAGTCTCCATTTTATATATCAAAACACCCGGTTCCTTTACAAACGCATCTATTGAATGCCCATAATCCCAAACTTTCACAAACGATAAAACCCTTTCTCACACAAAGCTCACACTCTGTCACTCTTTACAAACAGAGGTAAAGGGGCCTATGCTTTTGCAGGGCTTACCTGAAAGGGTGTCGTAGACAGCTTGGTAGTCCCCCACGACCCACGCTTGGAAGCCCTGTCACCTGCAAAATCAAAGCCAAGAACGATTAGGAGTATGCAAAACCTCTAACCGAAGCAATCATATTAGAAACACTACAAAACCATCTAGAGTGCATACCTTCCAATGCCAGACAATTTTGTTTCCTTCACGATGTTGGAGAAGCAAAGAGACGACCAACGTAGACCACCAATAGCGCAGACCAAACAAATCCCAAACATCAAAAGACCCAATCTTATGGTTTTATTTCCCCCCATCCCAAGGAGCATTAACTACGCCACCCTATCCACCACCTTTGTTGCAATTTTTACCCCCATTCATATAGTTCCAAATAACATATCATGACTTAGTGGTAAAACCCCCACTAAAACCCTCGTTGAATTCACTAAGCCATGGTTTCATGGAATATGAAATATGCCATGAATGGATTAACCATTTAAACCATGTCATACAAACTTTAATATAATGTCTACAAAAAATTTAAATATAATGGTGACAAAGTCTTAGGATTTAAACCATAACCTTAGGCTTAGCACAAAACAAATATTATGTTATAAATACACATCATAAGAATAAGAGTTTCCACAGTCCCAGTCTGCAATAATAATATCACCCAGATAAATGCAGGTCTGCGTAAAAAATAGTATTGAGAATTGCTCGGATATGACTTGGTCCTTTTGTCTTCAAAAGGAAATGGAGTAGTATAACATAGGTAGCATGCCAAGCTTAACGGTCGTAGCAAGTATCCGTCACCTAATGAACCTGCACAAGGAAAGGAGAAGTTTGCATTAGTTCAATATGAACTAAGTAAACCCTGTAACAATAGGTACAACCAGTTACCTCTTCAAGTGGCCATAGAAGTGATACAAGTCCCGCCACTCCACCCCTTGACAGTTAAAAGATAAGTCAAGATTTTCCATAAACAACGAACAAAACTTATAACCAAAAAGTAAGATATAACTGAGCGAAACATATATACATGAAGTAAGACGTAGGTACGCAAATACATGTTAAGTAGTAAATCACTTTATCTCTGAGAATGGGTACCTAAATCCACTTTCAAATGGGTACCTAAATCCACTTTCAAATTTCAATTCCAAGAGCGTTGACACTATGTTTATAGGAGAGTTTTTTTGGGGATTGCAAGCCATTTTGAACCTCGGTTAAGCTTGGTCAACCCAAGGCCTAAAACATTCCATTTTTCCAATTTCTCAAAATTCAAATTTTAAAGTAGATTTTGATACCCATTTGAGAGATAAGCATGGACACTTAAATATGAGATTTAGAGCTATTTTGGTCGTCATTCAAGGTTGGTGAAACCAAGGTTGAAAAGATGCACTTTTGTTGGCTTTCTCGGAATTGAAATTTGAAACTATATTTAGGTCCAGTTGAGAGATAAACCTACATGTAGGTTTTTTGGGGATTGCAAGCCATTTTGGACATCGTTGAAACTTGTTCAATTCAAGGCCTAAAACGTTGCATATTTTCCAATTTCTCAAAATTAAAATTTTAAAGTAGATTTAGATACCCATTTGAGAGATATGCCTACATGTAGTTTTAGGTGGGGATACCCATCATAATTTGACAGATAAGAGTATATTTTTTGGGGATTGCGAACCATTTTGGGCCTTGGTCAAATTGGGTCAATCCAAGGCCTAAAATGTTGCAATGTTTTCCAATTTCTCAAACTTCAAATTTTAAAGTAGATTTAGATATCCATTTGAGAGATAAGCATGGGCACCTATTTTTATGAGATTTGGAGCTATTTTGGACCTCGTTCTAGGTTGGTCAAACCAAGGTTGAAAAGATGCACTTTTGTTGTCTCTTTCGGAATGACAAATTTGAAATTGTATTTAGGTACCCATTTTAGACATAAGCCTAGATGTAGATTTTTTGGGGATTGTGAACCATTTTGGAATTGAAATTTGAAACTGTATTTAGGTACCCATTTGAGAGATAAGCCTGCATGTAGATTTTTTGGGGATTCCAAGTCATTTTGTACCTCGGTCAAACTTGGTCAAACCAAGGCCTAAAACATTGTGTTTTTCCAATTTCTCAAAATTCAAATTTTGAACTAGATTTAGATACCCATTCGAGAGATAAGCATGGACACCTATTTTTATGAGATTTGGAGGTATTTTGTCCCTTTCAAGGTTGGTCAAACCAAGGTTGAATATATGCACTTTTGTCGACTTTCTCAGAAATGAAATTTGAAAGTAGATTTAGGTACCCATTTGAGAGATAACCATGGACACCTATTTTTATGAGATTTTGAGCTATTTTGGCCTCATTCAAGGTTGATCAAACCAAGTTTGAAAAGATGCACTTTTGTCGACTTTATCAAAATTAAAATTTCAAAGTGAATTTAGGCACCGATTTGAGAGATAAGCCTACATTTATATTTTTTGGGGATTGTGATCCATTTTGGACCTTTGTCAAATTTGGTCAAGCCAAGAACTAAAACGATGCATTTTTTCCAATTTCTCAAAATTCAAATTTTAAAGTAGATTCAGGCACCCATTTGAGAGATAAGCCTACATGTAGATTTTTTGGGGATTGTGAGCAATTTTGTACCTCGGTCAAACTTGGTCAAGCAAGCCCTAAAACGTTGCATTTTTTTCAATTTCTCAAAATTCAATTTTTAAAGTAGATTTATATACCCATTTGAGAGATAAGTATGGACACCTATTTATATGAGATTTGGAGCTATTTCAGCCCTCATTTAAATTTTGTCAAACCAAGGGTGAAAATATGCACTTTTTTCGACTTTCTCAGAATTGAAATTTGAAAGTGGATTTATATACCCAATTGAGAGATAAGAATGGACAACTATTTTTATGAGATTTGGAAGTATTTTGGCCCCCATTCAAGATTGAAAAGATGCACTTTTGTCGACTTTCTCAGAATTAAAATTTGAAACTATATTTAGGTACCCATTTAAAAGAGAAGCCTACATGTATATTTTTTGGGGATTGCAAGCCATTTCGGACCTCAGTCAAACTTGGTCAAGCCAAGGCCTAAAACATTGCATTTTTTCCAATTTTGCAAAATTCAATTTTTAAAGTAGATTTAGATACCCATTTGAGAGATAAGCATGGACACCTATTTTTATGAGATTTGGAGCTATTTTGGCCCTCATTCAAGTTTGGTCAAGCCAAGGCGTAAAACGTTGAAAATATGCACTTTTGTCGACTTTATCAGAATTGAAATTTGAAACTAGATTTAGATACACATTTGAGAGATAAGCATGGAAACCTATTTCTATGATATTTTGAGCTAGATTTGGAGCTATTTTGGCCCTCATTCAAGGTTGTTCAAACCAAGGTTGATGATATGCAATTTTTTCGACTTTCTCAGAATTGTAATTTGAAAGTGGATTTAGATACCCATTTGAGAGATAAGCATGGAAACCTAATTTTATCAGGTTTGGAGCTATTTAGGACATCATTCAAGGTTGGTCAAATCAAGGTTGAAAATATGCACGTTTGTTAACTTTCTCAGAATTGAAATTTGAAACTTTATTTACGTTCCCATTTGAGAGATAAGCATAGACACCTATTTTTATGAGATTTGGAGCCATTTTTTCCCTCGTTTAAGGTTGGTCAAACCAAGGTTGAAAATATGCACTTTTCTTGACTTTCTCATAATTAAAATTTGAGACTGTATTTACGTACCCATTTGAGAGATAAGCCTACATGTATATTTTGATTGCGATCCATTTTGGACCTCGGTCAAACTTGGTCAAGCCAAGTCCTAAAACTTTGTGTTTTTTCCAATTTCAAGTAATTCAAATTTTAAAGTAGATTTAGATAACCATTTGAAAGATAAGCATGGGAACCTATTTTTATGAGATTTGTAGCTATTTTGGCCCTCATTCAACTTTGGTCAAACAAAGGTTGAAAATAGTTATTTTTGTCGACTTTTTTGGAATTGAAATTTGAACATGGATTTAGATACCCATTTGAGAGATAATCATGGACATCTAAATATGAGATTTAGAGCTATTTTGGCTCTTATTAAAGAAGATTTATATACCCATTTGAAAGATAAGCATGGACAACTTATTTTACGATATTTTGAGCTATTTTTTTCTAGTTTCTTGGAATTGAAATTTGAAACTGTATTTAGGTACCCATTTGAGAGATAATCATATATGTATATTTTTTGGGGATTGTGACCCATTTTGGACCTCATACAAACTTGGTCAAGCCAAGGCCTAAAACGTTTTATTTTTTCCAATTTCTTAAAATTCAAATTTTAAGGTAGATTTAGATACCCATTTTAGAGATAAGTATGGAAAGTAATTTTTATGAGATTTGGAGCTATTTTGGTCCTCGTTCAATGTTGGTCAAACCAAGGTTGAAAATATGCACTTTTTTCGACATTCTCAAAATTTAAATTTGAAACTGTATTTAGGTACCCATTTAAGAGATAAGCCTACATGTATATTTTTTGGTGATTGTGAGCCATTTTGGACCTCGATCAAACATGTTCAAGCCAAGGCCTAAAACGTTTCATTTTTTCCAATTTATCGAAATACAAATTTTAAAGTAGATTTAGATACCCATTTGAGAGATCATCATGGATACCTTTTTTTATGAGATTTGGAGCTATTTTGGCCCAATCTTCCAAGGTTGGTCAAATGAAGGTTGAAAATATACACTTTTGTCAACTTTCTTGGAATTCAAATTTTAAAGTAGATTTAGATACCCATTTGAGAGATAAGCATGGACATATATTTTTATGATATTTTGAGATATTTTGACCCTCATTCAAGCTTGGTCAAACCAAGGTTGAAAATATGCACTCTTGTTGACTTTCTCGAAATTGAAATTTGAAACTGTATTTAGGTACCCCTTTGAGAGATACACATGGACAACTATTTTTATGATATTTGGAGCTATTTTGGCCCTCGTCCAAGCTTGGTCAAGCCAAGGTTGAAAAGATGCAATTTTGTCGTCTTTATTAGATTTGAAATATGAAACTGTATTTAGATACCCAGTTGACAGATAATCCTGCATGTAGATTTTTTTAGGGGATTACGAGCCATTTTCGACCTCAGTCAAACATGGTCAAGCCAAGGCCTAAGATGTTGCATTTTTTCCAATTTCTCAAATTTCAAATTTAGGAAGTGGATTTAGGTACCCATTTGAGAGATAAGCATGGAAACCTATTTTTATGATATTTCAATCTATTTTGGCCCTCGTTCAAGGTTGGCCAAACCAAGGTTTAAAATATGCACTTTTGTTGACTTTCTCAGAAATTAATTTTGAAAGTGGATTTAGATACCGATTTGAGAGATAAGCATGGACACCTATTTTTATGAGATTTGGAGCTACTTTGTCCCTTTTTCAAGGTTGGTCAAACCACAGTTGAAAAGATGCATTATTTTGGCCCTCATTCAAGGTTGGTCAAACCAAGGTCTAAGAAATGCACTTTTGTCGACTTAGTCATAATTGAAATTTGAAAGTGGATTTAGGTAACCAATTCAGATATAAGCATGAGCATCTATTTTTATGCAATTTGGAGCTATTTTGGATCTCATTCAAGGCTCGTCAAACCAAGGTTGACAATATGCACTTTTGTCGACTTTCTCGGAATTGAAATTTTGTCCTCGTTCAAGGTTGCTCAAACCAAGTTTGAAAATATGCACTTTTGTCAAATTTCTCGAAATTGAAATTTGATACTAGATTTAGATACCCATTTGAGAGATAAGAATGGAAACCTATTTTTATGATATTTGGAGCTATTTTGAACTTCGTTTAAGGTTGGTAAAACCAAGCTTGAAAATATGCACTTTTTTCGACTTTCTTGTAATTGAAATTTGAAACTGTATTTAGGTACCCATTTGATAGATAAGAAAACATGTATATTTTTTGGGGATTGCAAGATAAATTTGACTGGTTAAACTTTGTCAAGCCAAGGCCTACAATGTTGCATTGTTTCCAATTTCTCAGCATTCAAATTTTAAAGTAGATTTCGATACCCATTTGAGAGATAAGCATGGACACCTATTTTTATGAGATTTGGAGCTATTTTGGCTCGCATTTAAGGTTGGTCAAACCAAGGTATAACAAATGCACCTTTGTCGACTTTCTCAAAATTAAAATTTAAAAGTGGATTTAGGTACCCATTTGAGAGATAAGCCTACACACTTTCTACATTTAGGCTTATCTCTCAAATGGGTACCTAAAAACAGCTTCAAATTTGAATTTTGAGAAAGTCGACAAAAATGCAATGTCTTAGGCCTTGGATTGACCATTTTTTACCAGGGTCCAAAATGGCTCGCAATCCCCAAAAAATATACATGTAGGATTATTTC
Organism: Pseudotsuga menziesii; assembly: GCA_001517045.1. NCBI lineage: Eukaryota > Viridiplantae > Streptophyta > Pinopsida > Pinales > Pinaceae > Pseudotsuga > Pseudotsuga menziesii. The sequence goes on along the minus strand of LPNX011129113.1, from coordinate 314,568 downwards.
TTATATGGGTACCCAAATAGAGTTTCAAATTTCAATTCCGAGAAAGTGAACAAAAGTGCATATTTTCAACCTTGGTTTCACAAACCTTCAACGAGGGTCAAAATAGCTCCAAATCTCATAAATATAGGTTTCCATTCTTATCTCTCAAATGGGTAGCTAAATACCATTTCAAACTTCAATTTCGGGAAAGTCGACAAAAGTGCATATTTTCAACCTTGGTTTGACCAACCTTAAACGAGGGCCAAAATATCTCCAAATCTCATAAAAATAGATGTGCATTATTATCTCTCGAATGGGTGTTTAAATCTACTTTAAAATTTGAATTTTGAGAAATTGCAAAAAATGCAAGGTTTTAGAGCTTGGCTTGACCAAGTCTGACTGAGGTCCAAAATGGCTCGCAATCCCCAAAACAATTATATGTAGGTTTATCTCTCAAATTGGTACCTAAATCCACTTTCAAATTTCAATTCTGATCAAATCAACATAAGTGCAAATTTTCAACCTTGGTTTGACCAGCCTTGAACGAGGGCCAAAATAGCTCCAAATATCATAAAAATATGTGCCCATGCTTATCTCTCAAATGGGTATCTAAATATTTTTTAAAATTTGAATTTTGAGAAATTGGAAAAAAATGCGACGTTTGGATCCTTTCCTTCACCAAGTTTGACCAAGGTCCAAAATGGCTCGCAATCCCCAAAAAATCTACATGTAGGATTATCTCTTAAATGGGTACCTAAATCGACTCCAAATTTCAATTCTGAGAAAGTCGAAAAAGTGGATCTCTCCAACCATGGTTTGACCAAACTTGAACGAGGGCCAAAATGGCTCCAAATATCATAAAAATAGGTGTCCATTCTTATCTATCAAATGGTTACCTAAATCCACTTTCCAATTTCAATTCCGAGAAAGTAAAAAAAGTGCATATTTTCAACCTTGGTTTGACCAATCTTGAACAAGGGCCAAAATAGCTCCAAATATCATAAAAATAGGTGCCCATGCTTATCTCTCAAATGGGTACTGATGTAGGAGCATAGTGGCATGCTAGCAATGTGATGAGTTGGTCACATGTTGTGGCATCTTTTGTAACTGTTTTGTGCTGAGTCATTGTCTGTTAGTACTGTAGGAGCGGCTGGGTATCATGACTCCCTACGTGGAGATCAAACCATAGGCTTATTTGATTTTGACAAGGACGTTTTCATCATGCTTGAGAGTTCGTTTTTTTTCAATTACAGGACCACTCAGTTGAGGTGGTTGTATATTATGTTAAATAGACAGTTTAGATATGTAGAGGAGGTTCTACTCTTCAACATTATAATTTTGAGTTTGCAGAGAGAGGACAGACCTGTGTCTGATTCCTACTTGTAAATATTTTGAAGAATCGGAAGGAGAGAGATCCAAGTTGTGTGCATTTTCCTTTGTTTCTTAATATAAGGATTAATTGTGTGTTTGTAGGGTTGTTAGCCTTTATGCATGTGCTGTGTTGAACCGTGTATCCGTACAGAGACGACTTCGACATTTTCATGAACATTTGCATATTTCTAAGAAGTTATTGTATTCACGCACCAATTTCTTGCTTGAATAGTTGAAGTAGATAGTAGATGCATGCATAAGAGTGTTAGGCTAAATAATTGGAACGATTGTAGCCTATATTGATCAATTGGCACAACCAGCAGGTTTTCTGCCTTAACAAGTTTATGTAGAGAATGAACGGTGGAGATTGAGTCCGCAGATCAAGATCTAACGGTCCAAAAGGATATTGCAACGAAAGTTGCGAGGAAGTTAATAGATCCGCAGGGATCTGAGAGGTTTGTGTCAAAAATAAGATTGATGTTCTGATTGAAGGCTGAAAAGATCTAACAGCTAAGAAAATTGGGGGGGAAGAACTTTGGGAAGGAGGTTTCGGGAGAGAAAATTTGGACGTTGGCATCCTGAAACCCAATTTTGGGAAGGTTGTTTCGGGATGAAAGTTGTGGGCACGACTTTGGGTATTTTGAGATCCCACATCCTGCAAACCGACAGTGGAAATTCTATTACAGAAATAGAGTGTCGAAACAACGATTGCGGATGCAAAATTGCGGGGAGGCAATTTTAGAGCAGAATTTGGCCATTAGGCTAAATTTGGTAGTCCTGCTAAGTGGAGGAACCTGAAGACCCTAGAAGTATTGGTTGGGGTTGGCTATGGTCTATCCCACCTGCACCAATTTTGGTATTAGAGTGGAAAGAGATTTCCTATTGAGGAATTCCACAGCTGAGATTGTGGGTAGAATTTCTGAAGGAGAAAGGAGAAGCTCGTGAAAGAGAGAAGAGTAGCCGTAGAAGACTATAGAGAGCAGAGAAGAGTGCTCAAGATGTTATGGATAGAGGACCAGCATTGTCGAAAGACCAAGGGTCAAGAAGAGTCTTGGGGAGGTAAGTTGTAACAGTATGAAAGAGAACTGTTATCCGAGAGGCTTAGTGTGTGAAGATGGCTACACGCATTGGAAAAGCGAGAGGCCGTGACAGAGGTCGACCAAGAGGGAACGCAAAAGTTCTAGAGGAAATGGGGGAGTTAAGGGCACATCTGGAAGCCATGGAAATGGATAGACAAAGAGACCCAGAAGCAGGGGATGTAAGTGAACCTGAGGATAAAGAGCAAAGAGAAGAAGTTGCACTTATACAGGAAACACCAGAGTTAATATATTTCAGATATATTCTTGGAGCGACTTCAAGGCTGACACCGAAGTTTCCTACCTATGATGGAAGTCTCGTCGCGGAGCATCTCATTGACTGGATCAATGATCTGAATAAGTACTTTGAGTACGATGAGGTAGAAGAAGACAAGAGGGTTAGATTGGTGGTGATGAGGTTGAAAGGGAATGCATCCTTGTGGTGGGATAATGTGCAAACAGAAAGAAGGAGAAAGAATAAGCCATTGATAAAAAGATGGGATAGAATGGTGGAAAAGATGAGGGCTAAGTTCTTGCCCAAATATTACCAGTTGATTATATATAGATAGATGTAGAACCATAGAAAAAGATTGTTAACAGTGAGAGAATACAATGAATAGTTCTACAAAGTGAACCTAAGGGCTTGATATGTGGAAGAGTCGACAAAGAAGGCTGTTAGATATGTGAAATGTCTAAGGATGGATATACAGGAAGAGATCAGCATCATATCACCTAGAACGATGGAGGAGGCGTATCAATGTGCCTTAAGGGTAGAGGAAAAGATAACAAGGAAGCAGAGATTCAATAGAGGTCGCGGTTCAGCCAGAGGACGAGGGCAAGTGACTGGAAGTGGAATATTTGGACCATAAAGGGGAGAGTCCAGTAACTCTAGCCAGCAAGAGAAACATGGTAGAGGAGGTGATTATAGAAGAAGAGGACCTTACCAAGGAGGTATAGGTAGAGGAAGAGGTAGAGAAGCTGTCGTTATATTCTATAAATGCAACTAGTTGGGGCATAAGTCATTTGAATGTCCATGGAATGAAGACATAGGACAAAGAGGAGCCTATGTAGCTCAGAATGAGCAGCACTAAGAAAATTCGATGATAGAGGAAGTCTTGCTAGAGATAGGAGAGCAATTGATGATGAATAAATTCTTGTTGAAACTTGAGAAGGAGCAAGCAGAACCTGCTTAAAGGAATTATTTATTCAGGATTATGTGTAAATTCCAAGGGAAGTGTTGTAAGATGGTGATTGACAGTGGGAGTACTGACAATATTGTTTCCACAGAGATGGTGGAAAAGGTGAGTTTAAAGAAGACCAAGCATCCTGTTTCATACAAAGTATCTTGATTACATAAATGACATCAAATCTTGGTGAGTGTGCAATGTATAGTTGATTTCCAAATAGGTCCATATAAGGACAAGATTCTATGTGATGTGATTCCCATGGATGTTTGTCATATATTGTCACACAGACCGTGGCAATTTGATAAGAAAGTAACTCATAATGGTAGGAGTAACTATCATAGTTTCAAGAAGAATGGGATAACACATGCACTACACCCTTTGTAAGAAGGTAGTATAGCAGGACAGTCAACACCTAAAGTTATGATGTTGTCAGGAAATGAATACTTGTAGTAGGTTGAGAAAGAAGAGTTGAACTTTGTTGTGGTATGCAATCCAAGAGTGGTGATGATGAATACCAGGGTAGCAGATCTACCTGAGGAGATTCAGGAGATGTTAAGTGCGTTTAGTGACATTGTGGGGGATGATTTACCCAATGAATTACCACCAAGAAGGGATATCAGTCATCGGATTAATTTTATTCCAGGAGCCAGTTTACCAAACAAGGCAGCATACAGATTGATACCTCAAGAGAATGAAGTCAAGAGAATGAAGAATTGAGGAAGCAGGTCCGAGGATTGTTGGACAAGGGATTGGTCCAGAAGAGTCTGAGTCCATGTTCAGTACCAGCAGTATGGACACCAAATAAGGATGGTGAGTGGAGGATGTGTATGGACTCCAAGGCAATTAACAAGATCACTATCAGATATAGATTTACATTATGTTATCTACCTAAATGGCACCTCTCCGTCCGAGTGCTGACATCCCTCATGTTGGCACACAAAAGGACATCTATGGATTGAGGGTTGCCCAAAACACTATAGATGGGCTTATTGTGAATTAAATTTCTCATCCATCCAGCTGGTTATTTTTACCCTTTAGATATGTCAAGTCATGTACGCGACTCTATAGATATGCAACTCACGTGTTGTATGCGAGTGTCGGTTGTTGCATCGCGCGTACAGATTTATACGCGGGTTACCCTTAGAGCAACTCGCATGTCATACGCGAGTTGCCAGTATTGATACCCGCATACATGTCCCTTTGACATTAAAAATAAAAACTCATGATTACTTGAGATTAGTTAAGCACTTAACCTTAATCACCTTAACTGTCTCAACCTTCGAAACTGCCTTATTTCACCAAGTATAAATACAGGACTTGGGGAGGGTGTTAATCACATACACTTGGAGAGAAAAGTTATGCTGTTGGAGTTTATACAGCAGTATTTGGAGCAGTGGAACTCATAATCCTTTGGCTGCAGAGGAGTCCTTGTCTCAGGCGTTGGGTTGTAATCTGAACTCTTTCATTATTGTTAATAAAGAGAATCCTTCTTCCATATGTGTCTTGAATGTGTCTCATATATTGTGGTTTGATAAATATTTATGATTTAGCATTCTATATATGATTTATCTAACCTGTTTATATATATGTATCATCTTGCATTTGGAGGATTGACTCTTGACAGGTGAAGGAGAAGCATCCTTGAAGACTTTGGAGGAGAAGCAGAACGGAAGAGGACAAGCTAGGATCAAGTGTCATGTATCAGGTGAGTCTTTTCTATCCTCCTATTTCCTTTAATGCACTCTAGAGTCAATTTCCTGCAAGTTTCATGAGTTTGTTGGTAACTCCAGACCTTCGGTTATAAGGTGTTTATTCCTGTACAACAAAACTGGCGACTCCGCTGGGGAAACAACAGCTTTCTTTGTATTCAATCAGATTATAGCACGATTTGGTATACCCAAAGTGATTGTCACTGATCATGGTAGTCATTTTCAAAATAACATGATGATGGAACTGAATACTATGCTCGGATTCAGACAAGAACATTCATCTTTGTACTATCCGCAAGCAAACGGTCAGGTTGAGGCTGTCAACAAAACTTTAAAAACTATCCTTAAACGTACAATTGATGCAGCCCGCTCTAACTGGCACATCATGCTATATCCTTCTCTTTGGGCCTATTGAACCAATGTAAAAACTGCTACGGGTTTCTCCCCTTTCCAACTCATTCATGGAATGGAAGAAATTACTCCGATTGAATGTGAAATCCCGTCTTTAAAGATAGCCATTCATGTGTTACCTGATACGACTGATATTGAGGAACATATGGTACATTTAAAACACCTTGATGAACATCGTAGAGATGCGCTGACTGCTAATCAAGGTCATAAAAATAGGGTCAAAACTCAGTATGATAAATCGATCAAACCTCGGGTTTTCTCTGAAGGGGAACTTGTCTTGCTTTGGGACCAAGACAAAGAACCCCTGGGGGCAGGAAAATTCAAGGCCATGTGGTTAGGACCTTATGTCATGTCGAAATTTTTGAAGAAGGGAACATATGAGTTAGTTGATTTTGATGGGAATAAGCTGCCTGAGCCTAGAAATGGGCTCTACCTGAAGAAGTACTATTCTTAGGCTTAGCACTTTTTCTTGTATTTTTGTTGTATGTATTTTTATGTACCTTAGGTTGTCAGTTTTGTTTTTTATACTATCTGCTGGTTGTTCCAGATGTCTTCTGAAAGGTATATAGGGTTTGCTGATGGCGCCAGTCGTCACACTTGTAACCTAGCTTCGGCAGCATGGGTTATTTATTCTCCCTCGGGACAGCTTGTTGCCGCGGGAGGCGCTTGTTTAGGTCTTGCTTCTAATAATGTTGCTGAGTATAGGGATGTAATTGAGCTCCTATGGGATGCTGTGTCACATGGTATCACCCAGCTTGAGGTCCGTCTAGACTCTCAGTTGGTGGTTTCCCAGCTCAATCGGGCTTATCAGGTACGGAATCCTATTTTATTACGTCAGTTCATGCAAATTCGTTTATTGGAAAGAAATTTTGAGGTTATTACATTTAATCATATTCCACGAAATCAGAATTCATTGATTGATGCATATGTTAATTACATTTTAGATTAGCATCTCACACACATTTTATAAAGATATATAGCAAATATATGAAAAACATTTGTAAATAAACTGACAACAAACAACAATATATGTGTGTGTGTGTGTGTGTGTGTGTGTGTGTGTGTGTGTGTGTGTGTGTGTGTGTAAAATATCTGTCCATAGATAGGTCAAGTCTGGTCCTCAGATCCCATCATATACAAAATGTACAAAAATGTGGATCATAGTCCATCAAAATGTCCTAGCTCTAAGCTGGACCACCCTAGTCACTAGGACCACCTTGGTCCTCATGATCTCTCTGCACTCTAGCTTCCTCAGTCTCCTTGGCTTCTGCAGCCTCCGCAGCCTCTATATATACAAGCACCGCTCTGGCCACTCGCCTGAATAGATGTAGCCAGACCGGTGGAACTCCAATTACGAACTCCTGCATGGCAGTCGGGATGTGCTCTATCCATAAGGTAGGTACTCATTGGGTCATCCTGGCCAGCTTCCCCTCTAGAACCCTGATCAACCCCGGGTCTTCGCCTATGATAGGATGAACAAACATGCATGGGTGCCCTTCAGGGCGGACCAGTCCAATATCTGCATTTTGATACATTTATAGGATTAAGACTTGTACATATGTATATATCTATCATTTTAAAATACATAAAATTTTGAAAAATGATAAAATTAAAAATTATTTACCTAGCTCTCCCCATGCTCCTCCTGGAGGGAGGACAAGGTCTAGGTCACCTTGGAATTCCATGCTGGCGTATGGAAACTGCTCCAGTGCCGGTAGCTGTCGTTCCCACCAGGTATAGAAATCATCATCATATACACTGTGTACTGTGTCTCCTCCTCCTTTATGGAGGAAGATGTCTCCCCACCTGCTCAGCCTCGGCTGACGTGGAGATCTGACCGGTAGAGGTATGGCAGGGATCAATGCTGGCACTCTCGAAGAAGAAGAAGGCCACTAATATGCTCGCATAGCCAAAGTTTTTTCGTCTTCCTCTCTTGCAATCGGAAAATTGCCTCTTCATGATAGGGACAACTCCCGAACACCAATCATAGAGAGCACCATGGAAACAGTCTACTACCAGCCTCATTTAGTTCCTTGTAGCCAAATGTAAAGAGGAGGATCCTGATATCCTCACGATGGTGCTAGGAAGTACCTATAGAGTAAAGTCACTGATATGTACAACAGGGACACAGCTCCCTCTCTTTTGAGTACCCAATGTGCAAAATACATCTATATAGTTCTGGACACTTAAGGTGTCCCCGCCCCTGCCAGTGCCCTCTAAGTTCACCGGTGCTCCCCGTCGTGACAGACCAGTTATGAAATATATGTCTTTAGTGGTAATCTCCAAGGTTTCATCCTGTAGGTTGAACATCCCCAATTCATGATCCCAATAATTGACCATGAACTCAAGTATGCGGACATTGGCCCGCATGGGCGATGTGCAAAAGAATTTTAGTAGCCCACTTGTTCGCAATGCATGTATCGTGGGCACATTTTGGAGCGCTACTTGGTCCATTATTTCATGCTCCCGTTCCCTCCATTCCAGAACCATTTTTCACCTAGCAAAACAAGTAATTTGATTCAGTAATTCCATATCAAAATTCAAAATTTTTTGCCTATTTTAAGCCTTTTATCCTTTGCGCAGCATACACGACTGTCTAGTTAGACATGTCGTGTACTGTACGCAACTGTCTAGTTAGGTAACTCACGTACAAAACGCGTGTACGCGAGTCTCTACACCGTTAACCCATGTACGTGTCGTGCCATCTTTAGGATGCTTTTAATAATGGAATTAAGACTCAAAATTCATAAATGCTTGGATCAAAATGAAGAGCTCAGGGTGTAGGCTTACCTGCAACTTGTGGAATTCGATTTCGTCGGTTCAAATGTCCACACTGATCGAACAAAGTTAGAAGGACAAACTTGCTTTTTATGGCTCAAAAGTTCAAATGGTGAGTTTTGTTTGATTTTTCAACTATTTATAGAAATTATATTTCTTTAAGTGGGTCTTTTTCTATAGTTTGAAAATTCATTCAACTAATACCATATTTATTTATGCTTTGGAATAGGTTTTTCACTATTACAAGGTGTTGTTGCTCCAATAGGGTGGTTTTGTCATTTCCAATACATTTTGGCATCTTTATTCAATCCACATTAACCTTAGCATTCAACATTTTCCCATGGACTATGGTATTATAAGCCATTAGTTCCCTGTTTTTTACCATTGTTCTTCCGTGGATAGGATCCTTTTTCATGAGTATGCTGTTTTTAAAGCCTATGTTGTCCTTTGGTGCTCATGCCGCAAATGTTTCAGGTAGAGGGGTCTCCTTTTAGCTATTTTTCACGCCAAATAGAGCTTCTTTTGAATCTCTTTTTACAGGCTATTCCTTTATAGGACTCCCTGCACTTATGGAGTTTCTTTAGGCCCAGGTCTGACTCCTTCAAAATAGACTTGATTACCGAGTTAACTCATCCGTTCAAGCTCGTTAAGAATATGTGAACAGGCATCCGCATTGGTGGTAGGTTATCTCTTTCTCAGACCATGTGGAATAATACGAGAAAGGATCGCTCTCTTTTCTTTTGAATTGAGAAGAGTATTCTCAGGTATAGGTTTATCACTTTTTCAGACCTGAGGGACTAAATTTATGGAAAAGGAACACCCAGTTTGAGCTTAGTTTTCTCTTTTTCGTGCTCTGGACCCAAACATGAAAAAGATTCTGAGTGTACTTTGTGTCTTTGTCATGCTCGTTAAACATTTAAGAACAAAGCAACGAGTTTATTGTTGTAAGCCCCATTTCTCGTAATCAAATGGATCTTTCCAAGTGATCTTGCTTTCCTTCAAACTCGTAAAACTCAAGCTATTTTATGTTGTTCTGGAAGGAGCATTGGGTAGGTGGTAATTTAACCTTTTTCGGACCTCCCTGACTAAGTACGAAAAAGGTTCACCTTTTCTTCTACGGAAGTTAAGAGAGTTCTTCTGTGGTATGTTTTATACTTTTTCGGCCTCAGGAGACTAAATTGGACGAAAAAGGACCCCCCTGGAGTCTTCTTTGGAGTTTTCAGACTCTCTAAATGTGAAAACACCAGCTGAGCATGTACTAGTTTGGGCTCATTAAATCCACGAATCAGTGACACTATCAAGCATTATTTTCCCGTCTCTTCAAGCTTGTTAAAAAATGAAGAGAGATCCGAGTTCACTTTCCTGGACTCGTTAAAATTTAACAGGGAAGGTAAGGAAGAAGTTTTCTCTTGTTTTCAGTAATGGCAACATGTCCTCCTTGAACATAGCACTCCTTGTTTTTTCCGATATCCATGTTTTAGTGATCACTTTTTGTTCAGCTATTACTTTGAGTTTCTTACTCCTCCTCTTGTCCATTTACGTGGGGAATCTGATCATGTCTCCTACATGATAAATAAGTCTAGTTGTTCTATCTATAAGTCAACCGTTGCCTTGGGTCATCTCTGTGTCGTGCTCATTGTTCAAGTACTTCACCCAATGTTTGATCTATAGCCTAATCCCATAATTGTTATATCTGTTATCTATTGTGTCTCCCTTCTTTTCCCCAGTTTCTACTCACTCTTGTGATCCGTTGGAGGATCTATTTCCTTCCTTATCACAGCATGGTTCCGTTTCAGTACTTCCTGATGACGAAGACCTAGAGTTTTGATGTTTGTACCTCAGGATTCACTTTCATCATTGGTGAATTCCTTTGCTTCAGTTGTCAATTATTACCTATTGATTGACAAACTGTTGAATCCTTTCCATGTTCGATTTCAGCTTACCCTTATTCACATGGCTTGGATTGTACTGGTTTTTTGGGATTATTTATGAAGACCTTAGTTCCTCACCTATGGACTAAGTTGCGCAAGATTATGTTCTATTCATATACATAGCTTCCAGATCTTTGAAGACTCATCATTATTGTATATTGTGGCTTCGATCCACCATTGTAATATACATGGTTTTCATACCCGTATCATATGATGTACTCAGATATTGTAAAGGAGCTAGTGTTCCAGTAAATTGAACATAGCCTCCTTAGATGTAACTTTGTATCTGACATTACTATGTATTTATTTCAGGTCCTTTCTCTGCTCCATTGGATTTCTGAGTTCTCCAAAGATAAATATTATAATGTATTTCGGCCATCGTTTCCCTCTGACCTCACACATTAGGGGGCATCTGTTATCTACCTGAATGGCACCTCTCCGTCCGAGTGCCGACATCCCTCATGTTGGCACACAAAAGGACATCTATGGATTGAGGGTTGCCCAAAACACTATAGATGGGCTTATTGTGAATTACATTTCTCATCCATCTAGCTGGCTTTAGATATTTCAATTCATGTACACGACTCTATAGATATGCAACTCGCGTGTTGTACGCGAGTGTCGGTTGTTGCATCTCGCGTACAGATTTGTACGTAGATTACCCTTAGAGAAACTCGCGTGTCATACGCGAGTTGCCAGTATTGATACCCATGTACATGTCCCTTTGACATTAAAAATAAAAACTCGTGATTACTTGAGATTAGCTAAGCACTTAACCTTAATCACCTTAACTGTCTCAACCTCCTCAACCTTCGAAACTGCCTTATTTCACCAAGTATAAATACAGGACTTGGGGAGGGTGTTAATCACATACACTTGGAGAGAAAAGTTATGCTGTTGGAGTTTATACAGAAGTATTTGGAGCAGTGGAACTCATAATCCTTTGGCTGCAGAGGAGTCCTTGTCTCAGGCGTTGGGTTGTAATCTGAACTCTTTCATTATTGTTAATAAATAGAATCCTTCTTCCATATGTGTCTTGAATGTATCTCATATATTGTGGTTTGATAAATATTTATGATTTAGCATTCTGTATATGATTTATCTAACATGTTTATATATATGTATCATCTTGCATTTGGAGGATTGACTCTTGACAGGTGAAGGAGAAGCATCCCTGAAGACTTTGGAGGAGAAGCAGAGCGGAAGAGGACAAGCTAGGATCAACCATCGTGTATCGGGTGAGTCTTTTCTATCCTCCTATTTCCTTTACTACACTCTAGAGTCAATTGCCTGCAAGTTTCATGAGTATGTTGGTAACCCCAGACCTTCGGTTATAAGGTGTTTATTCCTGTACAACACATTACCAAGGATGGATGACATGATGGATTGCCTAAGTGGGGAAACATGCTTTTCAAAATTGGATTTGAAGAGTGGATATTATCAGATCAGTATTAGAGAAGGAGATGAGTGGAAAAAAACCTTCAAGACAAATGATGGGTTGTATGAGTGGTTGGTCATGCCATTTGGATTGTCCAACGCACCAAGCACTTTCATGAGATTGATGAATGAAGTCTTGAGAGATTTCATAGGTAAGTTTGTGATAAATTACTTCGATGACATTTTGGTTTTCAGCCAAATAGAAGAAGAACATATGAATCATATGATATATTTTTTAGAGAGGTTGCAACATGAAAAGTTGCTAATAAATGTGAAGAAGTGCACATTCATGAAGACAGAGCTAGTATAAATGGAATTTGTTATCTCCATAGAAGGTTTGAAGATGGATCCAGAGCATTTGTGTTTTATTCTGACAACCATGCACTACAATATATTATGCAGCAACCTAAGTTGAACCTGAAACATGTCAAGTGGGTTGAGTTCTTACAAAGATTTACCTTTGTGTTAAAACACATTAGTGGATAGTTAAACATAGTAGTTGATGCTTTAAGTAGAATACTGTTGATTATGCAAGAAAATCAGATCCATGTCTTGGGATTTGAGCATTTGAGAGATTTGTATGAATCTGACATTGATTTCCAGGAGGCTTACAATGCTTGTAAGAATACATTGGAGGTGGACAGAGAGCCATCGATGGAGTATACCCTACAGGATGAGTTACTCTTTAAAAACAGTAAATTGTGTGTACCAAGGTGCTCTATGATGGAGAAATTGATATAGGAGAAGCATAATTGAGGTATGGCAGGTCACTTTGGAAGTGATAAAACCTTCAGACAATTGGGTCATTTCTATTTTTGGCAAAGGATGAGATCTGAAGTTGAGAAGTTTGTAAGTAGATGTAGAGTATGCCAGCATGCTAAGGGGAGAATCCAGAACACATTATTGTATACACCATTTCCTATTCCAACTAGGCCTTGGGATTATGTGAGTATGGATTTCATTATGGGTTTTCCAATAACTCAGAAGGGACATGATTCTATCTTTGCTGTGGTGGATATATTCACTAAGATGGCACATTTCATTCCATGTTACAAGACTAGTAATGCTACACATATTGGTAACTTTTCCTTTGATGAAGTTGTGAAGCTACATGGTTTACCTAGAAGTATTGTATCAGACATAGACGTCAAGTTCACTGGTCATTTCTGGAGGACCTTGTGGAAGAAGTTGGGTACCAGACTGAACTTCAGTTCAGCGTATCACCCACAGTCTGATGGACAAACCGAAGTAGTCAATAGGAGTCTGGGGAACATGTTGAGTAGTTTGATTGGGGAAAATCCTAAGCAGTGGGACAAAGTATTAGCTTAAGCTGAGTTTTCCTATAATGATTCACTAAACAGAAGCATAGGGATGAGTCCATTTAAAATTCGGTATGGAATGCATCCAAGAGGAGTGTGTGAACTTCGTGACTTAGGTCAATTGGAGAAACGAAGTGCTGATGGAGAGGAGTTTGCAAAGATGATCAATGAATTAAAGGAGAAAGTGAAAGCAAGGATACAGCAGAGTAACCCTAGTTACAAGGCCAGACTAGATTCCAAAAGAAGAGAAAAGAACTATGAAGTGGGAGATTTGGTCTTAGCATAACTGAAGAGAGACATATTTCCAAAGGGAGATTATAACAAGATTAAGATGAAGAAGATTGGACCCTGCAGAATATGCAGGAAGTTTTCAGAAAATGCTTATGAGCTAGAGATTCCTATAGGAGTGGGTATCTCTCCAATCTTTAATGTAGCAGATCTATATCCTTATGTAATAGGTGACATTGGAACCTTTGCAGAAGGTGAAGATCCTACTAAAGACTTACAATGGGTGAGGCAGATGTATGTGACACAACCATTGGAATTTGAGTCCATTCTAGACACTAAAGTGAAGAAGAGTACAAGGAAGAAGGACTATTTGGAGTATTTGGTCAAATGGAAGAAGTGACCAATAGAGGATTCTACTTGTATGAGCGTTGCAGAGTTGGAAGCCAAGGGTTTCACTGTAGATCATCTAATGAATACATTTTTCTACCTTGCGAGTCTGATGCAGGAGCATCGTGGCATGCCAGCAATGTGATGAGTCGGTCATATGTTGTGGCATATTTTGTAACCAATTTGTGCTGATTCATTGTCTATTAGTATCATAGGAGCAACTGCGTATCATGACTCCCTGCATGGAGATCAAACCGTAGGCTTATTTGATTTTGAAAAGGACGTTTTCATCATACTTGAGAGTTCATTTGTCTTCAATCGCAGGACCACTCAGTTGAGGCAGTTGTAGATTAGCTTAAATAGACAGTTTAGAGATGTAGAGGAGGTTCTGCTCTTTAACATTATAATTTTAAGTTTGCAAAGAGAGGACAGACCTGTTTCTAATTCCTACTTGTAAATATTTTGAAGAATCGGAAGGAGAGAGATCCAAGCTTTGTGCATTTTCCTTTGTCGCTTAATAGAAGTATTATCCATGTGTTTGTAGGGTTTTTAGCCTTTATGCATGTGATGTGTTGAACTGTGTATCTATGCAGAGCCGACTTTGGCGTTTTCATGAACATTTGGGTATTTCTGAGAAGTTATTGTATTCACGGATCAATTTCTTGCTTGAATAGTTGAAGTAGAGTGTAGATGCATGCATAAGAGTGTTAGAGTAAAGAATCGAAATGATTACAGGATGGATTGATCAATTTAATTATCAATCAGTGCAACCCACAGGTTTTCTTCCTTAACAAGTTTTTGTAGAGAATTAACGGTGGAGATTGAGTTCGCAGATCAAGATCTGACGGTCCAGAAGGATCCCGCAACGAAATTTACAAGGAAGTTAATAGATCCATAGGGATATGAAAGGTCCACGTCAAAAAGAAGATCGACGGTCGGAGTGAAGGATGAAAATATCTAACAGCTAAGAAAATTGTGGGGGAAGAACTTCAGGAAGGAGTTTTTGGGGGAGCAACTTTGGACGTTGGCATCCTGCATCCTGCATCCGAAAACCCAATTTTGGGAAGGCCTTTTCGGGACAAAATTTGTAGGGTGCGAATTTGGTTGTTTTGAGATCCCACATCCCATAACCTGACAATGGAAATTCTGTTGCAAAAACAGAGTGTCAGAACGGCGATGGCAGAAGCAAAATTGCAGGGAAGAAGTCTTAGAGTAGAATTTGGCCATTGGGATAAATTTGGTAGTCCTGCTAAGTGTAGGAGCATGAAGACCCTGCAAGTGCTGGTTGGGTTTTGCTGTGTTCTATCCCACCTACACTAGGTACCTAAATACAATTTCAAATTTCAATTCCTAGAAAGATGAAAAAAGTGCATATTTGCAACCTTGGTTTGACCAACCTTGAGATTGGGGAAAACTAGTTCCAAATCTCATAAAAATAGGTGTCCGTGCTTACCTCTCAAATGGGGATATAAGTCTTCTTTAAAATTTGAATTTTGAGAAATATGAAAAAATGCAACATTTTGGGCCTTGGCTTGACCGATTTTTACTGAGGTCCAAATTGGATCGCAATCCCCAAAACTCTACTTGTAGTCTGATCTCTAAAATGGGTACCTAAATTCACTTTCAAACTAAATTTTGAGAAAGTTGACAAAAGTGCATCTTTTTAACCTTGTTTTGACCAACTTTAAATGATGGACAAAATAGCTCCAAATATCATAAAAATAGGTGCCCATGCTTATCTCTCAAATGGGTATCTAAATCTACTTTAAAATTTGAATTTTGAGAAATTGGAAAAAAAAGAATCGTTTTAGGCCTAGGCTTCACCAAGTTTGATCGAGGTCCAAAATGACTTGCATTCCCCAAAAAATGTACGTGTACACTTAAATATACTCAAATGGGTGCCTAAATACAGTTTCAATTTTCAATTATGAGAAAGTCGACAAAAGTGCATCTTTACAACTGTGGTTTGACCAACCTTACATGAGGGCCAAAATAGCTCCAAATCTCATAAAAATAGGTGTCCATGCATATCTCTAAAATGGGTATCTAAATCTACTTTAAAATTTAAATTTTAAGAAATTGGAAAAAAATCCACGTTTCAAGCCTTAAATTGACTAAGTTTGACAGAGGCCCAAAATGACTTGCTATCCCCAAAAAAACTACATGTAGGATTATCTCTCAATTGGGTACCTAAATACAATTTCAAATTTCAATTTCATGAAAGTCAGTAAAAGGGCATCTTTTCAACCAAGTTTGACCACAGTCCAAAATGGCTCGCAATTCCCAAAAAATATACATGTAGGATTTTCTCTCTAATGGGTACCTAAATACAGTTTAAAATTTGAATTCTGAGAAAGTCAACAAAAGTGCATATTTTCAACCTTGGTTTGACCAACCTTGAACGAGGGCCAGAATAGCTCCAAATCTCATAAAAATAGGAGTCAATGCTTATCTCTCAAATTGGTATCTAAATCTACTTTAAAATTTGAATTTTGAGAAATTGGAAAAAATGCAACGTTTTAGGCCTTGGCTTGACCAAGTTTGGTGGAGCTCTAAAATGGCTTGCAATCCCCAAAAAAACTACCTATAGGATTATTTCTCAAATAGGTACCTAAATCCACTTTCAAATTTCAATTCCGAGAAAGTCGACAAAAGTATATATTTTCAACCTTGGTTTGAAGAACCTTGAACAAGGTCCAAAATAGATCTAAATCTCATAAAAATAGGTTTCCATTCTTATTTATCAAATGGGTATCTGAATCTAATTTAAAATCTGAATTTTAAGAAATTGGAAAAAATTCAACATTTTAGGCCTTGGCTTAACCAAGTTTAACTGAGGTTCAAAATAGCACACAATCCCCAAAAAAACTACATGTAGACTTATCTCTTGAATGGGTACCTAAATACAGTTTCAAATTTCAATTCCGAGAAAGTCGACAAAACTAGCTCCAAATCTCATAAAAATAGATGTCCATGCTTATCTCTCAAATGGGTATATCTAAATCTACTTTAAAATTTGAATTTTGAGAAATTGGAAAAAATGCAACATTTTAGGCCTTAGCTTGACCAAGTTTGACTAAGGTCCAAAATGGCTCGTAATTTCCAAAAAATCTACATCTCGGCTTATCTCTGAAATGGGTACCTAAATCCACTTTCAAATTTCAATTTCGAGAAAATCGAC
Organism: Pseudotsuga menziesii; assembly: GCA_001517045.1. Classification (NCBI taxonomy): domain Eukaryota; kingdom Viridiplantae; phylum Streptophyta; class Pinopsida; order Pinales; family Pinaceae; genus Pseudotsuga; species Pseudotsuga menziesii. The sequence goes on along the minus strand of LPNX011129113.1, from coordinate 297,574 downwards.
AAAAATGCATCAATTCAACCTTGGTTTGACCAACCTTGAATGAGAGCCAAAGTACCTCTAAATCTCATAAAAATAGGTGTCCATACTTATCTCTTAAATGGGTATCTAAATCTACTTTCAAATTTCAATTATGAGAAAGTCGACAAAAGTGCATATTTTCGACCTTGGTTTGACGAACCTTGAAATTGGGTCAAAATAGCTCCAAATATCATAAAAATAGGTGTCCATGCTTACCTATCAAATGGGTATCTAGATACAGTTTCTAATTTCAATTTCGAGAAAGTCGAAAAAGTGCATTTCTTAGACCTTGGTTTGACCAACCTTCAACGAGGGCCAAATTAGCTCCAAATCTCATATTAATAGGATGTCCATGTTTATCTCTCAAATGGGTATCTAAATCTACTTTAAAATTTTAGAAATTGGAAAAAATACAACGTTTTAGGCCTTGGCTTGACCAAGTTTGACTGAGGTCCAAAATGGCTTGCGATCCCCAAAAATCTACTTGCACGCTTATCTCTCAATTGGGTATCTAAATCAACTTTAAAATTTGAATTTTGAGAAATTGGAAAAAATGCAATGTTTTATTCCTTGAATTAACCAAGTTTGAACAACGTCCAAAATGGCTCACAATCCCCAAAAAACCTACATGTAGGCTTATCTCTCAAATGGGTACTTCAATACAATTTCAAGTTTCAATTCCGAGAAAGTAGACAAAATTGCATATTTGCAACATTTTAGGCCTTGAAATGACCAAGTTTGACCGAGGTCCAAAATGAATTGCAATCCCTAAAAAAACATGTAGGCTTATCTCTCAAATGTGTACCTAAATACAGTTTCAAATTTCAATTACAAGAAAGTCGACAAAAGTGTGTATTTGCAACATTTTAGGCCTTGTCTTGACCAAGTTTGACCGAGGTCCAAAATAGCTCGCAGTCCCCAAAAAAAATACATGTAGGCTTATCTCTTAAAGGGTACCTAAATCAACTTTCTAATTTCAATTCCGAGAAAGTCGACAAAACATGCATCTTTTAAATCTTGGTTCGACCAACCTTGAATGAGGGCCAAATATCTCAAAATCTCATAAAAATATATGTCCATGTGTATCTCTAAAATGGGAATTTAACTCCACTTTAACATTTGAATGTTGAGAAATTGGAAAAATGCAACGTTTTAGGATTTGGATTGACCAAGTTTGAACGAGGTCCAAAATGGCTCACAATCCCCAAAAATATACATGTAGGCTTATCTCTCAAATGGGTACCTAAATAGAGTTTCAAATTTCAAATCTGAGAAAATCGACAAAAGTGCATCTTTGCAACGTTTTAGGCCTTGAATTGACCATGTTTGACCGAGGTCAAAAATGGCTCGCAATCCCCAAGAAACCTTCATGTAGGCTTATCTCTCAAAAGGGTACCTAAACAAAGTTTCAAATCTCAATTCCAAGAAAGTCTACAAAATGCATATTTTAAACATTGGTTTGACCAACCTTCAAAGAGGGCCAAAAAATGCAATGTTTTAGGCCTTGGCTTGACGAATTTTGACCAAGGTCCAAATTGGCTTACAATCCCCAAAAATTCTACATGTAGGATTATCTCTCAAATGGGTACCTCAATCCACTTTTAAATTTATCATTCAGACCAACCTTGAACGAGGGCCAAAATAGCTCCAAATATCATAAAAATAGGTGTCCATGCTTATGTCTCAAATGTGTACCCAAATACAGTTTCAAATTTCAACTCTGAGAAGGTCGACAAAAGTGCATATTTTCAACCTTGGTTTGACCAACCCTAAACAAGGGCTAAAATAGCTCCAAATGTCATAAAAATAGGTGTCCATGCATATCTATGAAAATGGGTATCTAAATGCACTTTCAAATTTCAATTTTGAGAAAGTCGACAAAAGTGCATCTTCAACCTTGGTTTGACCAACTTTGAACAAAGGCCAAAATAGCTCCAAATCTCATAAAAATAGGTGTATGTGCTTATCTCTCAAATGGGTACCTAAATCCACTTTCAAATTTCTCATTCCGAGAAAGTCGAAAAAGCGCATATTTTCAACGTTGGTTTGACCAACCTTACATGAGGGCCAAAAATAGGTGTCCAAAATTGACTTATATCTACTTGCATTCTTCTCTCTCAAATGGGCACCTAAATTCACTTTCAAATTTCATTTCCGAGAAAGTCGACAAAAGTGCATATTTTCAACCTTGGTTTGACCAACCTTGAATGAGGGCTAAGATAACTCCAAATCTCATAAAAATAGGTTTCCATGCTTATCTCTCAAATGGGTATCTAAATCTACTTTAAAATTTGAATTTTGAGAAATTGGAAAAAATGCAACATGACCATGCTTGGATTGACCAAGCTTGGCCGAGGTCCAAAATGGCTCGCAATCCCCACCTAAAACTACATGTAGGCTTATCTCTCAAATGGGTACCTAAATCAACTTTCAAATTTAAATTCTGAGAAAGTTGAAAAAAGTGCATATTTTCACCCTTCGTTTGACCAACCTTGAACGAGGGCCAAAATATCTCCAAATATAATAAAAATAGGTGGCAGTGCTTATCTTTCAAATGGGTTTCTAAATGTACCTTACAATTTGAATTTGGACAAATTGGAAAAAATGCAATGTTTATGGCCTTGGCTTGACCAAGTTTAACCATGGTCCAAAATGGCTCGCACTCCCCAAAAAGTATACATGTAGGCTTATTTCTCAAAGGGGTATCTAAATCCACTTTCAAATGCCAATTCCGAGAAAGATGACTAAAGTGCATATTTTCAACCTTGGTTTGACCAACCTTGAACGAGGGCCAAAATAGCACCAAATCTCATAAAAACAAGTGTACATGCTTATCTCTCAAGTTGGTATCTAAATCCTCTTAAAATTTGAATTTTGATAAATTGGTAAAATGCAACGTTATAGGCCTTGGCTTGCCCAAGTTTGACCGATGTCCAAAATGTCTCGCAATTCCCAAAAAATATACATGTAGGCTTATCTCTAAAATGGGTACCTAAATCCACTTTCAATTTTATTTACGAGAAATTTGACAAATGTGCATATTTTTAACCTTGGTTTGACCAACCTTGAATGAGGGCCAAAATAGCACCAAATCTCATAAAAATGTGTCCATGCTTTTCTCTCAAGTGGGTACATCAATCCTCTTAAAATTTGAATTTTGAGAAATTAGAAAAAATGCAATGTCATAGGCCTTGGCCTCACCAAGTTTGACTGAGGTCCAAATAGGCTCGCAATCCCCCAAAACTCTAATTGTACTTTTATCTCTAAAATGTGTATCTAAATCTACTTTCAAATTTCAATTCCGAGAAAGTAGACAAAGTGCACCTTTTCAACCTTGGTTTGACCAACCTTAAATGCAGGAAAAAATAGCTCCAAATCTCATAAAAATTGGTGTCCACGCTTATCTCTCAAATGGGTATCTAAATATACTTAAAAATGAATTTTGAGAAATTGGATAAAATTGCAACGTTTTAGGCCTTGGTTCGACCAAGTTTGACCGAGGTCCAAAATGGCTTGCAATCCCCCAAAAAACTACATGTAGGGTCATCTATCAAATTGGTACCTAAATTCACTTTCCAATTTCAATTTCAAGAAAGTCGACAAAACTGCATATTTTCAAAATTGGTTTGACCAACCTTGAACGAGGGCCAAAATAACTCCAAATGGCATGAAAATAACTATCAATGCTTATCTCTGGAAAAGGTATCTAATTCTAGTTTCAAATTTAAATAACGAGAAAGTTGACAAAAGTGCATATTTTCAACGTTTTAGGCCTTGGCATGACCAAGTGTGACCCAGGTCCAAAATGGCTCGCAATCCCCAAAAAATATACATGTAGGATTATCTCTTGAAAGGGTACCTAAATCTGCTTTCTAATTTCAATTCTGAGAAAGTCGACAAAAGCGTACATTTTCAACATTTTAGGCCTTGAATTGACCAAGTTTGATCAAGGTCCAAACTGGCTCACAATCCCCGAAAAACCTACATGTAGGCTTATCTCTCAAATGGATATCTATATCTACTTTCAAATTTGAATTCTAAGAAATTGGAAAAAATGTAACGTTTTAGGCCTTAGTTTGAACAATTTTGATCGAGGTCCAAAATGGGTCGGAAAACCGCAAAAACTCTACTTGCATACTTATCTCTCAAATGGGTATCTAAATCTACTTTAAAATATGAATTTTGAGAAATTAGATAAAATGCAACATTTTAGGATTGGCTTGACCAAGTTTGACCGAGGTCCAAAATGGCCCACAATCCCCAAAAAATCTAAATGTAGGCTTATCTCTCAAATGCATACCTAAATACAGTTTCAAATTTCAATTTTGAGAAATTGGAAGAAATGCAACATTTTAGGCCTTGGGTTGACCAAGTTTGACCGAGGTCCAAAATAGTTGTCAATCCCAAAAAAAATGTACATGTAGGGTTATCTCTCAAATGGGTACATAAATACAGTTTCAAATTTCAATTCTGAGAAAGTCAATTGCATCTTTGCAACCTTGGTTTGACCAACCTTGAACGAGCCCCAAATTTCAAATCCGAGAAAATCAACAAAAGTGCATCTTTTAAACCTTGGTTTGACCAACCTCATTTGAGGGCCAAAATAGATCCAAATCTCATAAAAATAGGTGTCCATGCTTATCTCTCAAATGGGTATCTAAATCTACTTTAAAATTTGAATTTTGGGAAATTGGAAAAAATGCAACATTTTAGTCCTTGGCTTGACCAAGTTTCATCAACGTGCAAAATGGCTCGCAATCCCCAAAAAAACTACATGTAGGATTATTTTTCAAATAGGTACCTAAATCCACTTTCAAATTTCAATTCTGAGAAAGTCGACAAAAGTGCATATTTTCAATCTTGGTTTGACGAACCTTCAATGAGGGCCAAATAGCTCCTCATCTCATAAAATTAGGTGTCCATGCTTATCTCTCAAATGGGTATCTAAATCTACTTTAGAATTTGAATAGTAAGAAATTGGAAAAAATGCAACATTTTGGGCCTTGGCTTGACCAAGTTTGACCGAGAAACAAAATGGCTCGCAATCCCCCAAATATATACATGTAGGCTTATCTCTCAAATGGGCACCTAAATCCACTTTCAAATTTCAATTTTGAGAAAGTTGACAAAGGTGCATATTTTCTACCAAGTTTGACCGAGGTCCAAAATGGATTGCAATACCCTAAATAACTTCATGTGGGATTAACTCTCAAATGGATACCTAAATACAATTTCAAATTTGAATTTCGAGAAAGTCAACACAAAATAGCTCCAAATCTCATAAAATTAGGTGTCCATGCTCATCTCTCAAATGGGTATCTAAATCTACTTTAAAACATGAATTTTGAGAAATCGGAAAAAAATGCAGCGTTTTAGGCCTTGTTTTGACCAAGTTTGATTGAGGTCCAAAATGGCCCACAATTCCCAAAAAAAGTACATGTAGGCTTATCTCTCAAATGGATACCTACATCCACTTTCAAATTTCAATTCCGAGAAAGTCGATAAAAGTGCATTAATTCAATCTTGGTTTGACCAACCTTGAACAAGGGCCAAAATATCTCCAAATCTCATAAAAATAGGTGTCCATGATTATGTCTCAAATGGGTATCTAAATTTACTTTCAAATTTCAATTTCGAGAAAGTCGACAAAAGTGCATATTTTCAACCTTGGTTGACCAACCTTGAACAAGGGCCAAAATAGCTCCAAATATCATAAAAAAAGGTTTCAATGATTATCTCTCAAATGGGTATCTAAATCTACTTTAAAATTAGAATTTTGAGAAATTGGAAAAATTGCAATGTTTTAGGCCTTGGCTTGAACAAGTTTGACCAAGGTTCAAAATGGCTCGCAATCCCCCAAAAATCTACATGTAGGCTTAAATCAAATCAAATGGGTACCTAAATATAGTTTCAAATTTCAATTTCGAGAAAGTTGACAAAAGTGTATCTTTTCAACCTGGGTTTGACCAACCTTGAACGAGGGCCAAAATGGCTCCAAATATCATAAAAATAGGTGTCCATGCTTATCTCTCAAATGGGAACCTAAATACAGTTCCAAATTTCAATTCAGAGAAAGTCGACAAAAGTGCATATTTTCAACCTTGGTTTAACCAACCTTGAATGAATGCCAAAATAGCTCCAAATCTCATAAAAATAGGTGTACATGCATATCTCTAAAAATGGGTATCTGCCATTTTCAAATTTCAATTTCGAGAAAGTCGACAAAAGTGCATCTTTTGAACATTGGTTTGACAACCTTTCAACGAGGGACAAAATACATGCAAATATGATAAAAATAGGTGTCCATGCTTATCTAAAAAATGGGTACCTAAATCCGCTTTCAAATTTCTCATTCTCAGAAAGTTGACAAATGTGCATATTTTCAACCTTGGTTTGACAAACCTTACATACGGGCCCAAAATAGCTGTCCAAAATTGACTTATATATGCTTGCATTCGTCTCTCTCAAATGGGAACCTAAATTCACTTTCAAATCCCCCAAAAATCTACTTGCAGGATTATCTGTCAAATGGGTACCTAAATCCACCTTCAAATATAAATTCCGAAGAAGTCAACAAAAGTGCATATTTTCAATCTTGGTTTGACTAGCCTAAAACGAGGGAAAAAATAGCTCCAAATCTCATAAAAATAGGTGTCCATGCTTATCTCTCAAATGAGTATCTAGATCAACTGTAAAATTTGGATTTTGAGAAACTGGAAATGCAACGTGTCCATGCTTGGCTTGACCAAGTTTGACCAAGATCCAAAATGGATCGCAATCCCCACCTGAAACTACATGTAGGATTATCTTTCAAATGGGTACCTAACTCTACTTTCAAATTTCAATTATGTGAAAGTCAACAAAAGTGCATATTTTCAACCTTGGTTTGACCAACCTTGAACGAAGGCCAAAATAGATCCAAATATCATAAAAATAGGTGTCCATGATTATATCTCAAATGGGTATCTAAATCTAGTTTACAATTTGAGTTTTGAGAAATTGAAAAAAATGAAACGTTTATGGCCTTGGATTGACCAAGTTTGACTGAGGTCCAAAATAGCTCGCAATCCCCAAAAAATATACATGTAGGCTTGTTGATGTATTTGTAACTTCATAATGTATTCACTTCTATATTTCTTATTGTATTTCATTGTACCCCAACATATATGTTTGTTCCTCCTATCGGGAGAGTCATTAATATAATTAAGTCATGTAAAGTCATTAAGGTTAACCCTCCATTGTAATTCGGGGCAATAGTCACCACAATTGAGTTGTATTAGGGTTATTAGACTCTCCTAGAGAAGACGACCCTGTAGAGTAAATGTCAAGTGGAAAACAAGTATAAATAGAGAGTGAGACTCTCTATTTGAAACACACACTCACTCAACAGTAGCGCATGCGTGAGAGAGAAGTAGCTCACACAAGTGAGAGAGAGAACAACTGTTGGAGATCATCTTTGTACTTTTGGGTTTTAATTTTTATATTGGTGCTCATTCTATCTTTGAGGAAGTTGTGGGGTTTTCTCCTTTATGTTTTCCCTGAGGAAAAATATTTGTGTCTCTTGTATCTTGTGATTATTGTTGTGCACGTTATTTTCTTAGATAAGATCCTATACCATATTGACTAAATGATAAAAATCTAACATGGTATCAGAGCTAACCTGAGAAGAAGACACTTTGCAACTGCAGAATCTAGGGCTTCTTAATTTTTGGGTTTCTCTCCACATATCATCAACAAAAGGAGGCTAGGCTAACTCTCCATTGAAGGACACATTTTCCTATCAAAGAAAAATCTGATTCTGGGCATTTTTAGTTTTTGGCATGACACTACAGTAGGAAATTAGGGCTTTTCACAGAAGAGGAATTTTTGAGTAAGCCCATTATTGGATTGCTCTCCTCCTCAAAATCGAAATTTAGAGACCAAGATCGAAGTTTTTGGTTGGGTAGAAATCTGGAAAAGTAAAACCCTAGTTTGACCCTGGACCAAAAAATCAACACTACAAAAGATCAACTTCAGATCCAGTTTGGGCATCTCAAATTGGTAAGATCTAAATCTCGTGTATTTCCATTTGAGGTTCTCATTAATTATGTCTCATCACACCAAGCTTGATGAAAATCTTGAAGGAGTTGATAAATTCCGAGCATAGAAGTATAGGATTTCACTTGTTCTTGAAGAAAATGAATTGGACACCTACATAAGTGGAGAGGTTTCAGTTCCAGAGGGAGACGAGGCTGAGGCCTTACACAAGAAGAACTTGGTCAATTACAAGAGGATCATTGTTGATTCTATCAAGGATCACCTTATACCACATGTGTCTTCCCTAAAGACACCTAAAGAGATGTTTGGTTCTTTGACCAAGCTATTTGAAGGGAAGAATATAAATCGAAAGGTGACTTTACGAAATCAGTTGAAGAATGTAAAGATATAAAATGCAGAGACCATAGAGTCATAATTTATAAGGGTATCTCAAATCAAAGAACAACTTGAAGTTGTAGAAGAAGAACTAGAGAATGGAGAAATTGTGATGACCACCTTGAATGGTCTCGCTAGGTCATGGGACTCCTTCATTCAAGGGATTTGTGCTAGAAGAAAGTTAATCACTTTTAGTAGGTTGTGGGAGGAATGCTCACAATAAGAAGCTCGAATATTAGTTAGAGAAGAAAATATGGGAAATGAATATCAATCTCTCACAACACACACCAATAAAATCAGAAGGGACCACTACCATCCCAAGAAAGGTAAGAATTCACACTAGAATTAGAAAGATAACCCTAGAAGATATCTATCTAGTATCAGATGTTATACATGTGATGAGAAAGGACACATCGCCAGAAATTGTCCCAGAAATAGAGGTGGATCCCACAAGAAGAACAACAAAAGAAGACATCATGCTCACACTGCAAAGGATGATGAACCTCCAAGGAAGAGAGTCAAAGAAGAAAGTGAAGATTCTTCAAGCGATGAAGAGTATGTTTTGATTTCTTCCCTCACAGGAATTGTTACAGATGGAAGCGATGATAAAAGGAAGTGGTGAAGCTTCCTATAAGATAGACTCTGAAAAATATATGAAGATGAAGGATGTCTTGTTTGTACCAGGACTAAAGAAGAATATTCTCTCCATATCTGCATTAGATGCAAAAGGTATGAGGGTTGCATATGTAGATGGCCATGTCCTTATGTGGTCAAAGGGAAATACCATAGATGATGCAGTAGTTATTGGAGAGCAAGAGGGAGGCTTTTGCAAATTAAAGGGCCAACCAGAACAAGATTTGTTCCATGAATCAGTAGAACCAAGTGAACTTTGGCATAGAAGGCTTGCACATGTGCACTATAGGGCACTACCACTTGCAAGAAAAGTTGTTGAAGGTCTTCTAGAAATACAGGAAAAAAATGAAGGCATTTGCAAAGGATGTGCGAAGGGAAAGAACACAAAGAAGACATTTCCAAGTAGCAAAGCAAGGAAAAAGGAATCTTGGAAATCATCCACTCCGATGTATGCGATACGATGTCATCCATTTGATTGATTGGGTATGTATATTATGTTTCTTTAATTGATGACTTTTCTAGTAATACATGGATATATTTCTTGAAAAGAAAGGATGAAGTATTTAGTAAGTTCAAGGAATTATGCAAAGAGTCAAGGATTAAGAGGGAGTTGACCACTCCATATAATCCATAACATAATGGAGTTTTAGAAAGGAAGAATAGAATGATTATGGAAGCAACAAAGCCAATGCTTCATGATCAAGATCTTCCTATGCATCTATGGGCAGAAGCTATTAGGATAGCTGTGTATGTACAAAATCGTACTCCGCATAGAGTACTTGAGAACAAGACACTAGAAGAAGTCTTCTTTGGAAAGAAACCATAATTCATCCATCTCAGAATATTTGGCTTCCCGGTGTACATACACATTTCAAAAGAAAAGAGGACGAAGTTAGATCCTTCAGGAAAGAAGGGTATATTTGTGGGATATAGTGAATGCTTAAAGGATTACAGAATATATTTCCCAGGATTCAAGAAGATCAACATCAGGAGGGATGTGACATTTGATGAAGACTCAACTTACAACAAATCCAGAAAAAGACTTGTTGAATATCTCGAAGAAACATAAGTACCTAGGATCCAAGATACAACAATAATTGAGGCAACTCCAGAAGAACATCGAGAAATGGAAGAACCTCAGGAACCAATAGATCCACCCGGTGAGAAGAATTATTACAAGAGAAAACTAGCATGTGTACGTGAGGATATCCAAGGTACAAAAATATATGGCGCTCCAGAAGAAATGCACAGAGAAAGGAAGATAACTAGGTCCTACTCTAGTTATGTAGCCCTGGTGTGTGACATCATTGATAAAGAACCTTCCAACTATGGAGAAGTAATAGAAAAGAAATAATGGAAGGATGCAATGATCGAGGAGTACCAGTCGATCACGAAGAATGATGTCTGTGATGTGGTCCCAAGACCAGAAGAGAAGTATATCTTGACTTCCAAGTGTATCTACAAGATCAAGCATGTTGTAGATGGTAGCATAGATAAATAAAAAGCAATATTTGTGGCACATGGCTTCTCCCAAAAGGAAGAGCATGAAGAAACTTTTACACCTATAGCTAGATACACTTCCATCGGATTAGTACTTGCTCTAGATACAGTGATGAAATGGAAGATACACCAGATGGATGTCAAGACTGCGTTCTTGAATGGTGTTGTGGAAGAGGAAGTGTATGTGGAGAAACCGCTCATATTTGAAACAGGCACCCATGATGTGGTACGTCAGGATTGAAAACTTCCTCACTTGTTTGGTCTTTACCAAGTGTAAAGTGGATTCCAACCTTTACTACAAGGTTGAGGAAGGGAACCCAATGATACTCCTATTGTATGTGGATGACCTGTTTGTGACAAGCGAGGATGGATTGATTAATGACACAAAGAGGAATCATGTTGTCGAGCTTGAGATGAAGGACTTGGGTATGATGCACTACTTTCTAGGCATGAAGGTGTGGCAAAGTGCAAATGGAATATCCCTTAGACAAGGGAAGTATGCAGTGGATATCCTAAATAGGTTAAGGATGATGGACTGCAAGGCCATGGCCATACCTATGGCATCAAACCTGAAGCTATTGAGTGATGCTTCATCAGATTCGGTTGATGCCACAATATATCATCAGATGATTGGGTCCTTGATGTACCTGATGAATACGAGACCAGATATTTGCTTTGCTATGAACACATTGAGCTAGTTCTTGATGGATCTAAGACATGTTCACCTGATTGCTACAAAGAATATTCTGAGGTACCTAAAGGGTACAGTTGATTATGGGCTCAAGTATGAGGTGAATCAGAATATTAACTTGGAGGTTTATGTGGATTCAGAATGAGAAGGCAGTTCCATTGATAAGAAGAGCACTTAAGACTGTTGTTGTAGTATGGGATCAGGTGTGATCTCTTGGTTTAGCAAGAAGCAGACCCGTGTGGCACTGAGTATAGGCAAAGCATAGTATGTCGCAGTTGGTTCATCTATTTGTGAGGTAGTGTGGTTGAGGAAGCTACTATCTGACCTATTTGATCTCTAGTATATATTGCGACAACCAGAGTTGTGTGAAGTTGTCGAAGAACCCTGTGTTCCATGAAAATTAGAAACATATTGAGATCAAGTATCACTATATCAGGGATATGGTGCAAAGAGGAGCAGTGAAACTCTAGTATGTTGCAATGGACGAGCAGGTAGCTAATGTATTGACCAAGCCATTAGCCAGAGTGAAGTTTGAGTTCTTTAGAGAAAGTCTTGGTGTTCTTTAGAGGGGAAGTGATACACATGAGCCCTTCCCAGATGCCAAATAGGTGTGTCCTACCATGCCAGTGGATGTAAGTGTTGAAGCCTTTCCCGGATGGTAGTAGGTGTGTCCTACCATGCTGGTGAGTGTAAATGTTGTGTTAGGTGTATATGGGTTGTGCTCCGTGTGAAAATGAGATGATTTGATGTTAAATACCTAGAAGAGGACTAGGCCTACATCCAACATGAAAAATGGCTGGATCTATAGATAAATACCTTGTAGAGGGTGAGGGATACATCCAACATGGAAAAGGGCTGACTCTGTAGATAAATACCTTGCAGAGGGAGAGGCCTACATCCAGCATGAAAAAGGATTGGCTTTGTAGATAAAGACCTTATAGAGGGAAATGCATACATCTAGCATGAAAAAGGGTTGGCTTTGTAGATGGCTAACTACATCCAACATGAAAAAGGGTTGGCACTGTAGACCTACATCCAACATGAAAAAGGGATAGCACTGCAGACCTACATCCAGCATGAAAAAGGGTTGGCTCTGTAGATGGAGACGTACATCCAACATGAAAAAGGTATGGCACTATAGACTTACATCCAGCATGAAAAAGGGTTGGCTTTGTCGATGAAGACATACATGGAGGCTAGGCCTACATCCATCATGGAAAAGGGTTGTCTATGTAGAACTTCCTATGAAGAGTAGATTTGAGAGATAGCACCATTGCTCGAGATAGCAGTAGTAGTGATGTTGATAATGATCCAGATTTGATGATGATCCAGCTTTGATAGTGATCGAGTGACAAAGACTTGTGTTGATGAATTGTGTCAAGAGAATACCTTCCTAGTTAAGAGGGAGTGTTGATGTATTTGTAACTTCGGAATGTATTCACTTGTATATTTATTATTGTATTTCATTGTACCCCGACGGATATGTTTGTTCCTCCAATTGGGAGAGTCATTATTATAATTAAGTCATGTAAATTCATTGAGGTTAAACCTCCATTGTAAGTCGAGGCAATAGTCCCCACAACTAAGTTGTATTAGGGTTATTAGACTCTCCTAGAGAAGTCATCCCTATAGAGTAAATGTCAAGTGGAAAAAAAGTATAAATCTCAGTGAAACTCTCTATTTGAAACACACACTCACTCAACAATAGCGCATGAGTGAGAGAGAAGTATCTCACACAAGTGAGAGAGAGAACAACTGTCGGAGATCATTTTTGTACTTTTGGGTTTTACTTTTGCTATTGGAGCTCATTCTATCTCTAAGAAAGTTGTGGGGTTTCCTCCTTTATGGTTTCCCCGAGGAAAAATATGTGTGTCTCTTGTATCTTGTGATTATTATTGTGCATTTTATTCTCTCAGATAATATCCTAGATCATATTGATTAAATGATAAAAATCTAACAAGGCTTATTTCTCAAATGGGTATCTAAATCCACTTTCAAATATCGATTCCGAGAGAGTCAACAAAAGTGCACATTTTCAACCTTGGTTGGACCAAACTTGAACGAGGTCCAAAATAGTACTAAATATAATAAAAAATAGGTTTCCATGCTTATCTCTCAAATGGGTATCTAAAACTACTTTTAAATTTGAATTCCGAGAAAAACGAAAAAAAGTTCATATTTTCGACCTTTGTTTGACCAACCTTGAACGATGGACAAAATAGACCCAAATATTATAAAAATAGTTGTCCATCCTTATCTCTCAAATGGCTATCTAAATCTACTTTATAGATTGAATTTTAAGAAATCGAAAAAAAATGCAATGGTTTAGGCCTTGGCTTGACCAAGTTTGACCGAGGTCCAAAATGGCTCGCAATCCCCCAAAAATCTACATGGATGCTTATCTCTCAAATGGGTACCTAAATCTAGTTTCAAATTTCAATTCCGAGAAAGTCGACAAAATTGCATATTTTCAACCTTGGTTTGACCAACATTGAAATTGGGCCAAAATAGCTCCAAACCTGATAAAAATATGTGTCCATGCTTATCTCTCAAATGGGTATCTAAATATAGTTTTTAATTTCAATTTAGATAAAGTTGACAAAATTCCATATTTTCAACCTTTGTTTGACCAACCTTGAACAAGGGCCAAAATAATCCCAAATCTCATAAAAATAGGTTTCCATTCCTATCTCTCAAATGGGTGTCAAAATCTACTTTAAAATTTCAATTTTGAGAGATTGGAAAAAATGTAACGTTTTAGGCCTTGGCTTAACCAAGTTTAACCAAGGTCAAAAATGGATCGCAATCCCCCAAAAATATACATGTAGGCTTATCTGTAAATGGGTATCTAAATCTACTTTAAAACTTAAATTTTGAGAAATTCGAAAAATGCAAAGTTTTAGGCCTTGGTTTGACCAAGTTTGACGGAGGTCCAAAAGGGCTCGCTATCCCAAAAAAAACTTCATGTAGGATTATCTCTCAAATGGGTACCTAAATCCACTTTCAAACTTCAAATCCGAGAAATTCAACAAAATTGCTTATTTTCCACCTTGGTTTGACCAACCTTGAATGAGGGCCAAAATAGATCAAAATCTCATAAAAATAGGTGTCCATTCTTATCTCTCAAATGGTTACTTAAATCCACTTTCAAATTTCAATTCCAAGAAAGTCGAAAAAAGTGCATATTTTCAACATTTTAGTCCTTGGCTTAACCAAGTTTGAATGAGGTCCTGTTGGCAGGCAACAACCCTCTCAATTTTTTCTTCTTTGCTGAATAAAATGATCAATTCTCTTCCATGATTTATCACAAAAAATTATATAAGAGTGCCTCCAAAATCTTTGATTCTGAAGGTACTCTCAATGTAAGAAGAGTTAAGGGTTATATTAGAAATTTAGGAAACACTTTCATAAATTTAATAAATTAGCCACTGTTAATCTTGTAATTTTATATATATATAATCAATTTTTATCATTATCAATACATCTGATTATATATTAATTCAAGATATTTAAATTATAGTCTACTAAGATAGTTCTTTGGACTAAAATGAAAATGCATTTTGAACTTGTTACAATTTGGTTTTATTAATTTCTTTTAGACAAAGCATTCATTATTATTAGTTTTTTGTATTTTATATGATTAGGGTTGATGAATTAATTGAAATATTTTTATTGTAACCCTAATAATATATTTTTACATAAAACTTTATCTTTTAATACTATGTCATTTTACAAATTGTGGAAAGTGTATACATGTTTCCCAAAGTAGCTAAAGTGTATTTTTATATATCATTTCGAATGGCCATTGTGTTATAATCATAGTAATTGATTTTTGATCTAGTGTTTAGTCTTTAATAAATTTTCCATCCAACCATACTTTGCAATAGGTCATATGATGATTTGGATTCTATGAGTTCATTCAAAACTATATTATTATCTCTTTGAATCAATTGCATGCATAAATATGGTTTTGAGCATTTAAATTATTATCCAAAGTTGATCTTGGTACTTGATTGGATTTACGAAACCCTAGAAGACATCATTGCTTGTAATGCCAACTTTACATCATCTGGTTCAATAGCACGATTGCCTTCCACGTTTAATCCTTGACTATTAATGTTGACAGTCGTGTTTATGGTGTAAGATACTAATTGTTGGTTTGATGACACTTGTTCCAAAAGGATTTTAATATGTGATGATTACCTTAGTTAGATGTGTTCATATTGACACCATCCTATCTGACAGTCGTTTTACATTCATGAATTTATTTGATTTCGAATATCACGTAATGATTTCAGATCACATTAATCGGTGTGATGAATACCTACGACGGTTTGATGGTGAGGTTCTCATGCGTAGGAACCAGTCTAGGGTTACTCATTAGCTCCTCCAGAATAGCGTGAAGGTTCATAATATGTCTGTTTATTCACGTATCCCTATTCCTTCAGTCTTTACAACCCCTTTCAATCCTTTGTCACAGAAAGAATTTATAGTTGAACAGATGGCTCCCTTGAGTAACTTTGAGCTTTCTGGTCCAGAAATGTTAGAAGCTGACCCTGAAGTTCTTTCCCTATTTGAGAAAATTAATTGGAAACTCTTCTTTTGGGGTTTCAATGGACACAACTAGGAAGTTACCAGATGATTTTCATTGTCTTTTGATGGAAATGTTGCTCAGATAGGTAATTTACAGCTAGTCATAGATGAAGAATTTATTGCAAAAGCTATGAAGTTGCCTCAGACTGGTGAACGCTGGTTCAAAGGGTCATGAATTGAAAAGAAAAAATTTAAGCAGTTCCTTCTTCCATTTTCAAAGGAAGATGCACACCTTAAGTTCACTTTTCCTATAAAATATTTGAGGAATCAATGGCGTGCTCCTTTTGAAGTCATTTCTAGGTACATCTCTTGTGATGGTCGGTATTCGAATGTCCAATTATATCATCTGAGAATTTTAATGGCTCTTAAGGGTTTGAAATTAAATCTTCCCTACTTTCTACTTCATAGTTTACTTAAAATGGATGTTATGGTTTAGCGTACCATTGGTAATCAAGACTATAGTCTTTTCCATCATGGCCTGATCAAAATGTTAGTTCAGTATCAGTTAGTTACAGTAGGAAAAACATGGGATGAATTCTTAAAAGAAAATGAGTTCGGGTTAACCCAATTTTGGCCTACCTACTTACCTAAGACTCGTGCAAAATGAAGAAGACCTTATGAAGAAGATGTGAAAGAAGAGACCAATCATATAATTGATCATGAGGGGTTGGATAGGATCTGTCTAATAGTTGAAAATGAGAAATGTTATACTTCGAACCCTACTGAACAAACCAAAAGAGAAAACGAAGTGGGAGAGGGAAGTAAAATGGTTGTTCAAATGCACTCTGCTAAGTCAACAGGTGATTTGTATTCCAAGTTAATGGAGGAGAAAAAGAAGTATGAGATAAAAGGGAAAAATCTGGTAGGTGACAATCAAACTCTTGAATCGAGCATGAAAAAATCTGAGATGTTTAATTGAAGGCTTACTAGGAGCATGATTAGTCTTTCGGTTCCAAGAACCATAGAACAAAATAGTGAACCCATTGTTGTTGAAGATAATAGTGATAATGAGGATGAATCTTCTCCTCGTAAAAACCCAATCGATGACTTTGAACAGGAACAGAGTAATAGTCACAACGATGTGATGGCATCTCCTAAAAGACTCATGAAAGACAATTCACCATTACCAGCACAGTCCGAACATGAAGCTCGATCTGATTCACCAATAAATGATGAAGATTCTCTAGCAGAGACTTTAAAAGCAGTGAAGCAGTCGATCAAGATTTCGAAACAACATAAGGCTGATCGGTTAAAATACATTGAAGAAGCTTGTGACAGATTGAAAACAGAGTTACAACAGCAAAAAAATGAATTTCTTATGTGGGTAGACTATTGGCAACAAATGAAAGCCAAGAAAGATAAATACAAAGCAGAGAAGAAATTGTTAGCTGCAATTGTTGGCAGGTTTACTTTTGAAACCGGTTGGTATTTAATAAAATTTTGAATCTTTAGATAGTTAACTTATGGTAAACCCACCATTTGTAAGAAAAAATCGGCTAGCTAACTCATATTTAAAAAAAATACGAGTAGTTTACCCATCTCTTCGCCAAGAAATTGTATTAATTTTTTACTATATGGATAAATTATCTTCCGTTCATTGACCCAAGGACCCTCCCTACAATAAAAATAGATATTTCCAAAAGCATCTGACCAATTCTAGCCAATAAAAAAAGCATCTTTTAACAAAGAAAATAATCCTTTGACATACCTTGATTAATTTCTTAATGATATAGGATATATCATAGAAGTCCGTAAAGCATCATGTTGTAGAAAGGAAAAGAAAATCCTTGAAGGATATGGCCACTTGCAAGCTATAGTCCAAGTCACTTGCACCAAAACTTTGGGTTGAAGCCATCAATTATTTTTCCTACATTCATAACCAAGTTCCTCATAAAGCCTTGACAGCAGTCACTCCATTCAAAGCTTGTAGCGGTCGAAAAACACAAGTCAAGTACTTGAAAGTGTTTTGATCTCATGCATGGCCACACATTCCTTCCAAAATAAGAGGATCCCTGGATCCAAAAAGTGAAGGATGCATATTTGTAGGATTTATTGAAGGTGTTAAGGGGTATAAACTACTAAATCCTGTTAGTGAAAATATTTTCAATGAAAGGAGTGTCAAGTTTGAACACGCCAACTTACATGCATAAATGCCTACCACAAAAGCACCATTGGCTATTGATGACGATCTCACCTATGTTTACTCCACTATCTCAAATGGAAATACAGATTCCAATGGAATTTCATATTCATATGAAGATAAAGTTGAAGATAGTGATAAACAAAGTATTGCAGATCCAACAGTTCGACCATATTGGGTAGAGAAAACTATTCAAGAAGTAGGATAAATAGATGGAGATCTTTTTTATCCAAGAATGAATCACTCTTAGTTTCATGAAGCCCCGCTTGCACTTATTTATTTTGCCGAGAGGTGCTCTACAACCCAATATGGGGGAGATCTTGTAACGTACATAACGTTATGTAATGTTACGTAATGTTATGTAACAATATTTTTATTAATAAAAAATAGAATTTTAATTATATGCCAAAATAAATGTCGTCCAGAAAAAAACCTAATATGGGGGAGATATTGTAATCTTCCTACCTAACAAAACAATAAAAAAGTAAAAATTTAATTATCCACAAAAAAAAATTGGGTCATAAAAAAAACACAATATGGGGGAGATGTTGTAGTATCCTACCTAACAAAATAATAAAAAATCAAAAATTGAACTATCCGCAAAACAATGTTGGCCTTGCACATGGTTTTAAAACCATGTGCAAGGCCTTCTAAACAACACATGGTTTAGGAGGGCTTTGCACATGGTTTTAAAACCATGTGCAAGGCCTCCTAAACAACCCAGGGTTTTATTTTACATGGTTTAGGAGGGCCTTGCAAATGGTTTTAAGACCATATGCAATGCCTCCTAAACAACCCAATATTTTAGGAGGGCCTTGCATATGGTTTTAAAACCATGTATGGGGAGATGTTGTAATGTTCATTCCTAACAAATTGAAAAATAATAATAAATATTATATGACGACCATAAATAATATTAAATATTAATAATAAAAATAATATATGTGTACCTTCAATAAAAAGATGTGTCTTTTGGTTTGAATCAAATCAATGGCTATATATAGGACACACCAAAGTTGTTAGCTCATTGAGTACAATACCTAAGAAGAGGTTTGCACTTCGAGAGATTTGATCCCTCTCGACGGTTGATAGAGCCTAGGATTTGGATATACTATGGTATAGATCCATTTATTCCCACACATTGATACATGGTTGTTGCTACGAATCCAAAATATCATGGGGAATATTTCAGCGATCCACATTGGGAATAAGCTATGGATGAGGGGTATCAATATCTCATGAAAAACAACACATGGGAGTTGGTACCTCTTGATCCAAGGATAAATATAGTTCGATGTGAATGGTTTTATAGAAATAATATGGAATCAAATGAACTTGTTAGTAAGAACAAGGAAATACTAGAAGAAAAAGTTTTTCTCATAGGTACAAGGCCTATATTACAAAGTAGCTATTGCAGAGGTTTCCAAGATGGATTCCATTCAATTTGTGCTCACCATTGCAACAAATCAACAATGTGAACTTCATCATATGAATGTGAAGAGTGAATTCCTTCATATGGATCTTGCAGATTATTTTCTCCGACTCAAAATCAGCCAATATAATTTAGGAGTGACATTGGCACAATATGAGTATGCACATGATCTTCCTAACGTATTTCATATGACTGATTGCAAATCGGTCCATCTGCCTTTCTTTCAAAAATAAATCTTGAATATGGTAGTACTACACCTATGGTGTATGATAGTACATGGTATCGACAATTGATTGGTACTTTTCTTTATCTCGGCCACACTAGATTGGACATATCGATTTCTATTAGAGTAGTTTCCAAACACATGTAGGAGGCTCATGCCTTGCACTAGAAAGATACAAAAATTATTTTCCTCTATGTGAATGGCACTCATAATTTTGGGTTCATTATGAAACAAGTTGTTGTTTGGATCTAGTTGAGTACAGATACTTTGATTGGGTTGAAAATGACACAACTGCAAGTCCACGTCTAGGTATGTTTTCAGTTTAGTCTCATGGCCTATTTATTGTTCAAGCAAGAAGAAAACAACCTTTTCCTTATTTACAATACGAGCATAGTATAGAGGTGTAGTGAATGCAACAAAACAATCCTTTTGGTTGAAACACATTATCACCGAGTTTTGGATTTAGGCTCACCAAGTTTCACTAGCATACTTCCATATTTTTTGACAACAAAATTACTATCTAGATCTATAGAGATATGGTTCAATAACAGAGGATCAAACACATTGATATCCACATGCACTATAATAGAGCGATAATTGATGACCAACCCATTTATCTGCAATATTGTCCTTTCATAGAGAAGATTGCAGACAAATTCACCAAGTCCTATTAAAAAATAAGGTCACATAATTGTGAGCTCACTTGGGAGTAAAGGCATATTCAAATCAGGATACCTAGCCTACTCACTCATTATATTTTTGAGGGGGGTCTTTTCTGACAAGGTTTTCCTTTTTTCCTCATTTGTTAGATAATTTTTTCTTTTTACTTGGGTACCTAACATGGCTACAATTTCTAGGACCCTTTGTTTTGTGCATCATACTCACCTAAGTAAGGATTAGTGGGGGGTGTTAGTGTAAAAAAATATCATTTGGGATCACTTAAGTCTATTTTCCTACATAATAAGACCTCATGTCCCCCCTTCCATCATCTTAAGGAATAAAGACACCATCCTCAACTTTTATAGGGATTAATGCACCTTTCATGCATGCTGAACCCAATTGACTAGATAAGTGTGCTTCTCTTGCACGTTATGGAATAGTTAACTAGTCTAACACATGCATGCACTGTTAAACTTTCCTTGTGCAGTATTTAACTAGTTTGACACAGAAACGCTAAGTTAACTAGTCTCATGTGACCGTTATGAGCTAGAAACCACTTGGCTAGTTTAAGCTCAGTTAAATTCTGCATGAGGGCACACAGGGCCTTGAAAGGGTTCACTCTCTATGTGGCATGCATGCAAGGAACATTCATTGGAGTGTCGAATTAATTAATCCTAGATAAGGTGCATTCTTTCTTGGAGGACCATTATCTATTGCATTCCAATTCACCTTGCATTATTGATCTCATCTCTGGAAAAATTTATAACCATATTACTTTGTTAGTTAATGAATATGATATTTATGTAATTATTTTGTCTCCTATTTTTTATATTTCTCACTATATTTCAAATGTTTTAGCTTCTAGATCCATCTCTCCAAAATCTCATAGAAATTAGATCATATCTTCGATAGGGGGAGGTTAAAAAAAGACTAGTTCTTGGGGAATATTACACAATCATCAGGATTTATGGATAGAATTATCTCATCACATAATTCCTATTCTCTTAACCCCAAGGATATATGTATTAGAATATATCATGAAGGTAGTTGAAATAGATGAAATCCACTTTCATAAATCCAAGACGAAGGGTAGTTTGTCATTTCCCATTGTCATGGGAGGGTATTCCATAAATGACAAGAGGGGTGGAAAGGAAGTAATAAATATTGTAAAGTGGCTCAAACTTGCATTGAACCAACCCTGGAGGTATGATCCTCATAAACTGATTAGCGTATAAAATAGGAGAAATCTATCAAACCCACAAGACCATGAATCCAAGATCGATGTTGAAAAAATAGAAAATAAGGATATAGATGAGGAGGTAGAGGCTATTTGGAGTGGGGAGACTAATCCCAACAGAATAGAAATCCATGATTTCCTAGCTCCCAAACATGAGCTACCTGATTTCCCAACCTATTGAACCTTCTATATTCCTAACTAGACATTAGTTACCCAGGAGGGCATGGCTTTGAAGGATCTTACATATTGTAGGTATGTTGAAGTAAAACAAGAGGGTTTGAGAAAACATAAGGGGATTTGTTAGGAAATAATATATCCATACCAAAGCATTCTTGAATACAATGGGTTCAAAAAAATATACAATGACCTACATTATTATCATAAATATTAATATGTAGGTAACATGAGGGAGGCCATAAGGGAAACAATACCCATTAAAGAACTAATAGAGAAAGCTAAAATAGGAACTAGCTTACCCCCTCAAGAACAACCAACTCCACAATTGTAAGAGTCGTTACCTTACCCCAATTCCATTCTTAGAATGCATGCCATGGGATTATAGGAAGATAAGGGATTGGGGAAGGAATGCCAAGTAATTGTTGAGCCAATCATGGTTGAGAAAATTCCTAATGGATTGGGGTTGCGGGTAGACCCAATGATGTACCAAACTAAGAAAATACACCTACGCTCTACTTTCACTCCTCCATCCCACATTTCTCACCGATGGGGGCCTATGGTGGAATAAATCCCTTATTTATTTTAAACCTCAATAAATAACATTTGGGAGAAATCCTAGAATGAACAACCATTCCCTTTGAAAAGTAACAAAATTTTCCCATGAGAATGAGGAGAGGGTCTTATGCTATCATTAAGAAGGGCTAGGTGTATAATACATCGAGGATACTAATGTGATTTTGGTGGACATACTAAAAGAGACGATAGAAACAAAGAAGAGGAAAGAAAGGGAGGAATAAGTGGAGGGAGACCCTGAAGGAAAAAAGGATAGGATAAGATCCCCTATCCAAGGTTCAGTTTGGAAAGCAATGTAAGAAACCACACCTTGGTTGAAAGAAGCATACTAGGGGGTTCCCAAACCAAAGAACACTCAATAAGAGTAATATTCATTTCACCATGAAATTCCCTCAACCCCTCCTTTACGGTTGTCTAACCTTTTTTTTGCTACAAATTTTGAAGGTGCAACCTTTTTTCTAATGCATATTTTAAGGTTCCATGAGAACACCTACTACTAGCTCATCATAAGAGTTATGGAACTCAATCTCATGGGAAAATTTAATTCATCCCATGGAGACTTGTGACCCTCTAGAAATTCTAAGAGAAGAGCATATGAGAAGGGTTCAAAGATAATAATATATATTGACAATTTAAATGATGGATACTCAAGCACATGCTAGGTTGTTTCCCAAGTAAAATATATCCATTGGGTAGCTGGTTTTCACCACTTTGGATCCCCTGGCACAAAAAAATGTACAACGAGATGTAACCTCAGTATTGAAGGTCCCTTCAGGTCACATTTGACACATCAAGAATCCCACTTGAAGAGGATGTTTCTATGGCCCAAGGGTCTAGTAAAATTGTCTATCATAAGTACTAAATATTTCTTCTTCTAGTGATAGTTACAAGAAACAACTAGAGATAATAAATTTCAATAATCAATTTCTAAACTCTAGAGTCAAATCACCAGAAGCTGAAAAAGAAAAAATACAATCCATTCTTCTATCCATAGGAAAGGGTAAGCAGGAGAGTTTTGGATGCCATCACCTTGCTCAAAGAAAAGAACGACACAATAAAATCCCTTAAGATCTTGTGAATGGCTCATGCCATATTGGTCACACAACAAATTTTTTATGAATAGAAGAAACTAGTCGATGAGGCAGACTTTTTGAGGAGAGAAAACTATTCCTTTTTAGCACAAAACCTAGATCTAGAAGATAGAATTGTTGAGTTAGATGCCAAAGAGAGTGCAACACAAAACATATTCCCATAGGAATATGTTAATTCCTATATCAACTCTTTCAAACAGCAATTCACTAAGGAAAATAAGGAAAACACTTTGGAAACCTCAAGCAACCATCCCTCACCATCTATAGAGTCTATATCAATACTATAAAAAAGGATTTATGAGTTGGATAGGAATATTTTGCAGTGGAAAACCAAATTTGGGAATAACATGAGGAATGTAGTGACTATTGAGGATTTGTCTAACAACTGGAAAGAAAATATTAGAAAGAAAGGGGGGAATTAGATGCAACATACACATACTAAATGTGAAAAACATAGAAGCAACATGCCTTAAAAGTGGAATAGGATTGTGATTCAGGAACCCATAAATATTCTTCTTTTTTATTTGTTCTCACATGTATCATATGATGCACTTTCATTCTTAAATAAAATTATTTGAAACCATTTTCATCAACAGAAATTAACCCCATGCACCACCAATTACTATTGTAAATATACTGAGATATCCATAGATAAATAGGTTTCCTTGGGTGATATACGAGGATATTTTCCTTAGAGACACTAGGGATGCACCCCATATGGCCTGAGGACTGTATCAATACCCTAGAGGCACGAGAAGGTGCATCCCACACAACATGTATTGGCCTTGTGCTTTCTCTTATTGCATTCCTCTCAACCATGATATTTAAAGTGAAGTATCTTGAAGGGTATAACTTGGGTGACATGTTGTAAATAAAACTTCGTAAAAATCCATTGAAGGGGACATCCATTTTGACACCCAATGTCTAAGGTACGACAATAAATGTATTACAACCTTTAAGGGGTTATAATCTCTTAATGCCTTTAAGATATGACCAATTATACCCTCCATAAAACGATGATATTTTAAGTTGAACAATTATTTGTGTTGTAATCTACAATAACCCTTGATTATAATAAGTATCATTTACAATGAGAAATAACCCCCTTCACAAGGAAACATAGAAATTTCCCACTAACATTTTTTATGTTAAGATGCTCTAGCTTGTTGCAACTCTTTTCTATGAAAACAAAGTACCTTTATAATGATTATGTGGATAATCTCTCTTTATTTGTTATTTTTCTTGGGGATTCATAACCTTATTCTTTTATTCCTTTGATTAAATTAATAGGAACAATATTATGGAAAAGACCTAGACCTATGATTGCATTCTTAACAATTTTCCCAAGGCATGTGTAATAACCCCCAGGTTTGACCCATATTGTGTAAATCAATGGAAATATGATAATGCATAGGTTTGTGATGTGGATATCAAGGCGAGGGCCATGAAACCAAACCTTTTAGTATGTAACAACAATTAAATAGTGTAGTGGATCCATGTGCTAGAGAGGTATGGTAAATATGTGAAGGTTATTAAAAGAATGTGTATCAAAATAAATAAAATAAAACATAGGAAGGATGTGCAAGGAAACTAAATAAGAGGGGCAATGTTTTCCACCAAAGAGGGAAAGGAACCCAAGCCAAAACTAAGCTAATTAAATGGTGACAAATTTTATCCTTACAAACCATGAGATGCACCTACCTCATTAAATTTTGATTCCAATAAATAATTCCTTCGAGAGAAGGTGGTTGCATCTATTAAGAAGTGTGGGTTGCATGTCATCAGGGGAGGAGGAAAACGTGAACTCGCATTGTCACAAGGATAGAGAAACTTGCCAATTTTTGGGAAAAACATATGTGTTAGAGAAATAATCCAACTTATTACCATGATCATATACCTATGACACATTTCATTAGCCTTCATGCTATATTTTATGGTCCAGATTTAAGCTATATTGATCATTTACTAATAGTTGAGGAGATCCACTTTGATCATTCTGACCATTGAGGTGCTCCAGGTTTATCATTCTAACAAACCAGGAACCATCATTGATGAAATATTAGTCTTGGTGTGCTCCCCCATCCCTAGATTTAGGGAATGTTTGAACTTAGGTGTTAGTGCATGTTTGTGGTGTTTTTTTCCTTCCTTGAGAATTTATTGCCTCCTAGAGGCACTCACACTCACCCATGTGCTCACCCATGCATATAATTCCTTCTTCTATGATCCAGCATGTCTCATTCATATTCATATTTGCATTCGTGACCGTTTGGGATGGTTAGGAAGTTGATTGGTACACCTAGGGGGGTTTGAGGGTCAAATCATGGTTTGACACTTGTATATATGCAGATGGCCTCTAATGCCTCATTATTTCTCCCTAATGTAATATAAACATGTTCCAGACATATTTACATGTTGGAAAGTCATAATAATACCAGTTGTTGACTACATTTGTGTATGTTATTTTCACTCTTTCTATTATTTTGTGCATAAATTGTGTGTAATATCGAATTGTGAGAATATCCTTGGCTCCTAGATCCTAGTGTGAATCAATTATCACATGGTATCAGATCTCTTTGGAGCTACAAATCAAATCCAGAGTGTTTGAGTTGTTGTTTGAGGGATTTTCTAGACAAATTCGGGTGTTTGCACATTAGGGGAGTTTTGAGGTCTAAATGGGCCTCATAAGGGAAATAATAAAATAAGAGTTATAATAATAAAATAAAATTTCTAAATTTTGGAAGGGAAAAATAAAAACTACTTTTTCTTATCGTATTTTTGGCATATCTCCTTATCGGTTCACCCAAATTTTGAGTTTGGGGACTCATTTTTTTTATTGAAATTTTCATTTTTGGGTGTCATGGGTACCTCAAAAGTATGCAGTGTGGGTATGGTTTGGATGTGGAATTAAATTATACATCCAATGAGTCCCCAAACTCAAAATTTGGGTGAACCGATAAGGATATATGCCAAAAATACGATAAGAAAAAGTAGTTTTTTCTTTTTCCCTCCATTTTTTTACAAATTTTACCCTTATGGTTGACATCATCATCTTGAATCCTATTGGTTCTTATAAAGTGAATTTTAATGGTACAAATTTTGTTTTGAGGCCCATTTTTTACCTCAAAACTCCCCTAATGTTGCAAGTACAATCAACAGTTTTTCACCCAATACGCAAGCAGAAATGGAGCAAACTCATATATTGTTGACCCCATTCAACTATTTCAAATGGAAGGCCAAAATGGTGATCCTGCTAAGGTTGAAAGGCCTGTGCAAAGTCACCATGGGGGCTGAAGTCGAACCCAACTCTCATGTGGAGAAATCAAACTACTTCAACATGCTTGATGAAGCATTTGGAATGATTTGTCTCAACATTTGGAGAGACTTGATCTTATATGTATACAATATGAAAAATCCCAATGAATTATGGCTCAATATTGAGGCATTGTTCAAGAATACTGATGAGATGATAGGTCACCAACTCGAAAATGAGCTAATCTCATCGAGTCCAACTTAATTTGAGACAATCCAAGACATATTCAGCAAGTTCAAATCGTTGTGCTTCATCTGAAACAGTGTGAGATAGAGAAGAAAGAGGAGTAGCTCATATTGTCCATTCTTTTGAAGGTAGGGCTAGAGTACTCAGT
Source organism: Pseudotsuga menziesii (assembly GCA_001517045.1). Lineage (NCBI taxonomy): Eukaryota > Viridiplantae > Streptophyta > Pinopsida > Pinales > Pinaceae > Pseudotsuga > Pseudotsuga menziesii. Next base: position 270,550 of record LPNX011129113.1, on the reverse strand, counting down.
GTTTGTGTCAACATTCCACTCTAGCAACCTCACAGATCGAAACTGGATAATGCCTTCACTGGATGAAACCATGCAGTTACTGAATCAAGAGAATGACAAGCTAGTGCAAATCGGTACCATCAAATCTAGTAAGTATCAATCCCTTGCTGTAGGATTTTTTGATCCAGCAAAATTCAAGAAGAAAGCCAAATATTTGAAGCAGCAAGAGAAGAAGAAGTAGGAGAAACCCAAATCTTCAGATGGGGGTATGAATACTTGCAAGGACAAGGAAAAGAAGAAGCAATAGAATACAAAATGCACCTAATATCATAAGGTTTGGCATCCATAGAGTGATGGTATGAATAATACCATAGACATGATGGCACAATTGCTTGACAAGAACAACATCCCACTGCATATGGACACAAGGAAGAAGAATGATGGTTCAAGCTTAGACACCAAGGAGAGCTGACATGAATTGGTTGCTAGTTATTCAATATCTTCTTCCTTCATAATCTATTTAGGATATTCTAGGAATATGGTGTAATTTCCCTTTTTGAAATTTTATTAAATGACCAATTTTTTCACGTTTTTCCCCTATATCGACCTTTGACTAGTTTTGATGTCTAGGTCTCCAAATTGGCCCAAATGATCCCAAATATTCTCATAGTGTGTATGAATAATATTAATACTTAAATATTATGTTCATATATGATTTATAACCCTCCAATCACTTCTGCAAACTATTTTTATATTCTGATCAAAGTAGGAGTCTTTACTAGCAATTTGGGGTTCCAATTCCCCCCGGGTGAATGATGGAAATGGCTTCTCAAAATCTCCAAAACCCACTAAAATTTATGAAAAGAGGCAGGGGATGTGTAATGGAAATTTTTAAAGTCTCATATGCATCATGGTTCAGTTTATACAGGCTGTTATGACTCTTTCCAAAATAGCTCCCAAATCACAATTTCAATTCTTGAGGAAAATGCACCAAATCTTCTCCCAATGCAATAAAAACGAGTAAAATGGATTCCAATGCTTAATTACTGAACATGAAAATTGAAATAAACATTAATAAAAATCCATTAATCATAAATTTATCATATATACGTTCCTCTATTGGAAATAATAAGCATGACCATGGCATATATCAAAATAGAGTGGTAATGGTCATTGTTTGCTCATTAAAAGTCATTTTGACATAAACATATTGGGTATTTAGACTTGAAAAATTATGATAATCAATAAAATATAATATTTAACTCATTAAAATCATAATTATACCAGTAGGATCTCTCCCAAAGAGTACAATAGCTCACCCAAGGTGCAATCTCTCCATGAGCATGAACATGCAAAGAAAACTGGAAATGGTTGAGAGGAAGTGTTGCAATAGAAGAAAACATGAGCTTCCTTATAGCTTCCACCTGAAATTAAAAATCCATTAAATCTCCTTTAAATACCTGAGTTTCCTCTCCAAACACCAAATTGGACGGGAATATTTCACCCTCGAAATTGGCTCAGGAAAGAAAACTAGTCATCCACTAGATCTCACAATTCACAAATGACAATTTCTCAAATGATAAAAATAAATTCTCTTGGTTTATTCATATATTTTATAAACATACTTAGCCTTCTAAGTTTCCAAATCCATCCAAAAACTCAAGCCAATTCGAATTAGGGTGTGTGCTCATGATTTGCCATGTGTCCTCCCTTTCCTAGCCTTCTACCTTCCCCAAATTTGAGTTGGATCCCATTGAGATTCCCCAAATCCATGAGAGCTCTATTGGATGATATATTTATACCTTACATGTAATATATTTCATATTTCATCATTCATAGCTAATTTTTGTCATAGGTGTCATAGCATCTTCATCGTTGTTGTCATAGAGCTAGGGAATCTTGTCCAAGTGTCTCACTAGTTCCAAAATGACTCTTCCTCTCCCATGTAAGTTACATTACCTCCAAAATTAGACATATTATGCATATGAAAATTTTTATTATCCTTATAACTCATCCAAGAACATTTATGCTTCCCATGGATTCGAAATTACAAGAGGAGGATGCCATGTGGCACCAAATTTCTAGCTTATGTGGGCCCCATAGTCTCATGTGTCTCCATGCTCCATTGCCACTTCAAGTTTCTCTTATATTTATTTAATAATATAAATTGTTAAATATTTATCCCATTCTAATGTCTGAACATCATTTATTGGCTCCCTTATTAAAATTCCAAATGTATCCATACAACCTAGGGAACTAGTAGGATTGATGGAATTGTCCTGCTATGCAATTATTTGAATGGGGACATTACAGTCCTCCCCACCCAATATTTCTTGTCCTCAAGAAATTCCATATTTGGATTCTACAAAATATTCTCCTCTTCCCATGTGGCATCTTCACTTGGTAGATTCTTCCATTGTACTAAGTATTCTTTGATAGTTCTGCTTCTCGATCTCCTTTCCCTTGTCTTCAAAATATTTTCCGAAACAAGTGTGAGCTGACCTTCATCATCCAAGGGAGGAAGTATTTATGAAGTGAAAATTTTATTACCAAGACATTTTTTGAGACAAGAAACATGTAACACATTATGGATTTTACTCCCTTTCGGAAGTTCCAACTCATATGATACTTCCCCAATCTTCTAAACTACCTTGTATGGACCATGGAATCTTGGTTTTAGATTTTATGCCCCATTATTTTTTAGAGATTTTTGTTTGTATGGATGAAACCTCAAATATACTAAATCATTAACCTAAAATATTCTTTCTTCTCTATGTATATCTGCATATTGTTTTTGTTAATTTTCGGCAACCTGCAAATTGTCTTTCAAAAGCTTTAAAATTTCTTGGCTCTCTTCCACCCAATATTTAGATTTTGTAGCTCTATTATCACCAAATATCATCTCAATAAAGGTAATTGCATCATAAATATATAATTATTTGAAAGTATACATCCCTATTGACATATGAGAAGTGGTGTTGTAGCAAAACTCACCCAAGTGTAGCCATTTTGTCCATGCTTTTTGCTTCTCTCCCACAAATTTTCTTAGCTACCTTTCTAGCCATTGGTACACCCTCTCTATTTTTCCATCAGTTTTTGGATGATAGTTTGTACTTGGAGTCAAATGAGTGCCCACGAATCTAAAAATTTCTTTCCAAAAAGCATCCATGAATTTACTATCTCTATCACTTACAATGCTCTTGGGGAACCCATGCAATCTAAAGATTTCTTTGAAAAAAATATCAGCCACTTGTGCAGCAATGAAATATGATGTAACAAAAAATAAATAATAAAAAAAATTCAATCTATCCACTACCACATATATGCAATCCTTACCCAAATATTTGGGCAACCCGGTGATGAAGTCCATTGAGATACTATCCCATTTTTGCTCTAGAATGGGAAATGGTTGCAATAAACTAGTTGGGCATGTAAGTTATGATTTTTTTTTCTGAAACAAATTACATTCATTCACATATTTCTGAACATGTTCCTTCATCCCCTTCCAAAAGAATCTTTGCCTCAATTTCCTATAAGTTTTGAAGATCCTCGGATGGCCAGCTAGTGGGGAATCATGTGCTTCTTGCAAAATTTTGTACTTAACCTTTGAATATTGAACCAAATAAATTATTCCCTTATAATATATCATCCTATTCACAATCCTATAGTTATCATCCCCTTTTATTCCATCTAATACATCACAAGGAAATTTATCTTTGGCATATTCAACTAGTAACATATTTTTCCAATCTTTAGTAATGTCCATGAGAGAAAAAGAAGGTCTTCGAGATAATGAATCTACTACAATGTTATTATTCCCTTTACCGTATTCAATATCAAAATCATAAGCTTGAATCTTTTTTTACCCACTTTTTTCTCCTTTCATTTAGATCATTTTGGGTGAGGAAGTGCCTTAGGCTATTGTGGCCAGTTTTCACCACAAACTTGCTTCCTACCAAGTATTGTCAAAACTTGGCCAATGCATGCATGATCGCCAACATTTATTTTTCATATATGGAGTATATTTTTTCACGAGGCTGCAAATTTCTGCTTTCAAAGGCTATCGGGTGTTGGCCTTGCTTTAGGACAACCCCTATTCCTCCACCTGAAGCATCACATTCAACAACAAAAGGATTAGAAAAATCAGGTAATGCAAGTATGGGACAACTACTCATTACCTCTTTCATTTTTTGGAAGTCCTTTTTATCCTCTTCATCCCACTTTTAAGCATCCTTCTTAGTCAAATCAGTGAGTGGAGAAGTCAACTTGGAGAACCCTTTCACAAACTTTCTATAATAGGTGCATATTCCAATGAAACCTTTTAATTCGGTGATGTTATTTGGTGATGGCCATTATAAGATAGCCCTGATTTTTTCCATGTGTACTTTCACTCCTTGCCCAATAATGTGCCCAATATACAATAATTGCTTGATCCCAAATTCACATTTAGACATCTTAGCAAACAAGGACTGTTCTTGCAAAGTTCTCAACACAATCTCTAGATGATGCAAATGCTCTTCCCAATTTTTCTATAAATGAGAATATCATCCAAGAAGACCAAAAAAAACCTTCTAAGCTTCTTGAAAAATATTCTATTCATTCATTCTTGAAATGTGGCTGGAACATTGGTTAATCCAAATGGCATAACAAGAAACTTAAAGTGACCATAATGACATCGAAAAGAAGTCTTTTGCACATCTCCTGCCTTCATTCGAATTTGGTGATAACCTAATCTAAGGTCAATTTTGATAAATATTTGGATCCAAATATCTCATCCATGATCTCATCAATCCTAGGAATAGGATACCTATTCTTGATGGTCTTCGTGTTCAGAGCTCTAAAATCTATACACATCCTCAAGGTTCCATCTTTTTTCTTTACCAACACTACTGAAGAAGCATAAGAGCTAGAGCTTGGTCTAATGAGTCCCAACTCTAAGAGTTCTTGGATGGCCTTATAAATCTCATATCTGAATTTCTTGGGATTTCTATAAGGTGGTATCTAAATGGGTGGAGTCCCCTCTTCCAAAACAATGTTGTGCTCAACCCCCCTATCAGGTGGTCTACCATGTGGAAGATCTCTAAAAAAAATTTCATGCTTTTTCAATAGTTTCTCTGTCTCCTTTGGGTGTTAAAAAACCTTTATGTTTGGATTGGGAGATGTGATATGACATTCAACATCCCATTATATTTCCCCATGCCTCAATATAGATCTAATACTATTGCAAGTCACTACTTGATTTAGGTAAGTGTGTTGCCCCCTCACAACCCTTAGTACACATTTCGAATCTTGAAATTTCATCTCAAGAATTTGATAATTTACTGTATGCTACCCTATAGAATACATCCATTGCACTCCCAAAACCACATTAGTATCAGCAACATCAACCACATAAACAATATCAACAAAATTATAGTTACCTACTATGACTTCCATCTTTGGAACCCATGTTATGCACTGCATTGTGTTGTGACTGGGAATGACAACTATGAATCCATCGAACGGTTCATTAGGCATATTAATTTTCTCCACCATATATCCATCAATGAAGTTATGTGTGGCTCCTCCATCTACCAAAACTGAAGCTATTTGTCCTAATACCACACCCTTGCATCGAATAGTGTGATAGTGAGGCACTGCTGAAAGTACTGACATTCTTGCTTTGTCCGGTGAAGGCTGATTTTCTTCTTGTATTTCCTCTTCAGCTGTTGTCTCATATGCTTCCTCTCGATCTGAAGTGTGTCCTTCATCCATACCCCCTTTATACTCATCGTTATCATAAATTACTTCTATGTATTGAGCTTTTCCCTTAGTGCATTTATGCCCCGGTGTCCATGGTTGAAAGCACGTGAAGCAAAAAAAAAAATCTTTGAAGTTCATCCATGTTTAGTCCTTCTTTATTATTATTTTCAATTAAATCTCTTTACAAAGGCTTCTTATCAGGTACATCTCTTTTCCAAGGCTTCTTTTCAAATTTGAAGTTAGGCTTAGGAGGAAATCTTGTTCTAGGAAGCACATTTTGGAGATCTCTAATCAAGCTCATTGCATCTTTTAATGTAGTGGGCTTGTAGGCTTTGACCAAAAATTTTAAGGGTTCAACCAAACCTTTAGTGAATAGAAATAATAAAATTCCCATAGACACATCAACCACCTTTACTGATAATTTTTGAAATTCCATTATATAATCAGTTGAGGTCCCAACTTGCTTCAATTGTACTAGTTCTTTGAAAGACAATTCTAGATCGTTTTGCTCAAATATCTATAGTACCCTATCAATAAATTCTCCATATGTTTTAAACTGATCATGACCCAAATTTTTCATTCCATGGAACAACCATTCATTGGCATCTCCTTCCAAGTGCAATATGGCCATTTTAAGACATCTTCTTCCACTATTGGATTCAGCTGAAAATACACATTTAATTTTTGCACCCAAGTGTTAGCAGAACTTTGAGAGGAACCAACAAAAGTAGGGAGTGGAAATTTAATAATGCCACAATTTAAGTCTTTGTTTTTTTTATAGAGACTTATTATCTTCCTTATTTTTTATTTTGTTTGCAGCAACAAAGTATTGATCAAATGGTACACTTCTTTTACAATCCTCATCCAATTTATCCCATTCTTTTGCCATTATAGCAAGTTTAAGTTGAATGTTAGGCTCTTCTTTGGGTACAATAAATTTAGGTGCAGTAGGCCTTGGTGTGCTCTGAAATTCATGGGGTCTATTATGAGGTCCTATTCTTGAGAAAATATGCTCACCCATTGTCTTCTTTTTTTCTGATTGTGAACTACTTCTATCTCCTATTACTCCTAATTTGCTTCCAAATTGGATAACCAACAATTCGAACCCTTTCATAAGATGCTGGTTCATGTTATTCGTTATTTCATAAAAGAGAGGTTGTATGAGTTTAATATATTCCACCTTCTCAGGATCATTGTACCCCTTCCCCTCATTAGTCATAGTTTCACCAGAATGTACCTCTTCTTCTACTACTACTTCTTCTCCAACAAAAACACCTTCAACTTCAGGATCTAAGGCTGGTGGATCATTGATTTGAATCCTTGTTAATACCATCAGGTTCCAATACCATGCTATGATACCACTTTTAATGTCCCTTTTTGAAATTTTATTAAATGACCAATTTTTTCACTTTTTTCCCCTATTTCGACCTTTGACTAGTTTTGGTGTCTAGGTCTCCAAATTGGCCCAAATGCTCCCAAATATTCTCAGATCCTTTGGAGATGTTATTCCTCCATTTGGATATTTCCTTGATGTAGTTGGTCATGTAAAATTTATGAGGTAAACCCTCTGTTGTAAGCCGAGGCAATAATACCCACAGAAGTATTATATAAAATGTATTTTGAGTCTTCCAAGGTAGGTCAGCCCTAATTAGGGAACCTGGCCGACCTAGTTAGTTAGTTGAGGCACTCACCTAATGAATATACAATAATACATTTGGGTGGATTTTTCCATGAAATATTTCCACGTTTTGAACATTCATGGATTAATACTTCATTTTTTTTATCATGGCGGAAAAACCGTGGCAATATCAACGTTTTTTAATTTTCTACGAACTTTCGTCTCTATATCAACAATATATGGATATCTTTTCACACCCGCCAAACCAATTTTGGCTTTCAACGGCTCTTGGTTGTTTATGCGTGGGTCAACTCATGCATTTTTGTCCACATCTAACTAAGAAGATATTGCTATTTGCATAACGAAGTAAACTTGTTATGGGTGAGAAGTGGATTCCAGCCCTCCCTTGGTTCATATTCTTGGTTCATATTCAAGCTAGCAAGCATGAAGTTGGCGCTGAATGTCAAAGCAAAAGCTTGCTTCTATCTTCGGTCCAATCATAGAGAGAAATCCTGAAATGGAAACCCTTAATAATAATAAAATAGATTTGTTTTTTGGCCCCGACTGTTGCATCTTTTTTCTTGGGTATGGGTCTGACTGGCTATGTGTGGTATAGTATTTTATGTATATGACAGAAGCCGCCTATATCCCCACCTTAGGCCATCCATGTGCCCTTATATTTTGCATAAAGACATTTACACTTGTTCATATATGATGTCGCCATGGATAAATAGTAATTGCCATGAAACTGACTACCTCATTGCAACTATCTCTACTACTGCAACCTAGTTACCTATATGATGTCAGCATAGATAATTTTACCTTTTATATTGCTAGTGGTCCATTGATTAAACTGTTCCAGAGAGTGAAATCAATTTGAAATCCAGTTTACAGCTCCTTTCCAGGAGCATGCCAAGATGTATCACTTAGCACATTTGCTATAGTTGCGACAAGGTTCTTGGTGATTGATTGAGCGCGAATTAAGCCCAGATTTATTTATCAACCATATCCAAAACTAGAGAGATCAGTCATACTCTACAACAATCATCTGGTCGTAAATTCATAAAAGGTAAGCATGCATCCTTTTTGGGGGGATACAAACTAACATTGAGGCTCAAAATAACAGTTGTATTCTTCAGGTCATGTACCTTACGAATGAATTTAACAACCCTGCAACTCCCTCCTTTTATTTAGACCATAGTAATTGCAACAAGAGGGTCCAGTCAACAATGACTCTAGCCAATTCATTTTTTTTTATAGACCCAATGCTCCACTAAGATATTGACCATTGACATAGTGTTAATTAGTTTCCATGGTAGAAGGACAACTTTCATTTGGACCATTTGGGCCACCTAGTGTTCCAATGCCCAAAATACCAAGGTCTCCTTGTGAGTAAATAAAAGGCCATTGCACAACACTTGTTGGCATCAATGAAAACTTCAGTCTGTTAGACACAATGATCACTAAGAGGGGGGGCAGTGAATCAGTGAGCTAAGGCTTCAACTCAATTTCAACTTTTTATACCAATCTTATCATGCTCGTAGCCATCTCTGTCATCAAGTTTGCTTATCTATTGTCATGTCACCATCTCCTTGTCATTTTTGCACCAACATCTTTGTCTTGGCCAAATCATCTTCAAATGACCATAGAATGGGTCATTTGACTCTCTAGATTTTCCATGCTTGCATGCTTGCTTGTCAATGCCATTATGCATGTCCTTAGTCATCTATGTCCCTCATGTCTTGTTCCAATTACATCTTTCCATGTCATCATGCTTAGACACCTCTTCGAATCTCTGTTTGTTATTTATTGTTTTAATGAAATAATCAATTAAAACTTCTTTTTTCATCTCTCCAATAGTAAGATGCGTCTCTTCAAAACTCTGTCTTAATTATTTTTATTAAATTTCTGTTTATTTTTCTAAATACATTCATGTAGCTTCTTATTTAATAGACTATGTTTTTTATTTTTCACTAACTTTGCAGGTCCATCTTTTGCATATATGACCATCATAATGCAAACTGAAAGTATGGCTGTATAGCCACCTCAACAAGGATCAGATCCATGTCACCTTTTGAACTTTTTGATACACACGCATTATCTGGAGATCATTTGAAAATAGGCTTCCAAACTATTTGATTTAAGACAAACAAAATTGTTTTTAACTTGTAAAAACAATTTTTCTTCTACTTCGGCAGATTGATTTCTCCCTCATGTGGTCACCATAAGGAAACCTACAAGCATTGCTAGATAGCTATTTCAACAATGAACAAGACCATATCACAAGATAAATCTGTTGACACACACACAACCTCTGGCAAGCATTTCAAAATATCTTCTCAACCTATTTTGAACATCAAAACATATTTCTTCCCATTTTGGCAGACTCCTATTTCACACGTGTGAACACTCTATGGAAACTTGAAGTTAGGAGCAGATGGACAACTTACCAAAGAATGGATCCATGACATTTGATAAATTTACTTACACAAAGACATCCCTTGCTGGGCATTTCCAATTGACCTCTCAAACTCCTGTTTTTAACACTTGGTCAATTTTCTTTTGTTCTCATTATGCAAAATATTATTTTTCCTATTTTTGGAAGATTGATATTTTGCATATGAGACCATCATAAGACAACCTGAAGGTATGGCTGGATAGTCAGTTCACCAAGGAGCATGACTATGCTACCTGCTGAATTTATCATCAAAATAACCCCTCCTTGTGGGCATTTCAAAATACCTTTTCAATTTCCTGAATCTAACACAACCAATTTTCTTGTGTTCTTAAAATGCAAAATAATATTTGTCTTACTTCTGGCAGATTTATATATTTGTCATAAAACACTCCACAGGATAACTGAGACCATTTTCAGATGCACCCATCAACAACCTATAGCCTAACACTTTCATATTATTCTTCTCATCATCCTATGAGATAGGGCGGGCATTTCCCTGAGGCCATTGAGGCAGTTTTGCCAGTACTGGAATAGTGCAAAACAGCCTGAAACTCTGTTTTGGCAGACCATTATTTTTTTCATCAAACATCTTCTTTGAGAACTGAGACCATGGTGAGATAGCCTCTTCAACAAGTTGTAGGATTATATCTTCAAATAATTTTTATCATACACCTATAAGGTACGACAGGAATTTTCCCAAGGCCACATGAGCCAGTTTTTCCAACACTTAGACAATTTTCTTAGTCTGGTCCAATCTACCTAAAACACTGTTTTGGCAGGTTCATAAATTCTTCCTTAACTACTTCCAAGTCAGTCTGAAGACATGATCAGGTAGGCCAAATGTCAATCTACAAGACCCCCATATGGTAAGGGCATTTTCTTCAACATACAATTTTTGGCGGGCATTTTCTTAAGGATACCTGAGCCAGTTTTCCAACACTTGGTCATTTTCAGGACTTTCTCCAAAATTTATTCTGAAACCTCAGTAAGCTAAACTCTAGACCATTTGCACCTAAAATCCGTTGAGTTTTCTGGTTAAAATATGGCGGAAATTGTTTAAAATAGTAGTTTTCAGTGATTGGAATTGCATAATCTAGTTTCCCCAAGGGTAATTGAGGGTCCTGAATCCATTTCTGCAATAAAAATTGCAATTTTAACACTAAAAATATCATTTTCAACAACAAATTATCTTACCGGATTCCGACCAAACTTTCCTGAAAAGGTGCAAATGTTCTAGAGATTAGCCAACTCCAAACCAACACACTACAAGACCCCCATGTGCTGTGGGCATTTACTCTAACCCATAATTTAGGGCGGGCATCTTTCTGAGGCTACTTAGGCATGTCATCATGCTTAGACACCTCTTTGAATCTTTGTTTGTTATTTATTGTTGTAATTAAATAATCATTTAAGACTTATTCCAAACATTGCATCTCTCCAGTAGTAAGATGTGTCTCTTCAAAACTCTGTCTCAATTCTTTTTATTAAATTTCTGTTTGTTTTTCTAAATACATTCCTGTAGCTTCTTATTTAATAAACTATGTTTATTATTTTTCACTAACTTTGCAGGTCCATATTTTGCATATATGACCATCATAATGCAAACTGAAAGTATGGTTGTATAACCACCTCAACAAGGATCAGATCCATGTCACCTTTTGAAATTTTTGATACACACGCATTATCTCGAGATCATTTGAAAATAGGCTTCCAAACTGTTTAATTTAACACTTGGACAAAATTGTTTTTAACTTGTAAAAACATTTTTTCTTCTACTTTGGCAAATTGATTTCTCCCTCATGTGATCACCATAAGGAAACCTACAAGCATGGCTAGATAGCCATTTCAACAATGAACAAGACCATATCACAAGATAAATCTGTTGACACACACACAACGTTTGGCAAGCACTTCAAAATAGATTCTCAACCTCTTTTGAACATCAAAACATATTTCTTCCCATTTTGGCATACTCCTATTTCACACATGTGAACACTCTATGGAAACCTGAATTCAAGAGCAGATGGGAAACTTACCAAAGAATGGATCCATGGCATTTGATAAATTTACTTGCACAAAGACAGCCCTTGGCGGGCATTTCCAACTAACCTCTCAAACTCCTGTTTTTAACACTTGGTCAATTTTCTTTTGTTCTCATTATGCAAAATATTATTTTTCCTATTTTTGGCAAATTGATATTTTGCATATGAGACCATCATAAGACAACCTGAAGGTATGGTTGGATAGTCAGTTCACCAAGGAACATGACTAAGCTACCTAGTGAATTTTATCATCAAAATAACCCCTCCTTGCGGGCATTTCAAAATTCCTTTTCAATTTCTTGAATCTAACACTTACCCAATTTTCTTGTGTTCTTAAAATGCAAAATAATATTTTTCTTACTTTTGGCATATTTATATCTTTGTCATAAAACACTCCACAGGATAACTGAGACCATGTTTAGATGCACCCATCAACAATATATAGCCTAACACTAACATATTATTTTTCTCATCATCCTATGAGATAGGGCTGGCATTTCCCTGAGGCCACTGAGGCAGTTTTGCCAGTACTAGAATAGTGCAAAATAGCCTGAAATTCTGTTTTGGAAGACCATTATCTTTGTCATCAAACATCTTCTTTGAGAACTGAGACCATGGTGAGATAGCCTCTTCAACAAGTTGTAGGATGATAGCTTCAAATATTTTTTATCATACACCTATAGGGTACGGCGGGAATTTTCCCAAGGCCACATGAGCCAGTTTTCCAACACTCAGACAATTTTCTTAGTCTAGTCCAATCTGCCTAAAACATTGTTTTGGCAGGATCATAACTTCTTCCTTATCTACTTCCAAGACAGTCTGAAGACATGGTCAAGTAGGCCAAATATCAATCTACAAGACCCCCATATGGTGCAGATATTTTCTTCAACAAAACATTTGTGGTGGGCATTTTCTTAAGGCTACCTGGGCCAGTTTTCCAACACAATCATTTTCAAGACTTTCTCCAAAATTTATTATGAAACCTCATGTTGGCAGATTCAACTTTTTCTTTAGACATGCTTAAGGAGAAATAATGCCATGGTTAGGTAGACAAACCAACACACTACAAGACCCCCATGTGCTGCAGGAATTTACTCTAATGCATAATTTAGGGCGAGCATCTTTCTAAGGCTACTTAGCCATGTCATCATGCTTAGACACCTCTTCGAATCTATGTTTGTTATTTGTTGTTTTAATGAAATAATCAATTAAAACTTCCTCTAAACATTGTATCTCTCCAATAGTAAGATGTGTCTCTTCAAAACTCTGTCTTAATTATTTTTATTAAATTTTTGTTTATTTTTCTAAATGCATTCTTGTAGGTTCTTATTTAATAAACTTTGTTTATTATTTTTCACTAACTTTGCAGGTCCATTTTTTGCATATATGACCATCATAATGCAAACTGAAAGTATGGCTGGATAGCCACCTCAACAAGGATCAGATCCATGTCACCTTTTGAACTTTTTCATACACACTCATTATCTGGAGATCATTTGAAAATAGGCTTCCAAACTGTTTAATTTAACACTCAGACAAAATTGTTTTTAACTTGTAAAAATAATTTTTCTTCTACTTTGGAATATTGATTTCTCCCTCATGTGATCACCATAAGGAAACCTACAAGCATGGCTAGATATCCATTTCAACAATGAACAAGACCATATCACAAGATAAATCTATTGACACACACAGAACCTCTGTCTAGCATTTCAAAATAACTTCTCAACCTCTTTTGAACATCAAAACATATTTCTTCCCATTTTGGCAGAATCCTATTTCACACGTGTGAACACTCTATGGAGACATGAAGTCAGGAGAAGATGGAAAACTTACCAAAGAATGGATCCATGACATTTGATAAATTTACTTGCACAAAGACAACCCTTGGCGGGCATTTCCAACTGACCTCTCAAACTCCTATTTTTAACACTTGGTCAATTTTCTTTTGTTCTCATTATGCAAAATATTATTTTTCCTATTTTTGGTAGATTGATATTTTACATATGAGACCATCATAAGACAACCTAAAGGTATGGATGGATAGTCAGTTCACTAAGGAACATGACTATGCTACCTGATGAATTTTATCATCAAAATAACCCCTCCTTGCGGGCATTTCAAAATGCCTTTTCAATTTCCTAAATCTAACACTTACCCAATTTTCTTGTGTTCTTAAAATATAAAATATTATTTTTCTTACTTTTGGCATATTTATATCTTTGTCATAAAACACTCCACAGAATAACTGATACCATTTTTAGATGCACCCATCAACAAGTTATAGCCTAACTCTTTCATATTATTTTTCTCATCATCCTATGAGATAGGGCTGGAATTTCCCTAAGGCCACTGAGGCAATTTTGTGAGTACTAGAATAGTGAAAAATAGCCTAAAACTCTGTTTTGGAAGACCATTATCTTTGTCATCAAACATATTCTTTGAGAACTGGGACCATGGTGAGATAGGCTCTTCAACAAGCTGTATGATGATAGCTTCAGATAATTTTTATCATACGCCTATAAGGTACGGTGGGCATTTTCCCAAGGCCACATGAGCCATTTTTTCCAGCACTTCGACAATTTTTTAGTCTGGTCCAATCTGCCTAAAACACTGTTTTGGCAGGTTCATAACTTCTTCCTCAGCTACTTCCAAGACATTCTGAAGACATTGTCAGGTAGGAAAAATATCAATCTACAAGACCCCCATATGGTGCGGGCATTTTCTTCAACACACAATTTGTGGCGGGCATTTTCTTAAGGCTACCTGAGCTAGTTTTCCAACACTTGGTCATTTTCAGGACTTTCTCCAAAATTTATTCTGAAACCTAATTTTGGAAGATTCAACTTTTTCTTCAGACATGCTTAAGGAGAAATAATACCATGGTTAGGTAGACAAACCAACACACTACAACACCCCCATGTGTTGCGGGCATTTACTCTAACCCATAATTTAGGGTGGGCATATTTCTAAGGAAACTTAGCCATGCCATCATGCTTAGACACCTCTTCGAATATCTGTTTTGTATTTATTGTTTTAATGAAACAATCAATTAAAAATTCTTCTAAACATTGCATCTCTCCAATAGTAAGATGTGTCTCTTCAAGGCTCTATCTTAATTCTTTTTATTAAATGTCTATTTATTTTTCTAAATACATTCTTGTAGCTTCTTATTTAATAAACTATGTTTATTATTTTTCACTAACTTTGTAGGTCCATCTTTTCCATATATGACCATCATAATGCAAACTGAAAGTATGGATGGATAGCCACCTCAACAAGGATCAGATCCATGTCACCTTTTGAACTTTTTGATACACACGCACTATCTGGAGATCATTTGAAAATAGGCTTCCAAACTGTTTAATTTAACACTTAGACAAAATTGTTTTTAACTTGTAAAAACATTTTTTCTTCTACTTTGGCAGATTGATTTCTCCCTCATGTGATCACTGTAAGGAAACCTACAATCATGGCTAGATATCCATTTCAACAATGAACAATACCATATCACAAGATAAATCTGTTGACACACACACAACATCTGGAAAGCATTTCAAAATAGCTTCTCAGCCTCTTTTGAACATCAAAACATATTTCTTCCCATTTTGGCATACTCCTATTTCACACGTGTGAACACTCTATGGAGACCTAAAGTCAGGAGAAGATGGAAAAATTACCAAAGAATCGATCCATGACATTTGATAAATTTACTTACACAAAGACAGCCCTTGGCGGGCATTTCCAATTGACCTCTCAAACTCATGTTTTAAACACTTGGTCAATTTTATTTTGTTCTCATTATGCAAAATATTATTTTTCCTATTTTTGGCAGATTGATATTTTGCATATGAGACCATCATAAGACAACTTGAAGGTATGGCTGGATAGTCAGTTCACCAAGGAACATGACTATGCTACTTGATGAATTTTATCATAAAAATAACCCCTCCTTGCGCACATTTCAAAATGCCTTTTCAATTTCCTGAATCTAACACTTACCCAATTTTCTTGTGTTCCTAAAATGCAAAATAATATTTTTCTTACATTTGGAAGATTTATATCTTTGTCATAAAACACTCCACGGCATAACTGAGACCATTTTTAGATGCAACCATCAACAAGCTATAGACTAACACTTTCATATTATTTTTCTCAGCATCCTCTTAGATAGGGCAGGAATTTCCCTGAGGCCACTGAGGCAGCTTTGCCAGTACTGGAATAGTGCAAAATAGCCTAAAACTCTGTTTTGGAAGACCATTATCTTTGTCATCAAACATCTTCTTTGAGAAATGAGACCATGGTGAGATATCCTCTTCAACAAGCTGTAGGATAATAGCTTCAGATAATTTTTATCATACACCTATAAGGTACGGCGGAAATTTTCCCAAGGCCACATGAGCCAGTTTTTCCAACACTTCGACAATTTTCTTAGTCTGGTCCAATCTGCCTAAAACATTGTTTTGGAAGGTTCATAACTTCTTCCTCAGCTACTTCCAAGATAGCCTAAAGACATGTTTAAGTAGGACAAATATCAATCTACAATACCCCCATATGGCATGGGCATTTTCTTCAACACACAATTTGTGGCGGGCATTTTCTTAAAGCTACTTGAGCCAGTTTTCCAACACTTAGTCATTTTCAGGACTTTCTCCAAAATTTATTCTGAAACCTCATTTTGGCAGATTCAACTTTTTCTTCAGACATGATTAATGAGAAATAATACCATGGTCAGGTAGACAAACCAACACACTATAAGACCCCCATGTGCTGTGGGCATATACTCTAACCCATAATTTAGGTTGGGCGTCTTTCTAAGGCTACTTAGCCATTTTTGCTTGCTCTAGAACAAACCCCTGTTTTGGAAGGTCCATAACTTCTCCCTCAGGCACTTTCAGGACAAACTCAAGACATGGTCAGGTAGGAAAAACACCAATGAATTTATATTCTCCTATAAAAGTATGGCGTGCGTTTCCCTAAGGCAATTTTTACTAATTTCCCCATACTTAGTCATTTTCCTGTTTTTCACCAAATTACCATATTTTTCCAAAATGATTGTCATTAATGTTGTCATCAATGACAATCCTATTCATCACACTATTCATGTTTTCTTTATAGAAATTGGTATATAATATACTGCATTTAGAAATATACTTATATCTAATGTATTTGACAAGTTACTGTTTGGTATGGTGTAGGTAAGACAATTACTTGTCACTAAAAGGATTTTTCACTATGAATGAAAATGCAAGGAAGCTTGCTCAGTTTAGAGCGGTATTAGAGGTGAGGGGAGATGGAAAATTTTATTTCCCTTGCTCTGATTGCAGGGGCTTGGTAGTAGTTGGTAATGGTATGATAATTTCAGGATTTTGACTAAGTGTTGAAAAACTTCCCTAAACCAGCTGCCTTATGAAAATGACCACCATAATTCATAAGAAGAAGAAAATGCCCACCATGACCTGCCATCCCATATTTTGTTGAAATAACTATCTGACAATGGCCCCGGTTCTCAGAAAAAATCCTTGAAGAAGAAGATCCAGGTCTCACCGAGTTTACCCTGCCATCATGTCTTTGGTTATCCTTTTTTCATTCACTGAACTCCTTTGACATCAATGAAAATCACATTCAACTTGTATCATATATTATATAAATAATTGTAAGTTTTCAATAATTGTAATAATGTGAAAATGACATTTTGATTATCGTGGACTTGTATGATGTCCCAATTTTTTGTTTCTTATTCTTATATAATAAAATGGGTTCTTCATCTATCGTATTCTCTAATGTCACAAAATTTTATGTTATTGATTAAATATATGAATGATGTACATTATGACTCTGAAGAAAGGTGTAATCAATGTGCTTATCCAAGCACAATAATTAAGAAATAAAAATAAATATTACTTTAAAAATATATGATTTGTAGATAATTAATTCAAATTTAATTATATGAATGATTTTCATGGTTACAATGAACAAAAGTTTAATCAGCTCTTATATCCAATTGCAACAAATAAATATTAAAAAAATATATTATTATAAAAAAACAATTTTCTAATGAGTAATTGAAAATTTGTAAAAATAATAAATAGCATTTGCATATCCGCAGTGTGGAAAAGTTCATTAGTGAACCATACACATTCTATTATTTCAAATAGTTGGTGTATCTTTTACATTTCCTTGAACTAAGATAACAAAGTATTTTACCCATTAGTGCTCTTTTACATAATGTATGAACCGATGTTTTTTTAGGAAACTTACACATCGATTCTCTTTACATGATATTTACACCAATGTGTTTCTAATATCAATTATGCACCATCTCACTTTCTGCATTTTATATGCATCCATTCATGTATAATAAAAAATATGCTTTGATGTGTTAGTATTATTAATCCTCCCTTGTCCAATTTGGTCATATGTCTAAATCAGGAATCATGTCTAAATCGGGAGTCCATCCAGTCTATTTTTAGTCACTAGCACCATTGGGTCCACTTGACCTAATTGGGGCACATGTTTCAGTTACTAAAGTGTGGGGAACACTAATTGAGGCCTACTACCATTGATTGCACGTACATGCATTAGTTTATGAGCCTCCTAGACCAATCCTTACAATTTAGGAGCCATTTGGAGTGTTGATACCAACCAAGGTCAGTTGAGTTGAGTTGGTGACTAGTCAAGCTCAGTTAGGAGTCAGTTACATTCAGTTCTAGTCCTCTACATTCATTTAGCACTAGGTTTGCATGGCTTCATGCAGAAGGGGCACATTTCTCACCTACCATAGTTAGTTAGCCTTATTCAACAATGAATGTAACACTTGAGTTGTGTTTTAGAACTCCAATGAACTCCGATAATGATTTAGACAAGGTCAGTTAACTACTGAGTCCTATGATAATGATTTAGACAAGGTCTTAGTTACCTACAGTCAAGTAGAGTCTAATCAATTTGAATTTCCTCATGTGGATTCGAATTGCTTGTGGCTATTTAGCCATTGTACTTCATTGTAATTATTATCTAATTACTCTTTGATTAATGAAAAGCATTCACAGCTGCAAGCCATCTTTGCATTGTTTCATTCTTTAATAAATGAGTAAATTGTGTGATCTATCTTGTGAGTTGTGTTTTTTTCCACATATCTATGTGCTTAATTTAATATGGTATCAGAGCCTCGGCAGACAAGGCATCTCTCCTCCTCAGATCTTCAGCTAGATCATTTTTTTGAGCAATTTTCTCCATTCCTACTCTGCACCAGAAGTAGAAGGTTTACCACTTAATACCCCAAGTTAAGTAATTGTTTATCAAGCTTGCTTGATCAATTATGATGGGTGTGATGAAAACCTAAAATGTGCAGGTAATCGACCTTACTTTCTATGTTTGATTGTGTGACAATTTATCAGCTCTTCTCACAGCATTCGCTACAAGCAACCCTTTCTTCTCGTTGCGTTCACTATAGCAGCTCAGTCCTTCTTACTGCATCCAAAATGGCTCATTCAGTAGAGCCTCTCACTCCCTTCAACTATCAACAATGGAAGGAAGACATGGGGGTACTGCTCCGCACCAAGAAGCTCTTCAAACTCACAGAAGAAACAAAGGCAGTGCCAGTTTTGAATCATGACAAAGAAAAGTACTAGAACAGGCTTGATGAAGCTCATGGATACTTATTCTCCTCAGTCTCTTGAGATCTTTGATTCCACATCCAAGGATTGAAGACTCCCAAGGATATTTGGGACAAGATTGCCTCCTTATTTGATAAGCAAGATGAGATGAGGGTCCATCAGCTAGAAAATGATCTGATCACTCTTAATCCATCCAACTTCGAATCACTAAATCAATTCTTCACAAATTTCAATAACCTAATATATCAATTGAAGCAATGCAAAGTGGATAAGGATGAAGATCAACTCATCCTTTCCATTCTCACAAAGCTCAATGCAGACTACTCAATATTTGTATCAACCTTCCAAACAGTAAGGATCACCACTCCAAATTGGAAGATGACCACTCTTGATGCCTTCATCCAATCTCTATTGCTGAGAATGTTAAATTGATCCAAATGGGGATCATTCGATCTCCCAAAGATCAAGCTCTGTTTGCAAGAGGAGATAAGGTAGCGAATGACAAAGGGAAGAAAAGAGATGAGTCTCCTGTGAAGAAATAGTAGTCAAAGAAGCCTTCAGGTTCGAAGAGAAGAAAGAAGAATGGAAAAGGAAAGGTCCTTTTCTCTTACTGTGGAAGGGGAATTCATTCAGAAAGCTCCTGTATGAGAACAAAACTTGATGAAATGGCTCTTTTTTTTAAGAAACATAACATTTCTACACCTACTAGTGCAAGGAAGAATGACTCTGAAGAAGAAGATGAATAATACCAAAGGAAAGGGCATGCACTAAAGGCTATATGCTCATGAGCTCATGTCTTCCTCATTGATTTTGGAGCTTCCAATCATATGGCTACATCCAGAGAATCATTTTCCTATTTTCAGTCCTTTGATGGTCCTAGTATTCAGATGGGAAATAACAGTAAAGTACAAACGAAAGGGAAGGGCTCTGTCAAGCTTGAACATGGAAGGTTCAAAGATGTGCTATTTGTTCCCTCCCTAGCTTCAAACCTGTTATCTGTCTACCAGATGACCCATACCGAATCTCCAAAGCGAGTGATCTTTGGTCCTAACTCAGTGGAGATCACAGATATCTCTGCTAGGAACATCATAGCAAAGGGTGTTGTAAATCATGCCTCAAAAGCATATGAGTTCTCACATTTCATGCCTTCTTCAGAACCAGTGCACTCTCAGTAGCCACTTACAAGGGAAGGTAAAATCATTGCATCTACTTCTTTTGCAGCTTCTACTAATATTAAAGATCCATATTTATCAGTTTATTAGATTGAGATTTAGGGTGATTCAGATCTAGATTCAGTCCCTACTTCCAAACTGGAAGCTAGGAAGATGACTGAAAACACACCTGACACTCAGA
>LPNX011129113.1:242242-244742 GCA_001517045.1 Pseudotsuga menziesii | reverse complement strand
ATATTATTTAAGAGAGGTAAATATGTGGAAATTGAACCCAGGTTTTATAACAATTACACTCACAACAATTGTCAATTACACATGCAAATTACTCACAAAAGAGACTGAATATGGAGCTGAACACTAATCTGTATTGAATAAGTGTACAATAGCCAACCCTGTGAAGTGATAGGCTTCCAAAATAAATAATTACATGAGATATTCGAATGCATGAATATTCCATTCGAATTGAGTCGAAAGCAGGCTTACTAAATCTAAGCAAATCCCCCATAGGTGCATAAAGCAGTTTCCAAAACTGTCTAGGAGCTCACGAATTGGAAAAATCAATTAGGCAAGATAATAGTGGGTGGAAGGACAACTCATACATGCTTTTCATAGGAGAAAAGAGTGGAGGATGATGAGGACAAAAAAAAAGTTAACTTCACCTAGTCAAACTTTCCCAATTGCCTTAAAACACTGAAAAAGCAGGCAATAAAGCAGAAAAAGCAGACATGCGCTAGGGAGGCCAGGAATAAAGCAGATTTGATTCCAGGAGGTTTCCCAAGTGCTCCATGACTCAAAATTAGAAATTTTGACCACTATGGATGTGTGGAGGACAACTTGCATAAGGTGGAATATGGAAACTAGGCAAATAAGACAAAGATTTGATTAATTAATGTCTAAGGTAGCTAACTATGGGTTGATTATTCTAACACCCCCCCTTAAGCCTANCATAAACATTGAGTTGCTGCATTTACAACTCCTCTGTACTCTGCTTCTGTAGATGAGTGTGCAATGGCACTCTGTTTCTTGCTTGACCAGCTGATTGGCCCTTCTGCAAGCATGAACACATATCCTGATGTTGACTTTTGATCTGTGTTGTCACTTGCCCAATCACTGTCAGTAAACCCAATCAAATCAAGATCAGATTTAGCTTTATAGAAGATCCCATGTGTCCTTGTTCCCTGAACAAAGTTAAGGATCCTTTTGGCTGCTTTCCAATGGATCTCATGAGGCTGATCCATGTATCTTGAAGACACACTTACTGCATAATAAATATCAGGTCTAGCATGTGTAATATACAACAAACATCCAACCAATTTCCTATACAGTGTATTGTTTACCATAGGTGAAGAATCAGCTTCTTCAAGCTTCACTCCTGAAAGGAAAGGAGTCTTTCTTGGCTTGCAATCCTTCATTTTGAATTTGTTCAGCAAATCCAAGG
Organism: Pseudotsuga menziesii; assembly: GCA_001517045.1. Taxonomy (NCBI): domain Eukaryota; kingdom Viridiplantae; phylum Streptophyta; class Pinopsida; order Pinales; family Pinaceae; genus Pseudotsuga; species Pseudotsuga menziesii. The sequence continues at coordinate 243,538 of LPNX011129113.1, read as the reverse complement.
CATACTTGGACTGATGCACTTTGATCCCTTCTTTTGTTTGAGCAATCTCGAGCCCCAAGAATTTGCTCAATAGCCCCAAATCTGTCATGGAGAAGGCATGGTTCATTGCATCCTTCAAAGAAGCAATTTCATCCTTTGAGCTTCCTGTAATGAGAAGGTCGTCAAAATATAAAACAATGATCATTAATGAACCATTAATCAGCTTCCAAGAGATGGGTTAGTAGAAAATCCTTGAGGCTGCTGCATGTATATCTCTTCAGTGATATCTCCATTCAGGAAGGCACACTTTACATCCATGTGATGTACTTCCCATTGCTTTGAAGCTACAATGGCTAAGGCTATCCTGATGGAGTCCATCTTTGCCACTGGTGCAAAGGTCTCATTGTAGTCTATGCCATGAACTTGTGAGTAGCCCTTGGATACCAATCTAGCCTTGTACTTCAGAGGTGAACCATCAGCAACAAATTTGGTTTTGTACACCCACTTACACTGAACTAGCTTCCTCCCTGGGGGAAGATCAACCAGCTCCCAAGTGTTGCTCTTCTGGAGTGAGCTGAACTCTTCCTTCATGGCTGCTTGCCATCTTGGATAATTTTCTGCATATTCATATGTTTGTGGATCTGATTCAACCATCAGATAGCATTTCTCTGCAAACATAGGATCTTTCATGCACATAGCACTCTCAAACTGAGATCTAGTCCTCCTAGGATCATTAGGATTTCCAGCTAGTTCTCCACCTGCATGAATGGTCTTGGCTGCCCATTTTGGTCTTGTAGGACTGTTAGGATCTGCAATCAAATCATAATTATCACACATATCATAATCAGCATGTTCAACTATCTCTTCACTTACATTCAGAGGTTCTGGTGGTGAAGAGGATTCTCCAACTTCCACTGCTGCTAGGGGCTCTTCTTGAAACTGAACACACCTTTCAATGAAGGATTTTTTTGTGCTCAAATTTATCAGCTTGTACCCTTTTGAATCTTCAGAGTACCCAACAAATAGACACTCTTGGTTTTGGGGCTGCAAAGCCTTCCTCTTTTATGTTGGAATTCTAGCCCAAGCCTTTGAGCCAAAAATCCTGAAATGAGTCACATCTGGCTTGTGCCCACTCCATGCTTCGAAAGGAGTCATACCATCAAGATGTTTATGAGGCACCCTATTCTGGATATAGGATGCACATTTTATAGCTTCAGCCCAGTACTTTGGTGGAAAATTCTTAGCCTCCATCATGCAAGTTGCCATCTCTTTCAGTGGTCTGTTCTTCCTCTCAGCAACACCATTCTATTGTGGTGT
>LPNX011129113.1:213843-241816 GCA_001517045.1 Pseudotsuga menziesii | reverse complement strand
ATACACTGATAAGAGGTTAGAGGCAAGACCTAGAACATACAACACATTGCTGAACTTACCATGGTCAAGATCAATCCTCCCTTTGCCCAAAATTTCAGTGAGGTTTGTAGTGGTGTGTTTTACATTGAATGCAAAACTAAAACTCTTATACACCTTACATTGGTAACCTTCACTGCTGCTATAAAATTGTCATAATTAGAACTGTCATACTATATTATTGATGCTATATTTATATGAGTACTCATACTTGAATGGAAGGTTATTTGTTGGTTAAATACTGCAATTGAATTGTATATGGTTACACAGCTAATGATCTAGTGTATGCTAAAGTGCTACAGGATGACCTTGCTACTAATTCCATATATCTTGAATTGAATACATTGGCTTGATATCATTTACATTTGCATCTATAAGCACTAAATCAACTTAGTATGTCTTCTTCATTCATAGAAGTGACTAATTGAAAGGCATGGATGACTAATACAATTGTGTAGAAGATATAGTTGTTTGTCCTTGTAATTAAATAGAAAGAAGGTTCCTTGCAACCAAATGCATTTTCCATGGCACTATAGTCCATGGCTAAGTTGTCAGAAATACCAGAATAGGTGTCGTGCCATGAACATTTTGGTGCACAAATGTGTGGTAGAGACTAGAAATGTGTTACAAGTTACCATTGCCAGCCATAAAGATAGGTCCAATGGAAACATGTTTCTACAGCTAGAAAAGAATTTCCATGCCATACCAATGTCCATACTGTTAGATTTTTAACATTAAGCTGGCATTGTATTAGGATTTTTAACTAAGAGAATAACAAGAACATCAATAAAAAACAAGAGACAATGAACATAGTTTTTTTCCTTGGGGAAACCATAAACGGAGAAAACCCCACAACTTCCTCAGAGATAGAATCAGCACCAAAAGTAAAACCCAAAACAGTAAGATTATCTCTCGACAACAATAGCCTCTTTCTTCCTAGCCCCAGTGTCTTTTTCTTCCTCAGCTATGCGCTACAACTGAGTGTGAGTGAGTGTGTGATAAATAGAGAGGATCACTCTCTATTTCTACTAATTCCTGACTTGATAATGACCTACTAGGGCCAACTTCTCTAGGAGAGTCTAATAACCCTAGTTCCCTGAAACTGCGGGGACTAATTCCTGACTTGACATGACTTTTTTACATTATAGAAACTCTCAATAGGAACATCAGGACATGACATGACTCAAGTACATTACAGACACATCCCAGAATAAACATCGGGGTACAATACATAAGAAATACAAGTGAATACATTCTGAAATTACAATTACATCAACACTCCCTCTTAACTAGGAAGGTATTCTCTTGACACAATTTATCAGCACAAGTCTTCTTCTTTGTATCATCTGGATCATCATCGAGTCCTCATCATCTTCAAGTCATCTTCATATTCAAGTCACCTTCATTTGGATCTGGATCATCACTCAATCTCGATCATCATCACTAGATCTGAATCATCACTCGATCTAGATCATCTCTGGTCTAGAACATCTCTACTGGATCATCATCACAGGTGTTATCTCTTGACTCTTCTCGTCATAGGAAGTTATACAGATCCAACCCTTTTTCATGCTAGTTGTAGGCCTAGCCTCCATGTAGGCTTCTTCCAGCACTTATATATGACCCTAAGTCAGAATGGCCCGCCCAACACTTATATATGATCATGTAGGAACCAATCCTATAATCATATCATAAAGGCACTCCCAACACTCACATATGACCATGTGGGAACACATCCCACAACCCTATTAGAAAGGCCCAACACTCACATCTGACAACCAATGTCAGAAAGGCTCAGCACTTACATTCGACCATGCGAGGAACCAATCCTCCATGCCGAAAGGCTCTGCAATTACATCTAACAACCAATGTCAGAAAGGCTCAACACTCATATCTGACAACCAATGTCATAAAGGCTCAGCACTTATATTTGACCATGCAAGGTACCAATACTCCATGCCAAAAGGGCTCTGCACTTACATCTGACAACCAATGTCAAAAAGGATCTACACTCACATATGATCATGTAGGAACCAATCCTATAGTCACATCAGAATGGCCCTCAATCCCAAACTGAGCTTTCCTAGTAACTGACCAGGTGCCTCCATTCCAAAAATGGCATTCAGTACTTATATCTAATCATGGAGGAATCAATCCTACAGTCACATCATAATGGGTCAGCACTCACATCTGACATGTAAGGAACCAATCCTCTCACCATGATAGAATGGGTCAGCCCTTACATCTGACCATGGAAGGAACCAATCCTCTCACCATGTCAGAATGGATCATGGACTCATCACTTCCCTTTAGAGGGAACCTCGATCTAGACAACACCAAGCTTCTCCTTGAAGTATTCAAAGTTCACCCTAGCCAATGGCTTTATCAACACATCAACTATTTGTTCTTCCATCACAACATACTGGAGCTTCACTGCTCCCCTCTGCACCATATCCCTAATATAGTTATACTTGATCTCGATATGATTCAACTTTTCATGGAAAAACAGGTTCTTTGACAACTTCACGCAACTCTGGTTGTCACAATGTATACAAGTAGCATCCAACTAGAGGTCAAATAAATCAGACAATAGCTTCCTTAGCCATACTGCCTCACAACTAGCTGAACAAGTTGTGACATACTCTACTTCAGCTGTACTCAGTGCCACACGGGATTGCTTCCTGCTAAACTAAGATATCACACCTGATCCCATACTGAAGCAGCACCCTGAGGTGCTCTTCCTATCGATGGCACTGCCTTCCCAATCTGAATCAACATAACCCTCCAGGTTAATCTTCTGATTCACCTCATACTTGAGCCCATAATCAATTGTACCCCTTAGGTACCTCAGAATATGCTTTGCAGCAATCAAGTGAACATGTCTCGGATCTATCAGGAATTGTCTCAAGGTGTTCACAGCAAAGCACATATCTAGTATCGTGTTCGTCAGGTACATCAAGGACCCAATCATTTGATGATACATCATAGCATCAACCGCTTCTGATGGAGCATCACTCAATAGCTTCAGGTTCAATGCCATAGGTGTGGTCATGGCCTTGCATTCCATCATCCCGAACCTCTTCAGGATCTCTACTACATACTTTCCTTGTCCGAGGGAGATTCCATCCATATTTTGCCACACTTCCATGCCTAGAAAATAGTGCACCATACCCAACTCCTTCATTTCGAACTCGACAGCAAGCTTCCTCTTTGTATTGGCAATCAACGCATCCATACCTGTTACAAACAGATCATCTACATACAGTAGGAGCATCACTGGGTTTCCATCTTCAACCTTGTAATAAAGGTTGGAATCTGCTTTACTCTTGGTAAAGCCCAAACTGGATAGAAAGCCATCAATTCTACTGTAACATGTCCTGGGTGCCTATTTCAAACCATACAGGGCTTTCTTCAATCTACACACATGAGACTCCCTGTCATGTGTCTCAAAATCGAGTGGCTATTCTGCATACACTTCTTCTTCCACTATACCATTCAAGAAAGCAGTCTTGAAATCCATTTGGTGTATCTTCCATTTCATCACTGCAGCCATAGCAAGTACTAATCTGATGAAAGTGTATCTGGCTACAGGTGCAAAGGTTTCTTCATAATCTATTACTTCTTTCTGTGAGATGCCACGAGCCATGAATCTTGCTTTATATTTTTCTATGCTGCCATCTACAACATGCTTGATCTTGTAGATCCATTTGGAAGTTACAACCGACATCCCTTCTGGTCTTGGGACAACATCCAAAAATCATTCTTCATGATCGATTGATACTCTTCGATCATAGAATCCTTCCATTCTTTCTGTTCTGTCGCTTATTCATAGTTGGAAGGTTCTTTATTGATAAATTCACACAATAAAGCTACATACCTAGAGAAGGACCTAGTCCTCTTCCTTTCTCTGTGATTCTCTTCCAGAGCAACATATCTTTCCGCACCTTGGATAGCTTCCCGTACCCAAGTAGGTTTCCTCTTGTGAGGACTCTTCTCCTGAGGTGCATCTACATGTTCTTGAGGTTCTTCAAATTCTCGATCTTCTTCTTGAGTTTCTTCATTCATGGTTGTGTCATGAATTCTTTGTGCTTCTAATTCTTCAGGATCTTCAGCAGGTCTCTTCTTGGATTTGTTGTAAGCTAAGTCTTTGCCAAATGTTACATCCCTGATGATGTCGATCTTCTTGAATCCTAGGAAGTATATTATGTAATCCTTCGAGCTTTCATAGTATCCCACAAATATACCCTTGTTTCCTGAAGGATCTAACTTTGTCCTCTTTTCTTTCGGAATGTGTATGTACACTGGACAGCCGAATATTCTGAGATGGCTGACTTTTGGTTTCTTGTTGGAAAATACTTCTTTAGGTGTCTTGTTCTCGAGTACTCTGTGTGGAGTATGATTCTGTACATACACCGTTGTTCTAGCAGATAGATGCATGGGAATATCTTGATCATGAAGCATTGCTCTTGCAGCTTCCATGATAGTTATATTCTTCCTTTCTGCAACCCCATTCTGTTGTGGATTATATGGAGTGGATAACTCCCTCTTAATCCCTAAATCTTTGCATAACTCTTTAAATTCATTTGATGTGAATTCTCCACCATTATCTGATCGAAAGGTCTTGATCTTCTTTTCTGTGTGGTTCTCGATCAAGGCTTTGAATTCCTTGAACTTGCTGAAAACTTCATCTTTGTTCTTCATGAAGTAAATCCATGTCTTCCTAGAAAAGTCATCAATTAAAGAAACATAGTATACATACCTTCTTAGTGAACTTGATGACATTGGTCTGCATACATAGAAGTGGATGATTTCCAAGCTTCCTTTTTCCTTGCTCTCGCTACTTGGAAATGTCTTCTTTATATTCTTCCCTTTTGCACATCCTTTGCAGTCTCCTTCATGTTTTGCTTGAATTTATGGAGGACCTTCAACAGCTTTGCTTGCAAGTGGTAGTGCTCTATAGTGCACATGTGCAAGCCTTCTATGCCAAAGTTAATTTGGATCTACTGTGTGATGGACCAAAGCTTGTTCTGGATGGCCCTTCAATTTGTATAATCATCCTTCTTGTTCTACAATTACTATTGCATCATCAATAGTCTTTCCTCTTAGCCACATGAGGACTTGGCCATCTACAAATGCAACCCTCATGCATTTTTCATCTAGTGTCGATATGGAGAGAATATTATTCTTTAGTCCTGGTACAAACAAGACATCCTTCATTTTCATAGACTTTCCAGAGTCTAGCTTGTAGGAGGATTCACCAATACCTTTTATGGGATATTGGTAGTCATCCCCAAGTTTCACCTTATGGGGTGAATTATGTTCGGATAGTTTCTCAAAATATTCCTTGAATCCTGTCATGTGTTTGGAAGCCCTACTGTCAATAAGGAAATCTTTGCTTCCATGAGTGACAGTTTCCATGAGAGCGGAGATCAGAACATATTCTTCATCACTTGAAGAGTCTTCACTTTCTTGTTTTACTTTCTTCCTGGGAGGATCATCATCCTCAGCAGTGTGATCATGATGTCTTCTTTTGGAGCTCTTATTCTTCTTGGATCCATTCTTATTCATGGGACAACTTCTAGCAAAGTGTCCTCTTTCATCACATGTATAACATCTGAGTTAGGATGGATCCCTTCTTACAAAATTATTTTTCTGATGAGAATGCTTACCTTGGTGATGATTATTTTCCCTTCTTCCTTTCTTAGAGTGTACATTCTTCTTGTGAACATTCTTCCCACAGTCTACTGAACTTGATTAGATTCTTCCTAGCACAAATTATTTGGATGAAAGAATCCCATGACCTAGGGAGACCATTCAAGGTTGTCATTACAATTTCTGCATTCTCCACTTCTTCATCTACTGCTTCATTTTTTTCTTTGATCTGGGAGACCCTTGTGAAGTATGACTGGATGGTCTCCTCATTTTGGATCTTTACATTCTTCAACTGGTTCCTTAGAGTCATCTTCTAGTTTATGTTCTTCCCTTCAAACAGTTTGCTTAGGGAATCAAACATGGCTTTAGGTGTCTTGAGGGAGGACACCTGTGGTATGAGGTGATCCTTGATTGAATCAGCAATAATCCTCTTTTCCATAACCAACTTCTTCTTATGTAAGGCCTTAGCCTCATCTTCCTCTGGAACTGGAACCTCCTCATGGATGTAGGAGTCCAACTCATTTTCTTCCAGGACCAAGGAGATCCTACACTTCCAAGCTCGGAAGTTATCAGCTCCCTCAAGCTTTTCATCAAGCTTGGTATGATGAGACATCTTAACTGAGAACCTCAAATGGAAATACAAAAGATTTAGATCTTACCAGGTCAAGATGTTGGATTTGGATTTGGAGCTGAAATTCTGCAGTGTTGTTTCAAGAGTAGATTAGGGTTTTGCTTTTCCAGAGTTCTGTCCAACCAAATGCTTTGATCTTGATCTCTAAACTTATATTTTGGGGAGGAGATCAATCTAGGCCTGGGCTCACTGAAAAATTTCACTTCTGTGAAAAGCCCTAATTTTCGGCAGTAGTGTCGGGTCCAAAACTGAAAAAGCTCAGAATCGGATTCTGCTTCGATAGAAAGATGCGCCCTATGGAGGAGAGTTAATCCAACCTTCTTTTGCTGAAAATATGTGGAGAGAGATCCACAAAGTAGGAAGCCCTATTTCCTGCAGCTGCATAGTGTCTTCTTCTCAGGTTAGCTATGATACCATGTTAGATTTTTAACACTAAGCTAGCATTATATTATGATTTTTAACTGAGAGAATAACAAGCACATCAATCAAACACAAGAGACAATGAACACAGTGTTTTTCCTCAGGGAAACCATAAATGGAGAAAACCCCACAACTTCCTCAGAGATAGAATCAACACCAAAAGTAAAACCCAAAATAGTAAGATGATCTCAGCTATGCACTACAAATGAGTGTGAGTGAGTGTGTGATAAATAGAGAGGATCTCTCTATTTATATTAATTCTCAACTTGACAATGACCTACTAGGGCCGACTTCTCTAGGAGAGTATAATATCCCTAGTGCCCCGAAACTGCGGGGACTTTAACCCTTGACCAATAGGAGGGTTGCCCACATTGACTTGACATGACTTGTTTACATTATAGAAACTCCCGATAGGAACATCGGGGCATGACATGACTCAAGTACATTACAGACACATCCCAGAATAAACATCGAGGTGCAATACATAAGAAATACAAGTGAATACATTCCGAAGTTACAATTACATCAACACATACACCATGTTTTCTTCTCTACATCCACCTATTTCGACTTGTTTGACTCAATTTTTTACTAGACTTGACCAAAAATGTTGGTAAAAGTTGACATTTCCTCTATCTTTCCTTCTCTATCCTTTTACTTAAATTTTTAACATTACCACTAACTGTTCCAGTATGTTTGAGAAAGTTTCCAACCTCATCGGACTTCATATGGAGAAAGTAGAATTTAATACTCCATTCAAAATTCAGCAGACTTAACAGCTTAAAGGATTTCAAGATTGGCAATATTACAGTCGTTTGATTGGATTCTATCATGTATCAAGGAATGGGATTGGCATTTAATCAAGAGCACCAAGCCCTTTATGTAACCCGATGTTGGTGCCATTGATTGTTGAATTCCTCTATCATGGCCTTAGAAAAAATGTACCCTTCACTCAAGCCAAAATCATTGATTAGGCATGAGATTTTTCTATTATATTTTAAGGCTTGTATTAGGTAGTTTCATCAAAATTGAATGGTATTAATCGATGTCCCTGGAGGATTGAGGTAGATCCAAAGGCTAGATGAGAGGAGGAAGAGGGTGATACTAATGGCGAGGATCCCAATATAAGCGATGGTGTAACTTTTCTTGTCATTTAAATGTTCTTGCTCATTTATTCATAATCCTTTATTCCAAAGTTCCAATATAATGTGCTATTTATAAATGAGTGGACACGTTTCCAGTGCGTTTCAGTTTTGGAAACACATACATGTTTCCCCATATTGTGTAACTTAGGTCCATAACCGTAAATGGAATTGATTTAACTTCATTGCAAATAAATTTGTGGCAATTATTGGAGTTCGATAACATACAAGCTTGATAGAACCTCTTGGACTTGAATTATTGAAGTTTGAAGCCCGAATGTTCTATAGCAAACTGTTTTTGTTTGCTCAGAGTGGTTTTGAGGCTACTGAGAGGAGCTTTGTAGAAATTGTGGAGCGCCAGAGCTTGTCTTGAGTTGTACATGCATAATTGCTTTGATTAATTAGTGAGAAATCGACCCCAGCCATAGCATTCTTTGTATAAACTCATGAAAGCATGTTGCATGCATCAATTCTTGCAAATTCTAAGTGTAGAAAAGCGTTGCGATAGAAGAACACAATACTCCCTCTGCAGTTTGTCATTTCTTGTGTCCAAGATGGAAAAATATTCTACCAAGAGGAAAAGAAGCATCAATGAGGGCTACCTTGGAATTCTTCCTAAGAACAAATTAATGTTCAGGGTTTTGCTTCTTAATGGTTTGAATTTAACTCCAAGGTTACATGAACCGTGGGTGCGATCGGAATCGGCCAAAGAATCTGATACGGATTTGGTACTCATCCCAAAATTAGGAATCAGGGATTCGGAACCCTAACCCTAATTAACCTTAATTATCCTATGTAAACAACTTTATATTAGTCAAAAAAATGTGGAAGAATCCGATGAAGAATCCAAGAATCTGATTCGGGTGCAGTTAGGCCTAGGGCCGAATCCGGTAACTATGTTTAACTCCGTAGTTGGAGGATGCCATTGAAAAGATTTCGGTCGCTGAGTTTGTAAGGAATGTTAGGAGAAAATATGAGAAATAAATAATAGAAAAGGGGTCAAGAAAGATCCACTGGGGTCCCCAAGTCTATGTGGAAGATGCAATGGGAGAACGAATAAAGATGGAAACATCATACATTCTCACAACAAGCCCATGCTCGTAGCTCTACATGTTCATCCCTGAACTTCCTCCCCTAAACTATTTCTTTAGTTTTTTTATAAGTCAACAAAAATGTACTTATATGTGCGCTACAAGCTTGATAGAACCTCCCGGACTTGAATTATTGGAGTTTGAAGCCCGAATGTTCTATAGAAAATTATTTTTGTTTGCTCAAATTGGTTTTGAGGCTACTGAGTGGAGCTTTGTAGCAATTGTGGAACGTCGGAGCTTGTCTTGAGTTGTACATGCATAATTTCTTTGAGTAATTAGTGAGACATCAACCCCATCCATAGCATTCTCTGTATAAACTAACGAAATCCCTTTACATGCATCAATTCTTGCAAATTCTAAGTGTAGGAAAGCGTTGTGATAGAAGAACACAATATTCCCTCTATGGTTTGTCATTTCTTGTGTCCAAGATGGTAGAATATTCTACCAGGAGGAAAAGAAGCAACAATGAGGCCTACCTTGGAGTGCTTCCTAAGAACAAACCCAAGCCTGAACCTGAGGATAGCAAATTCATGTCCAAGGTTTTGCTTCTTAATGTTTTGAATTTAACTCCAAGGTTACATAAACCATAGGTGCGATCAGAATTGACCAAAGAATCCGATATGGATTCGACACTCATCCTAAAATCAGGAATTGTGGATTCGAAACCCTAAACCTAATTAAAATTAATTATCCTATGTAAACAAATTTATATTAGTCAAAACGAGGTGGAAGAATCTAATAAAGAATCTGAGAATCTGATTTGGAAGAATCCGATTCAGGGCCAGTTAGGCCTAGGGCCGAATTGGGTAACTATGTTTAACTCTGCAGTTGGAGGATGTCATTTAAAAGATGTCGGTCGCCAATTTTGTAAGGACTGTTAGGAGAAAAACTGAGAAATAAATAATAGAAAAGGGGTCAAGAAAGATCCACTAGGGTCCCCAAGTCTCTGTGGAAGATGCAATGGGAGAATGAATAAAGATGGAAACATCATATGCAATGATTCTCACAACAAGCCCATGCTCGTAGCTCTGCAGGTTCATCCCTGAACTTCCTCCCCTAAACGGTTTCTTTAGTTTTTTTTATAAGTCAACAAAATGTATTTATATGTGCACTACAAGCTTGATAGAACCTCTCAGACTTGAATTATTGGATTTTGAAGCCCGAATTTTCTATAGCAAACTTTTTTTGTTTGGTCAGAGTGGTTTTGAGGCTACCAAGCATATCTTTGTAGCAATTGTCGAATGTCAGAGCTTGTCTTGAGTTGTACATGCATAATTGCTTTGAGTAATTAGTGAGACATCAACCCCAGCCATAGCATTCACTGCATAAACTAAAGAAATCCCGTTGCATGCATCAATCTTGCAAATTCTAAGTGTAGGCAAGTGTTGCGATAGAAGTACACAATATTCCCTCTGCGTTTTTCCATTTCTTGTATCCAAGATGGCAGAATCTTCTACCAGGAGGAAAAGAAGTAGCAATGAGGGCTACCTTGGAGTGCTTCCTAAGAACAAACCCAAGCCTGAACCTCAGGAGAACAAATTCATGTTCAAGGTTTTGCTTCTTAATGGTTTGAATTTAACTCCAAGGTTACACGAACCATGGGTGCGATTGGAATCGTCCAAAGAATTCGATATGGATTTGGCACTCATCCCAAAATCAGGAATCGGGGATTCAGAGCCCTAACCCTAATTAACCTTAATTATCCTATGTAAACAACTTTATATTAGTCAAAAAGAGGTGTAATAATTTGATGAAGAATCCAAGAATCTGATTCGGGTGTGGTTAGGCCTAGGGCCAAATCCGGCAACTATGTTTAACTCTGCAGTTGGAGGATGACGTTGCAAAGATGTCGGTCGCCAAGTTTGTAAGGACTGTTAGGAGAAAAGATGAGAAATAAATAATAGAAAAGGAGTCAAGAAAGATCCACTGGGGTCTCCAAGTCTATGTGGAAGATGCAATGGGAGAACGAATAAATATGGAAACATCATATGCAATGATTCTCACAACAATCCCATGCCCGTATCTATGTAGAGTCATCCATGAACTTCCTCCCCTAAACTATTTATTTAGTTTGTTTTATAAGTCAACAAAAATGTATTTATATGTGCGCTACAAAATCATTCCATGAGCTCCTCAAAGTGCATTCTATTAGAACAAATATTTCCATATCTAAATATTATTTGCTGGAAAGTTTTTTTTTTCGTAACTAGGGGAATCGGCAACAAGAGCTGGGCCGGTACTCACATGACACAGGGTCCAGGGATCCATTCCCACTACCACTATACCCTTAGATTCCCCACACCCACCGCAAGACATGGGACACAGGTAAACCCAGGTGGGATTTGATCTCGTGACTTCATAACAATTGAACCGCCAATGAGCCACACCCGGGTGCGGGCTATTATTTACTAAAAAGTTAACATTTCATAGATAGAAAAGATTTATTGGGAGTATTTAGTGACATTTTATTCATATAGTAAGACAACATGACTGTTTCCTCTATTTTTTGTTTTATATTGTTTGACAGGATGGTGGTATTAACAGTGTCCACACATTTCCAATAGAAACCTATTTATATGTGTTTAATATATTTATGTCTTAAACTTTAAAATTTGTGTGTTGTTTTCATTTTAATACAATGGTTAAATAAATCTTGTCGAATACAAACACAAGTTTCCACATCAGTGAGGCAACGATATTATAATATAGCATTTAAATGCGAGTTGATATTCTGGTGGAAAATGTGTGCTGGATAGATTGATTGTTGATTTCCTTCGCAAGACATGTGGAATGTGACTCTAGAACCACATCTCTTGGTGTAATTACCCCAAGAACACACTTTCAAGACAACATTAGCTGATTTAATTGTATGCCCATTTTTTATTTCATAGAGTATTTTGATATTTTCCATGCCTAGAAAAATGACCAATTGTGTATAGGTCTAGGAATGGATTATTTATTTAATTTATAAATTTAATTGCCATCCAACACAGTGGTTTTCCGTTTATTAGGACAACTCTTTGCAAGTGGTATGGGCCAATGGACCTAGCGAAAGGAAATTGATAAGGTAAGGGTTTTTGCATTGCCTACATTCTCCCTAGGAATTAATATTTTATATGACTTGCTTGTACCTGTCATATAATACAACTTTTCTATTTTCATTTCTAGCCTCTTCATCATGCTTCCTATCCAATGTTTGTATAGAAACATAAAAATATCAGACTTAACTTTCTTTGTTGTGTTCTTGTTGTATCATTCCCTGCTTTTAGCACTCTTACGGCTCTCTATGTGCATTGCCCACCTCTATTTTTTAACCACTTTCCCTCTATCAGAACTATTTGTTTTCAACTTTTGGCTCCATTTCTTCATCGCTTCTTTAAATTACTATTCAAAATTGTGTTTTATTTTTCATTTTCTACCAAAAGCTTGGAATTTTTGTTCCCGTTTATTTTCTACCAAACCAAAATATTGCACAAGCCTTTTTGGGTGGAAATGGAGGTGCTTTTCCTATCGTCCAAGCTTCTTCCAACCTTCTCATGGGGAACAGGAGTCTCAAGTTTTAAAACCTAGTAAGAGCACTTATCCTTTATCCTCCATCTCTGAAGCTACCATTTGTAGTTATATTACAAGTGTATTATGATAGATTTCTTGGTTTGGCATGGGAAGATTTGTTGGGGTTGAAACATAGGTATATTATCATTCTATAGCATTTGTCTTGTAGTAATAATTTTTAGGAATTGCAGTGACATTGCCACCTCGTGGCTCTTGTTTGACAAATATGTAATGTCTAGCTTAGGATTTTCCTATTGAATATTTCTGAAGTGGATCTAGTTATTAAGGAGGAGATTAGGTTTGAACCATTCAGCCCTATCTACTCTTTAATCACTAAAGCCTCCATGAGATCCTCAATTGACCCCATCTTCCTAACTTGGATTTGTTAGGCACTAATCACAGCTTTTATGCCATTTTAAATCTTAATTCATCTTTCATTTTCTGTTTTATAAGATCTGAAAATTTATATCATTTACATGTATTAAACTCACCCCTAAAACATCAAATCGCATGGTAGGTTTGTCCCAGTTTGTGTCTAGGAATTAGCTTCTGGAAATCTGCTCTGTAGCGCTGATTAAATATAGTCTAAAACATAATTAGAAGGTTTATTTGCAGGGTTGAAAACTTCATATTATTAAGTGAAATTCCTAGATCTTCTCTAGTTTTAGCCTCACGTGTACCTTATTTCAAATCTAACTAAAGGTTAAAACATTCTGTTGTCACAAATCTTGGTTGCTAGTTGGAAAAGACATATCATTTGCAAGTTTGTAGAAGCATTTAATTTATTAATTCAGATCTCAAATTTGGGGATATTTTCACATATGCACTCATAAATTCTCAAACTCTGATTCTTCACTACTAAAATCCCTTGTAGCATCAACTAGTCCATTGATCGTATCAATCCATTTAACATTTTCTTCTGGAACTAGATCTTGTAATTGCAAATAATGCATCTCAATAGAAGCTAGAGCCTAGAACCTACTTCCTTTACAGGACAGATATGGTGTTAACACTTTCCATTGCAGATAACATTGTAATACCTGCAACATCTATGATATAGCCCACTTGAATGGTGGTAGAGAGACTTATTGTAATTTTCAATTTCTATTATTTTATTGTTGGTTTTTCTTTTTGTCGTTGTTCTTTTCTATCACCTTTCTGTCTTCCTGATAAAAACTTTAGAAGTTCATAGGATGCACATTGGACCCAGATGAAACCATACAATTTTCATATGCACAAAGGGTGTGAATAAGACCATTCTGTAAGGACCCTATTTGGCTATGATGAATAAGTATGGAAATATTGCAAGTAATTAGAAACCGACATGGAAATGTGTACATTAGACCGATATACACTGAGATGCTATGTTTTGAATAAGTGCTTACAAAATTTAATCTAGGCATATAATCATGCCACTAGAAATAATTGAATGGGATAAGTTATCCAAGGTATTGATTTATTGACTGTTAATTCTTGAAGTTTATCTATGGATTCGCTTGTCCATAGACACAAAAACTCCACGAGACTGCACATCAATCACAAGCACTTATTGAAGATCCAAAACCGTGGAAAGGAATCTGCCTTTCCACAGTTTTTAAATTTTTTTGAAACCTCCAGGTTTCGTCGCAATATCAATGAACTTTCGTCACAGGTATTACAAAACCATGGATTTCCACGAATACCGTCTCTATAGTGACGCCATTTCGTGGAAAAATTAACGTTCAACTTGCAGATTTTGTCAATAGAGATTGGTTTTCCATGATTTTGCATGGAAGAAATTTCTGTTCAAATTCTAGAATTCGTCGATAGAGAGACAAACTTTCGTCGAAAATATTCCACGGTTTTACGTGGAAACAAAATTTTGCCTAGCAGTTTTTGGCCATATTTTCGTCGTTATAGGGACGACAATTTTGTCAATAGAGCGACGAAACTTAGAAAATGAATTAAAAAAAATCAATTTCAAGGCCACTGTATAGAAGACACGTGGCAGCCAGTTTTCGTCTCTATATTGACGGCTTATAAAGTTCGTCGTTATAGAGACGAAATAAGTGCCACGAAACATTGCAGCCGTTATTATCGCAATTGAGACGACAAAATGTGGAAATAACAATGAAAAACCGTCGCAAATTTGCTCATATGTATTAGTGATAAATAGGTGAGGCACCTCTCTCATTGATACATATCTTACACACAAGTATTGCGCTGGAGAGAGAGAGAGAGAGAGAGAGAGAGAGTCTATTGTGGAAGATAAGCAACTGTTCTTGTTGCTGCGGTCTTACACTGTCTTGGTCGAATTCTATACTGAGGAAGTTTTGCGGGGGTTTCTCCCTTGTGGTTTCCCTGAGGAAAATCTTTCTGTTCTCTTGTGTTGCTGCATTTGTCTTTCTTTCAGTGATCCTTTACTTATGGTTGTGATCTTATGATGCTAAATTTTTTTATATATTATATAACCATTAAAAAATCTAACACATAGATCAAATGTAGATCTATTATATACGAGCCTATGGTTGGGTAGTAAAATCTACATTAGCTAATAATTGTTGTAAAGTCTTCAATTTCTTTTTTGCCAGATATTAATGTTCTTTTGAATTTTGGATTATACCTACATTTGTTAATATTTTATTATATTCTCATTCATGCATGGGTAGATATATAGATTTATGTGGGGTATTTTAATCATTCCTTCGTAATGAAATTATTTTCATGGGCTACTGATAATTGGAAGCCCTTCTTATCCTACGTACCAGCCATTAGTCTTTTGGTTCGAGGTTGGATAGTTTTTGTTTTCCTTGAGGATGATCATGCCACCCAGGTCTTGAATCGCCTCTGGAGGGTTGGCAAAGGGTCGTTGGTTTTAGAATGTTGGCATGCCAACTTTGATCCTGCGTGTGAAAGGATAAAGAAAAGACACCTGTGGACTCTTCTACCAGGGCTCCCATTCCCGCTCTGGAGTCGTCCTCTGTTGGAAGGTGTGGGGAACACTATTGGCTGATTCGTGGCACTTGATGAAGACTTCATGAACTCTTATGATAAGAGGATGGCTAAAATTTTAGTGGAATTAGATATCTCGAAAGGGTTACCAGCAGAAATCGAGATTCTATGTAGGGAACGCCTATTTATTCAGCGCCTGGATTATCAAGGTATTCCTTTTAGGTGCAGCTTCTGTCGGGAAACAGGTCATTTGTGTCGAGCCTGCTCGTCCTATCGTAATGGCTCTTCGATCCCTGAACCTCGATCTCTTCCTCCGGCCACAAAAGAGAATAAGGTATGTTCGTCGTCGGTTTCTCCAGTCCCCTCCTTCAGTAATCTAAAAAATGCGTGTTCCTTTTTCGATGATGCTTCGGAACAGGATTTGGCTTTTTTGGATTCTGTGGTAGTTAAGGGAAGTTCTCATAAATCCCTTACTGCTCCTAAAGCCCTGTAGTTTTCTTCTCCTTGTGCCGATCCTCCTAAGCATGATTTCGTGGCCCCACTTTCAGAGCCTACCCCTTCACCTGTAAACCTTCCTTCTCACTCTTCTTCCTTATCCCCAACTCCCTTTGTGGCCTTGCGGGGCTTTTCTTCGCAGTGCCCCGATGCTATGACTTCAGAGATAGCCCCAATTCGGTACCGTCCTCCTCAGTTACCCATGGCATCGTATTCAGAGATAGTCAATCCTCGCCCTTTCAATTGTCCTACTCAGGATAATGTTTCCCCTACTTCTTTATTTACTGAAGCTGACTTCCCCCCTCTTGTCAATGCTGGTCTTGCGAACTTGTCTCCACACAGTCCTGTCTCTTCCCCTTCATTTTCTGATCCATCCTTATAGAATTCCTTGAGTATTTTTTCGGATAAGACCCCACTGTCCCCCTCGGTTCTACCTCTCGATTCCATTCGTTTTGAGAATGTAACTATTAGAAGGAAGAAAACAGTTAAGTCTACACTTGAGAATGTGGATCCAGTCCCGGCTTCTTATACTCCCTTATCCACAAGACTCAAAGCTACGACTCGCAAGCCATCCTCTCCTCTTCAAAGGGTCCTCAGAGTTTCGACCCCTCATCTGATTGACTCCTAATGCACTTTCTCACCCTGAATGTTCAAGGCTTGGGAGGCTTAGCCAAGAAAAAAAGCCTCCATCATCTGATTGTCACTCTCTCTCCTGATGTGGTTCTCCTTCAAGAAACCATGACCAATTCATACCCTACCTTATTTTCCTTTTCCAAGCTCTGTCCAGGATGGGATTTTTGTGCTCTTAGTTCTAAAGGTCTCTCTAGGGGGATCCTCTCAGGTTGGAATCCTAAACTTCTGAAATGTAAAGCTTTTCATACAGCTGCAGGTATCCTTCTTAAAGCATCCATTCGAGGCTCTTCTTTAGAGCTTTCTATTCTAAACTACTACGGCCCATACTTGAATCGTGATTCTTTCTGGAATGTTGTGGCCTTTGGTGGTCTACTCACTCTACCTAATCTCATCCTGGCTGGTGACTTAAACTTCACTTTAAATACTTCAGAGATATGGGGTTCCAGAGCGCATTTGGATCCTTTGGGACCTTTCTTCTCCAAGCTTATCTCTGACCATCACCTGGTGGATGTGGCCCCCTCCTATGCAGGCCCTACTTGGAGGAATGGTAGGATGGGGGAAGATGGTATCTCGAAAAGACTAGATCGCTATTTAATATCTGATCAGCTTGTTAGCTCTCTCCCCAAGTATAGAGTTTGGACTCATAGATGTGGGATTTCTAATCATTTCCCTGTCATTCTTAACTGGCTGGATCATCAGAGTGCTTGTACTTATCCCTTTAAGTTCAACCAATCATGGTTAGCAAATGAGGAGTTTACCAAGATGATAAGAGCAGAATGGCCACATATTCACTATGATAACTTGATGGATGCTATGTTTGAACTTTCATTTAAACTACGTGTCCTAAAAGATAAAGTAAAATCTTGGACTAAAGACGAAGCTCGAAAGATGCAGGATAAGTCAGTCTTCTTGGAGGAAGAGATTAATTCTCTTCTTTCTTCCTCTGATTTAGCTATATTAACTGATGATCAGTAGCTCAAATTGAATTGTCTCAAGGCTGATCTACAGAAGGTGTTAGATCATGAACTTTACTCCGCAAGACTGAAAAGTAGGGTTACTTGGGCATTAAATGGGGATGCTAGTACAAAGTATTTTCATGTGGTGGATTCAGCCCAGAAAAATCATAATGTGATTTGGAGTTTGCAGGATGAAAGTGGTACTTGGGTTTTGGATGATCTTAGTATCAAATCCCTTGGGACCCATCATTTCAGGAAGATTTTTGAAGATGATAACTCGACTACCATTGCAGCCCAGCTTAGGGTTATCCGTCTTTTCCCCTCCTATATTGGTCCTGAGGAGAAAGAGGCCTTCACGAGTGCTGTCACTATTTCGGAAGTTGAAAGAGCCCTTAAATCATTTAAAAGAGATAAGGCTCCAGGCCTGGATGGCTGGCTTGTTGAGTTCTACTTGACTTTTTTTGACCTCCTAGGTCCTCTCCTTGTTAAGATGGTGGAAACTTCTAGGATCCTGGGTAGAGTGGCCCCAGCCCTTAACTCCACCTTCCTTACTCTCATTCCTAAAGTTGATCTGCCTGTTACCTTCACTGATTTCCACCCTATTTCTCTCTATAATCTTTGCTATAAGCTGATCTCAAAAATAGCAGCTTTGAGACTCAAGCCCTTCTTAGATGCTTCCATTTCTCCTCAGCAATTCGGATTTCTTAAGAATCACCAGATCCTTGATCCCATAGCTATAACTCAATAAGTTTTACATACTGTTAAAACTCGCAAAAGAAGTGCTCTCATCCTGAAGTTGGACTTGTCAAAAGCATTTGATCGGGTAAATTGGACCGTTGTCCATCTTATTCTTTTACAAATAGGAGTTCCTTTGGTTGGGGTGAACTGGATATTGGGCTGTATCTCTTCAGCTAATTTTGTAGTCCTTGCTAATGGTTCTCCTTCTTCCTTTTTTCCGGCCTCTCGTGGAATCAGACAAGGATGTCCTTTGTCTCCTCTGTTGTTTATCCTGGTTATAGAAGGTCTCAGCCTTTTGATAGAAGAGGCAAAAAGGATTGGTAAGATTAAAGGAATTAAAATCTCAACTCGTCTCTTCCTCTCACACTTATTTTTTGCGTGATTTTATTTGGTTTTGTTTCCCTTGAGGAATGGATGGCTTTCAAAGACATCCTCGATACCTTTTGTGAGGCCTCTGGTATGAGTATAAATTTAAATAAATCCTGCTTCCTTCACAGTGATTTGGATGAGGATCTCCTTCGAAGAATCAATGGTCACCTTCCTTTCAGATTTGAATCTCTTAGTAGAGGTTTTGATTATCTTGGTTACTACCTGAAGCCTTCAAGTTATCTGATTAGGGATTGGTACTGGCTAGTCTCTAAATTTGAAAAGAGGATTACCCATTGGACTAACCGATTGCTTCCTATTGGTGGTTGTCTTGTCCTCATTCGATCGGTGCTGTCAAGTATTCCTGTTTACTAGTTGTCCCTTTTTCCGATTCCAGCCACTATCCTTCACAAGCTCAGAAAATTGATCTTTTCATTTCTTTGGGGCTCTTCTGCAAATAATAAAAAATACCATCTTGCTGATTGGAAATTACTGGCTCATCCAACCTCACTTGGTGGCTGGGGGATAAAACACTTGCCCAGTTTCAGTCTTTCTTTGAGAATGAAAAGTTTTGGCTGGCACTTAATAGTAATGGCATCTAGCATCAGCTGATATCTATTAAATACTTGAAAAACAGGCCTGTTCATACTTGGCTAAGGGAAAAAATATTTGATGTTGGAAATGTCTAGATTATATGGAGAGGTTTCATTGCTACTTTACCGTGGATTGGTAAAGGGATGATTTGGCATGTTGGTAATGGTTCGGCTATTCGTTTAGGTGCAGATCCTATGGTAGGATTAGGTTCCTCTTTCATTCTGCCAAAGGATATGAGGGAGTATTTGGAATATTATGGGATTGTTACACTTGCTCAAGCCAGAAATCTTACTCCCTTTGCTTCAGGATACTGGTTCACGGCGGAGGAGCTCGACCTATGTGGTGAGTGGAAAATTCTTTGGGATAAGTTTATCTGGGGGCTGGATTATGGCAGGATAAAACTTTCTGATCAACTAGATACCCTTCTCTGGTCTCATAGTAACTATGTTGGCTCCTTATCGGCTGCTAAAGGTTACGATTGCATCTATGTCAATTGTATTGAGCCTCAAGATCCTTCGTTGGAGTTCCTGTGGACTCAACGTATACCACTGAAAATAGCATGTTTTACATGGCTATTGGCTAGAGGTCGTATATTAACTTGGGATCGGCTTCATATTAAAGGTTTTCAGGGGCCGGGTAGATGTGTTCTGTGTGAAAGGAATCTGGAGGATAATTTTCATCTCTTTTTGACCTACCCTTTCAGTGTGTGTATTCTTGCATACTTCGCCACAAAATTTGCGTTCTCCCTCCCTTTCCAAGATTCTGTCTCCTCCTTTCTGATTCAGTGGTTTAGCTCCTCGTTGTGCTCTGCTTCTTATAGATATCTGCCATTTTTTATTTTCTGGAGTATTTGGCTTCTTCGTAATAGCTGCATATTTGAAAATAGAAAACCAACCTTCCCTACTCTGATAACTAGGATTGAAGGTTTCTTAAATTCTCATCCTGCACCTTTAAAAACTCAGAAAGTTCGGGATATTGGTCCTAATCCAAGTTTGGCCTTTCCTTGTGGCTTTTTCAATGGGGCAGCAGCAGAGAATATTGGTGGCTCAGGGTTTGTGATCTTTTTAAATGAGTATCATTACTTCAGTTTCATCATGGGTTGTGGTCACAACACTAATACTAGAGTTGAATTATTGGCTCTTTGGGCAGTTCTGAAAGTTAGTCAATTGATGGGTCTTCCAATACATTTGATTTATGGAGATTCAATGGTTATTATTTCTTGGCTCAACCGATCTGCGGCACTTGATGTTCTTGTTCTGATGCATTGGTGTAAGGATATAAGAAATATGCTTCAAATGGCCCCTTAGGTGATTTTCAAGCACATTTTCCGTGAGCATAACTCGCTGGCAGATGGACTCTCCAAACAGGCCTTGAAATTGGATATGGGTCATGGATTCTTGTTTGAAAATCTAGAAGGTATGGTCATAAATGATGGCCATTTTGTTCTTTTTTAATTGTTGGGTCACTTGTTCCACAGTCTTGACTTTCAGCTTATGTTTTGCTCATACTTTACCTGTTTTGTTTAGAGTCCTCTCTGCTAGCAAGTTTTGCTCAGGATTTTCTGATTGACGATCATCTTCGATTCATACTCAGCATATTCTGACCTGATATTTCAGGGATGATGAGAAAAGTCTGCTATGATCAGACTTTTTTTCTTTTTTCTGGATGCAGTAGACAGAATGTTAATTTATGTCTATGTGTTGCATTGTGTTGCTGAAGTTTGCTCAGTCACAAAGATGCTTTGTAAATGATGTCTTTTGATTCTCTTGAATAACAAAGACTGGTATTTTTTCCTCTGAAAAAAAAATTATTGAGAAAAAATATAAAACATCACTTAAGAAAAAGGTCAATAAAAATTTTGCACATTTTCACATTTAAGTAAAGAAAACGATCGTCTTGTAACCTTGAAAAAGTGTATAATGTCTTAAAACTTTTAATAAAAAACTATACTCTCCAAAAATTAATATTATTTTGATATAAACAATCTTTAGGAATTCATAAAAAGCATTAATAATTATTTATATACTTTAACTATAACCATTACACCACTTCAACTTCACATGCAATAAAGTTGTTATCTACTAACCTTTCAATGTTATGAGAAATAATATCTTGTTACCACACTCCTCCATGAAAACAAAGTACAATTTAGAAAAAGAAAATACAATCAAAATGATAATACGAACCATATCGCTTTATAAAGGTTCAATTATTCCATCGAAGTTTAATATTAACTTGTTACAACACTTTATTAACTTTAGAAATACATGCAATTTAATGATAATGTGAACCTTACCATTTTACAATGATTCAATTATTGCTCTCAAGGATCCATTATCTTTTTTCTTTCGTTTCCTTGCAAGTAGATCTAGATTTATAGTTGATCTTTTTTCTTCTATCTCCATTATATGAACAAGATTTATAGTTTTATATTTTTTTAATGATGTAACCATAGTATATGTATGTTTCCATTTGGTTAGTATCAACATAGATTCATGTAAAAAGAGATCTATCAAACATCGAAAGGATCAAATCAAATATATTAATGTGTAAACATTTTTTTAAAGTAAAAATGTTAAAGAAATGTGTAATCCAATGTTTATGGTTTTAGTTTATCTAATGTATATTATTTTATATATATGCAATTCTAAATAATTTAAATTTAATTTAAACCGACATGTTATTTTTAATAATATTTTATTATTTTTTATAAAGGACATGTGTCAACTCTAGGATGATCACGGAAGGAGTTACACATCTCTCCCCTACTGAGCTGTAAAATGCACATCTTCGGTGCAAAAATATTTTTTAACCAATTTTGTTAATTTTTTTTAAAGATAATATGTAACATTCATGAAATTAATATTAGACTTATGATTTATGAATGTAACTTGCAATTTTATATGCTTAAAACTCTAATGATTTTTTTATGTTGATATATGCATGATTTCGATAAAGGAATTAACATTGCTTGAATATATTTTTAAACAAATCTTAATAAAAAATATTTGAAAAAGAGAGAAAAAAACTCACATTGTGTTTAAGTAAAAGAGACAAATACACTACAATCTTCAAATTAAATCAGATAGTTATAACATCTAACATGTTATAATTTTTGGAAGACACAATAACCCTTAATTGATAATTATAATCAATAGAACAATATCCCCCTTTACAAGGAAACAAAGTAATTATCTCATCACCTTTTCATGTTAAAAGGCATTAATATATGGTAAACACTTATCTATGGAAACAAAAATAAAATTATAATGATAATGTGAATCATCTTACTTTACAAAGATTCACTTTTGTATTAAGGATTCATATATTTTGTTACAACACATTTTTTTATGTTTATCTATGCAAACAAAAATAAAATTATAATGATAATGCGAATCATCTCGCTTTACAAAGATTCACTTATTTATTAAGGATTCATATATCTTGTTACAACATATTTTTTTAAAGTAACATCACAATTATAATGATATTGTCAACTATATCATTTTATAAAGATTCAATCATAATCTTGTCATTTTTTTATTAAATAACAAGATCATTATATAGAAAAGACTCAGATTTATGGTTCCATAATTTTTTGATAACCTACTTAATGCAAACATATGTTTCCATTTAGGAAGTAAAAATCAATTATTGTTGCAAATTATATAAAGATTAGATATTATTCATCAATAATTTTATAAAATTAATATTCTTTTGATTTATAAATTATGCATGCATAAATGCTTAAATGGTTTAAGTATTATACACTTTGTTAAATTATGATAATAAAATCAACACTATTAAAATATATCTCTATCATTATAAATAAATATTAATTAAAAACTCTTAAAAAAAATTAATCTCACCTTCCCGAAGACAATGCAGTGCAATACAACCCTAAAACAAGTGCCCATATTCCCTATTCACAAACCTTTGCAAAGTTCAATTATTAATTTTAAAGGATCTCCACATAGATTACACACTATTGCTCCAAAGTTTATTGGGTGCCCATATTCCCTATTCACAAACCTTTGCAAAGTTCAATTATTAATTTTAAAGGATCTCCACATAGATTACACACTATTGTTCCAAAGTTTATTGGGCATGGCATTATAGCAAGTTAAAAGATAACATTTACTAACAAAAGTCTTCTTATTTATGTTAGGTTGTAAAAAAATTGGATTGAAGTATGTTTACTTATATGAAATATATAATTAATATCAAATAATTATTATTAATTATAATAAACTATTGAAAAATAGTTACATCAACTAAAAGCAATACATGAAAACACAAAGGAAACAATGAAAAACATGATGTCCTCATATTTAGGGAATGACGAATGTATGTAAGTCCTATGACTTTGTCATTCAATTTATGCCTATTCTTAGATGAAATATAAAATTATTAAAGGAAAACTAAATTTTTTCTGGATATTTAATAAATACAAGTAATATATATTATTTGGATCATATTAGATATGATTTTTTTCTAAAAATATAAAGTTATTAAATAAAAACTACCAGTAATATATATTATCTAGTATTTGATCATATTAAATATGATTTTATTTTAGAGTTATAAGTATAAGATAAATAAATAAACATTAATTAACATTATAATTATTAATAGATAATAAATATGCATTAAACATGAATAAATATTAAGCATGAAGTCATTTATTTGTTCATTCTTATTATCATATCATTTATATATTTATTATATATGTCTTTTTCATGAATAATGGAAATTTGATATAATTTTTATATGTGATATAATTTTTAAAATTAACAAGATAAAAAATTACAAAGCCCTTACTAAAAAGAAAAAAAGGCAGTATATTGACAAAAGACAAGACAACCTCTTACACCTCTCTAAGACGGCCCCTAAGAAATTCTGGAGGCAGATTCTAACTAGAAAAACTAAAGATAATAATAAAATCTCTCTGCACGATTGGAATTCCTATCTTAAAAAGCTTTATGACTCCCCGAATGCCATACCCCACTTTGAAACCCTCCTCACAATGGAAGAAGTTTTCTCTTTAAAAGACATAGATTTTGGGGTTAAGCGTCTGGCTAATGGAAAAGCTAAGGACATTGAAGGTTACCAGGCAGAAATCTTAAAAATTGGAGGTCCTGTCCTCATCCCTCACATTCACAAACTTTTTAATCAAGCAGTCAAGCAAGGGTTGCCTAAACCTTGGACTCGGAGCCTCATTATCCCTATTTTTAAAAGTGGGGATACAAATGACCCCTCAAATTATCGAACTATTATGATAAGCCCCCTCTTAGCCAAGTTATATGGTATTATTTTGGAAAAGAAAATCAGCATTTGGCTTGAAAGTGAAGGTAAGCGGGCTAAAGGCCAAGCGGGTTTTAGAAGGCATCACTCAACAACGGACCACCTTATTACGCTTAGGATCATTATGGAGGAGTGCTGCAATGATAAGTCCAATCTCTTTTGCTGCTTTGTGGACTTTAGAAAGGCTTTCGATACGGTACCTAGAAATAACCTCTGGAATAGGTTAGAAGAGCTTAAGGTTCCTTTCGAGCTGAGAGCTTCCATGATAAGGCTCTACGAGAATGTAATTGCCAAGTTTAAAAGCAATGAGGGGTGGTCGAAAGATATTAAGTGTAATATCGGAGTTAAGCAAGGTTGCCCCCTCTCCCCTATTCTTTTTGGCATTTACATTGATAAGTTAGAGGGTTGTTTAGAAGAAGCAGGTTGCGCTGGTACGATCTTAGCTGGAATAGTCATCATCCTTCTTCTTTATGCGGACGATATTGTCCTTATGGCAAGGTGTTCTTCTGATCTTGATAAGCAACTTCAACTCCTCAAAGATTTCTGCTCTAACATGGGTATGTCTGTTAACACTGACAAAACAAAATTTATGATTATCAAATCCAAGAATGATACATACGCTAATTTTATGTATGACAATAGCAACTTGGAGGAAGTGTCTTCTTACAAGTACCTAGGAATTGATATTCATCACAAGCTCAAATGGAACTATAGCATTAAGAAAAGGATTAACAGAGGGTGGAAAGCTTACTTTGGTCTTGAAAATAACTGTAAAGCTGCAAACCTCATGATGTGGGATAAAAAGAAGCTCCTTTTTGAAACTCTAGTCACTCCTGTCATCTTGTATGGGTGTGAGGTTTGGGGTTGCAGCATCTCTAGAGAGTCTTGGAGAAAGATCGAGCAAATCCAGAAGCGTTTTATAACTTATAACCTCAAAATAAAAAACAATACACCCTATCATATTCTCCTTATAGAAGTGGGTCTTTCCCCCATCGAGAGCCTAGCTATGACTAGACTCCTGTTATACAAGAACAAAATCAATAGCACGGGAGACCATAGACTCCCTAAGATAGCTTTAAACTCCAGCCAAAAACACTTAAGGCTCAAGTGTGGGTGGTATAAGGATACGAGGTCTTGGTTAAATCACTGGGAGATCGATGAAAATGTTTCTTTGCAAAATATTAATAACATTAAAAATATTATTTCTTCTAAGTTTAAAGAAAAATTGTGGTGTGAGAAAGATCTCGAGGCTAAAATAAATTTAAGATACTATAAGGAGGTCATCAACCCTACTCTAGAAGATCAAAAGTATCTCTCTGTGTTGATCAGTACTAAGAAAAAAATTAACATAGCTAAGATAAGAACGAACTCGCATGAGCTCCATAGTGAAACTGGTCGTTGGACAGTCCCTAAAACGCCATGGGTAGAAAGGATTTGCCACCTTTGTGAGAGTAAGAACATTGAAGATGAAAATCACTTCCTCTTAGAGTGCCCTGCGTACACCCACATTAGATCCCAGTTTCATAATTTTTGTTGCAATACTGACTTTCCTAGCCTTTTAGCCTGTCAAAATTATAGTAAGCTTGGGACGCTTCTTTCCAAGCTCTTTGAGCATAGAAATATAACTTTAAAGCAAACTAATTAATTCTCTTCTTTAGGTCCGATAGACCAAGTTTGGTCTCAGGGGACGTTAACCATCATCATCATCATCATCATCATAATGATTGTCAAATCTTATGGCAAGTGGCATTAGAGCAATTATTCCTGCTTGCGGAGTGCCAAATTTTTTCCAAAGGTAATAAATTTAACGATGGGAGACATTTACTTCCCATTCATCCATTTTCAATGCACACTTCACCGCCTTTCTCCAATTTGCACTCTATTTCCATAAAATAAAATGTGAAATGCAAATAATCAAGGGAAATGTCACATATTTGAGTCACGCCAGGAATAACATAAGCATGATTTAGGAAAAAATGTAGCGTTAAAATTGAGGCCCTTGTTAATCTTACCAACATAATAGATCACTTTATTTCCAAGTTTGTCTTAGGGTAAAACCACAAGTATGCAACCAACATGAATTATTCCATAAGAGGGTGTCTCACAAACAAATAAAAACCAACAAAACAAAGAAATACACAGTAGTGATAATTATATCTAACAAGAGCCACGAGGTGGCAATGTTCCTGACTTAGATGTTGCTATAAGATGAAATGAAAATAAGATATTAGCAAAGAAAATAGCATTTTGCATAATGCCACTAGCAATATGGGTGTTTGAAGAAGTTGAGGGACCTTTTAGATGCAATGGTAGAATGAAGTCAATCACTCTTGATCCATAAAATAGAAATCTTCCCAAGCAATCCTGACCCTACCAAGCCTAGTCCCAAGACTTCCAACATGCATGCCAATTAGGATAGTACACAAAAACGCGCTCCTGTTTTATCTTGCAAAAACGCGCTCCCATTTTGCTTCAATAAAATGCGCTCATGTTTTGCTTCAATAAAACGCGCTCCCATTTTGCTTTAATAAAACGTGCAAAATGGGGGGCGGGGGGTCCTTAGTGGTGAGGGGAGACATAGGAATGTGTGTGTGTGTGAGAGAGAGAGACAAAGATAGAGTGGAGGGGGAGTCCTTGGTGGGATGGGGTGACCTATGGATGTGTGTGTGAGAGACAGAGAGTAAAAGGTGTGTTAGGATTTTAGGAGTGGGGGGGTTAGATTAATGTGGGGGTGTCTAGGTGCTATAGAGGGGATGTAATAGGGGGGTGGGGATTAGAGGTAGTTGGATTGGTTAGGGAGTGATATAAGTGAGGGGGGTGTTAGTGGTAAGGGGAGACTCATGGATGTGACCTGTGGATGTCTGTGGTAGTCTCTAGGTGTTGTAGGTTATAGGTTAGGGGGTGTTAGTGGTAAGGGGAGACTCATGGATGTGACCTGTGGATGTCTGTGGTAGTCTCTAGGTGTTGTAGGTTATAGGTTAGGGGGTGTTAGTGGTAAGGGGAGACTCATGGATGTGACCTGTGGATGTCTGTGGTAGTCTCTAGGTGTTGTAGGTTATAGGTTAGGGGGTGTTAGTGGTAAGGGGAGACTCATGGATGTGACCTGTGGATGTCTGTGGTAGTCTCTAGGTGTTGTAGGTTATAGGATAGGGGGTGTTAGTGGTAAGGGAAGACATAGGGATGTGTGTGTGAGAGAGAGAGAGAGAGTAAAAGGTGTGTTACGATTTTAGGAGTTGGGGGGGCATTAGATTAATGTGGGGGTGTCTAGGTGTTGTAGAGCAAATGTAGTAGAGGGATGGGGGTTAGAAGTAGTTGGATTGGTTGGGGAGTGATATAAGGGAGGGGGTTTTAGTAGTAAGGGGAGACATATGGATGTGACGTGTAAATGTGTGTGGGGGTGTCTAGGTGTTGTAGGTTATAGGTCGGGGGTGT
>LPNX011129113.1:138347-212146 GCA_001517045.1 Pseudotsuga menziesii | reverse complement strand
GAGAGAGAACGAATGGGGAGGTGGGGTGTTAGGAAGAGAAAGGAGTGGAGTTTAAAGGTAGGGAGAGGAAGTGGGGGGATTAGAGGTAGGGAGAAGAGGAGGGGGGATTAGTAAGAGTTAGGGGGAAGAGGGGAGTCAAGGGGGGACATAAAATAATAAAAGTATTGCTATAATTGACAAAACAAGCACTCATTGTAGTGTTTAAAAATGTGCGCACGTTGTGATTTACTAAAACGCGCTCCCGTTTTGATTCAATAAAATGCGCTCCCATTTTGTTTAAATTCAAAAATTTATTTCCTCCAAATGATAAGGCCGATCCTCCACCCATGCTTGCATGGAATTCTTATGCCTATGTGTCGGCTTCATACTTTGCTTCGGATTCAACATGCCTATGCCTTGGAGTATGATAAACCATGGCTAATTCAGCATTATATCCAAATTTTCAATATGCTCGTGTTTAGTCGTTCGTCTGATTATGCTGCACACCTCCATTTTTTATGATATTTTAGAAACATATATGGTTTTTTTTGCAGATTCCAAATATGTAAATTTTAACAAGAATACATTATTTTTTCTATTTTTTTTGTATTTATCTTATATCATCATTTCTCAACTCAAAAAACACACTGTTAGTGTTTCATCAATATCTCTTTCATTTCTCAACCATTTAAAAAAAGAATTGTATGGTGCACTAAAGAACACCGAGCTCTACATGCTATAAAAAATCCATTTCCAAAAAATTGCATTAAAAATGGAAACTATACTTATGATGTGCTAAGTATATTTGGATGTACATTGTAGTACTCTTTAGTGAACACAAAGGGATCAATTCCTTAAGGGGGTGCTGCCTGATCCAAGACAACAAATTGTAGATATGAGATTCCAGTCTTACAATAACATCAAGCAAAACCTTCAATCAGAAAAAACATATAAGAGAAAGAGAAGATAAAGAGGTCAAATTTACAAGTACACTGTTTATTCTAGCTTTGGCTACAAGTCAACAAGAGAAAAGATGACAACAAAAAGACTGCTCCGTAACCTGCACGATAGCAATACGAAGAAACAATCCTCGAAGGCCAACAACAATAGAAGATGTAGCCATTACAGTTGGCCCTGTAAGAAACCTCACAGCCATTGCAAATGCTGCAATAGAATTTCCACAGGCTATGATTTGCGGTTGCAATGCCATAGGCATGTAATCCAAAGACAAATTAGAACTCCAAAAGAGAATGATGTCATGAATAGAGTTCTCTGTCTACTATAAGCTTATACTACAATATGAAAGCGAAAACGAGTTGCAAAATTGACTAAACCAAATCTATGAATATGCAGGAAAGCAAACCATAGAAGTACTAAACATGGCCATACCAAGACCAACATCAGACAAAATACTTATTGATTGCTCCATGATTCTTGGAATTACAATATCCCATCTGCAAATATCATTATAGAAACGATAAAGTCGATCAATAATGTTTGTGTATCCACATTCGAACAAAACTAGGTAATCCGTGGTCCAAAATATCTCTCTTTCCCTATCTTTTTTCTTAACATTGATATTATGTGAATATCCAAGACACTAAGCCCTTTGCCTATCCCTGGGGAAAGGATCGGTGAAGAAGGGGTTATCCCTTTCATTACCTTTTCCCTAATTTTCTTTGAGAGGGCAAGGAAATAAGTAAGGGCCTAAGTGAGCTCAGGTTCAGGTAAGGTGCTCTCCCTGAGTGGGTAAAGTAACTCAAATGCCTCTGGAAGGCCAATGTCCACAAAATTGTACAAGCAAGCTTTAAAGAAGCCTAAAAAAAAATTTTGTATTAAAAGTACTAAATCTGATAATATTTCGATTCATATGTAACTTAACCCTTTATCGGTGATTTCAAAAGGCTTTCCCTCGACGTTCTAGTATAGGGACATGAATAAAAACTAATTTTAGAGAGCCCGAATTCTCTCTGGCATACCCATAGATACTATAAAGACGATTTGTGCCCTTCTATGCGACATCCTAGAAAAATCCCAAATATCTGAGCCCCTCCTCCTCATTCTGCACTGCCAATAAAATCCGGCAGCTAACACAATGAATAATACCTACTTGTTACCGTATTTAATTGAAAAAAATGTATGTAAAATATTAACAAAAAGAAATTGCAAAGCTTCAAAAAACACATGTCACTGGCCAAGCAGCAATTAAAACCCCAAACCACCACACCACAACAACAACAAAAAGTCGACCCTCTCTTGAATGTTCCTTCCTCGAAGTTCATTAACACCTTTCTTCTCTTGTTTTATCTGATGAGATGTAGTAAAGATATTTATAATTTAGTTTCATCTTGTTTTATTTTATGAGATGCAGTTATTTAACCATAATTTTCACAAGGCTCTATAAATCAGTCCCCTTTTCTTAATTTTCACAAAGTTCTATAAATAAGTCTGCCAAAAGCGTTGCAAGCGTTATGGTAGCCTAATCTACTTTGATAGCCAAAACATGTACGTTTGCTCTACTTTTGCGGTATAATGGTTGCTATATAAAGGTATGTGTTGATGAATTTGGGTTTCTATTTTTTTATTTTTTATTATAGATGTATGGGTCTTCTAGGTTATTGTGTATTGTTAATTGATATATTACATGGGATTTTTGGGTATTATATTTCAACAAAGACCAATCAGTTTCTTGAGTTTCTGTCTGCCATCCTGAGACAGGTGGTGGTATAATCTGCTCTTTTGAAAGCCATTGATAGCCAAAGCAATTCCAATATGTTTGTGGTATAATTATTTGCTATATATAAAAGGTGCACGTTTGGTGGGTTAATTGCATTACAGTGCTGTGAATTGCAAAAATATTTTGGGATAAGTCTGTTGGGTTGGTTCAAGAGTTTGATGTTGATATTTTTTATTATTCCCTTTTAAAGAAATACCAAGCAGTAATAGTTTGATTTTTTGTTTTATTTGTCAAGTTTTGGGTTTATTTTTATTGCCATAACCACTTTGATCTTGTTACTTATCTTGCATTGAACTGAGAATAATCAAAAGCCAAACTCTAACAAGCTATCAATGAAAGATAAATTAGAAATATTTAGTTCTTAATGTAAACATGCATTACCTGCCGTTTCTAAATCTGTTGTGATGGTACCAAGCTTTACTGCTAAAGGGTACTTTGTTTCATTGTAATGCTCAACAGTGTGATCGTTGACTCCAGTTCCATCCCAATTCTTTCTCCCACAAAGAATCATACCATCTGTCAGATTGAGCCACAAATTGTCAACCTTGTCACACTTTGCACACTTCCATCTAGATGGACGTATCATGACACCATTATCAATCTGTTGCAAGTTCAATGCATATGCACCAACTTGCTTCTTATCATCCACCCAAGATGCAACCTATTCTTTGCGCTCAGCACCCACAGCTGACAATACACCATCAACTGATAGCCTGACCTAATATGTTTAAAGCATTCAAATGCATGAAAAAAGAAAAAATCAATAATAGGAAGTCTTATAAGTTTCCACTTAATGAAAAGGATTTATAGCTTTAGCTCTCAACTACAAACTTCAAACTACAATTCCCATTATTAGGTACTTCAAAGTCGAATTAGAGCCATTTCAACAACTTGTTAAATTTAAATAAGCCTCCCTTGAGTGCATGCTTTTGTTAAGACTTGTAAGATAACAAAAACTAGATCCACTAAATTCTGAGCTTTCAAGAACTATAGAGGTAGTTGCAATAAATTATTATATTCAGCTAGATGTTAAGCTCATATAATCAGAGACAATGGTCTGTGTAAAATGGCCTCTAGACTGGTTACCTTTTCTGGTAGTTCTACCGAAGGGAATGGAAGCGTAACATTATCAGGCAATATTACAATTTTATAAGAATCTTCATACTCCTGCTCTCGGTTTTCAAAGCCACCATCAATACTTGCATAGATGCATTACTCAGATGATGCAAGAAACAAATGATCTGTGAATCATAATTTATTTTTAAGAGGCATGTAGGCAGAGCTACCACAAGTAAGACAACCTCCACAGGTTGTACATAAATTGCATAATAGTTATGAATGTTCAGTAGAACTACGAGAACCAACAATCACACAAACTGTTGGATGGATATTTCTTCATCACATAATTTTTCACTGAGATGATTTGGACATAACCTGGACAAAACAACAACCAGCTGCATCTACAATTACCTGGGAAAGCCAATTGTAAAGCTTGCAACACAATGTGTAAAAAGAATACACATAAACAAGATAAACAAAAAAATTCTCTCAGCACACTTATTTTCACAAGTCTACAACGAATCAACATATACACACAATGAATTAATAGACACAGCATATATCCCTATTCATTGTTTGAAGGAGAAGTACAATTTATCATTATAGCTTTCCCTTCGCAGCCAAAATTTTCAAGAATTCTTCTTGAGCTTTTCTACTTTGCTAGATAGAGAAAATGACATTAAAACAACCGCAACTTACAAAGCCTTCCAGCACAATCTTGTGTAACAAAGGGCTTGAAACTATCTAAACCAGGAAAGCTTGTCTAAGCAACTCTCAAAAAGAAATTAATAATATTTAATAACCAGAATATGCCAATAGCAAGCAATATTAGCAGAGTGCTAGAGGCATCTTCTCCATAGAAGAAAAGAGCGATGACCTTCAATGAACTGTACCTATTGCTAGAAGCGTTGGCTTCTTGAAAGGCCTATCCTCACTGATAGGATTTTTAGTAGGTAGACATGAGCGGACATCAAAACTAAAGTAAAACTCGAACAAATCCCCTTAACTTTTGGAAATAAAAACAAAATTTAAATTACACCAATTGAATCTTACAAAATTTAAATTACACCAATTGAATCTTTACAAAAATGAATGGTCCTCTTCATATTTTTTTTACAAAATATGTAAAAATCAGAGGATGGAAACAAAACGTTTTAATTACATAAGAGACATTTTCTAAAGAAATTCCCCAAAATGAAAAATGTATAGCATTGCATATATCTGAGAGCTTCGTCCTGTGATAAATACCTCCAAGTGAGGCTATTCATGATTCCCAAGCACACCTCCGAGGTCACTAGATTCGCATCTTCCCTCACTCCAAACTGCAAATTAGAATCTATGTTCTGTTATACCAAGAAATAATATAAACTAAGGACAATTGTGCACACAAAACATACTATAAAAATCATTGGTCTATGATTGGTAATCACAGTCGACTCCAAGAAGGTGCATCTTCGATGATGGACATGGCACAAAAAATGCATGTTCGTCTCCCATAGACAGCTCAAAGCACATGCAGTTGGCATACAGCAATTAGTTGCCAGTTGATATCGATAAAGGGTCATGTATGGATAAGAGTCCCACCATTGGATTAAGTGCATCATCCTGTAAAGTCTAGTTAGATTGAAAAAATATCTATTTTATTTGCATGTACGTTTTTTGTATTAAGAGTTTTACAACTCTACCATTGTTTGTGCAAGATTTTACAAATGGCATGCTTTCTTGTCTTTGTAATGTTAATTTATGCACACACAAGGTGTAGCATTGCATTTTGAATCAATTCTCTATCATGAGACAACGTTTGTTAATAATGTAGGGATCAAACAAGGAAAAAGATTAGTGTCATTATTGGGTGTCATATGGTGTAGGTCTAGATCTGAATTGTTGATCCAAAACATTTTCTCTATACTGGGTCATTCTCGCTTATGAGTTTTATTTTTGCAAAAATAATTCAAAATGCAACATTAAATTTTGCAACAATGCAATAACATATTAAAACCCATGAATATAGTATATATCTCCATTTAATTGAGGGAAACGATGACATCTCATACATTATATGGAATCGTAATAATTAAAATATAGGAAATGAATTTAGATAAAAACA
Organism: Pseudotsuga menziesii; assembly: GCA_001517045.1. Lineage (NCBI taxonomy): Eukaryota > Viridiplantae > Streptophyta > Pinopsida > Pinales > Pinaceae > Pseudotsuga > Pseudotsuga menziesii. Next base: position 206,264 of record LPNX011129113.1, on the reverse strand, counting down.
TAAAAACTTGAACCCTGGAACGTAGCTTGGTAGGGTTTATAAACTTTGGTTCTATTAAAATTTTGCTGCTGAGAGCCCACTGCCAGGTCTTGGGGCACAAAACCCTATAGAAACATCACCTGCACAAATCAATGAACATGCAAAAAAATAGTTTTAAAAAAATATTATTTAACACACCTGAAAATTAAACTATGCAAAAACTTTATAAAACACAAAAAAAATTCATGTGAACCCCCAATTAATAGGCCTGAGAGATTCATATATATCCCCTTGTCGGGAACATAACAACTAAGACACGTCGTAAAGAACATTACAAAGTGACAAATCTATGTTGATTGTACAACATTCGGAATCGTTCTCTAGACTTGTGTTGTATCAAGTCAGGAATTCTGTTCTATCAAGTCCCATATATATCCTCATGTGTTGAGGTGGTATGCTAGTACTATAGTCTTGTGTTGTATCAAGACTGTAGACTTATGTTGTATCAACTCTGGACATATATTGTATGAAGTCAATGATTCTCACAGATGGTACCCTATGAGATGGTTCTCCTTAAATGGAGATAGGATTGTGAGTAATATCAAGCAATGATCCTAATGAAGTCACCATAGAATGGATAGTTATTCATGTAGACCTCATTTGTTGAGGTAGCATACTTTATTGGTTAAAGTGGTTATACTATGTGATGTATTACTAACCATGGTCATTCGAGATGGATAAAGCTATTAAGTCTCCTATAGAGACTGGTCACCTCTAGAATGAATTACTTTAACATATGACTATATGATCTACAGTAATATATATGATCATTAGTATGTGTGGCAATTATTTTGAGTATGATATGATAAGATGGATAAATAATAAACACATGTGGACCATGCCTTAAATGATAAATGATAAAGAGATAAAACATAGAGAAAGAGAAAGGATCAAATTACCTATGTATTCCCTCATGTGAACTCGAATTGTAAAGGCTTCAATAAATCCTTAATTGTAATAAAGAATGTATCAGTTAAAATAATAAATCTCTAAGTGATTCATGCAAATATAAAAAATAGTAAATAAAAAGATTTGCATGGATGGCACTAAGAGTGAAGCATTGATGGCACTGGGAGTAAAGCACTGATGATACTAAGAGTGAAGCACTATGACTCTCAGTCAATCTCCTAAATTTGTGGTCATGCATTTAGTTGAAGATGAAGTTTAACTCAAGTCAGCGGACATCCAATTCAAGACAGTGGCCATTCAGTTCAAGACAGTTAACATCTAGTTAAAGCTAAGTATATAAGACAAGGGTGCATTTTTTATGCATGGTGAAGAATCACAAGTGCCAGCTTGGAAATAGTGCTAGTAAGCGCATTAATGTTTGCATGGACAAAGGTCTAGTTAGCTCCTCCTTGTCTATACACTATGTGATTCTCTCAGGAGTTTACTTGAGCCTTCAATTCACTACCTACTACATGCTAGGTGTTTTGGTGTTATTAAAGTCTTGGGAACTTGGAAAGTTTATTACAGTGTTGTATTGGATCTCTCTTCTCTACTGTTGAGGTGACATCTATTATCGGACAATCTACTTATGTATCATGTAAACCAATCTTTGCAAATCTATCTATTATACTCAAAGAATTGTCGAGTTTTTAATCCTCCGTGTTTGGAGGGTTTTCCTAGGGCATATCTTGTCTCTTATGGTTGAAAGATTTATATAGATGATTTATTTATGAGACTTATATTTGCAGTGATTAATTAATAAAAGTTTTAAAATTCAAGCATCTCCATATTTACTCAAACATCAACAATCTATGTTATATAATCGTAACAAAATATAATTGTAGAATGCCAAAACATTCAAACTGCTGTGAGTTTATGATGAAGTCGTTTTATTCATTATGAAAACTATCTTGTTCACCTTGAACCTTTATTTAGTTGTCATTGTTTTAAAATGATAGCAACAAAGGTTGAAGTTCAGTTAAACAACCTTCACAAAATTAAATGAAGTCAATTAAGTTGTAAAATAATAATGTTATTTCTAAATTATAGAGTTGGTTTTATAAAGTAGTTTTATATTTTAGTGTGTAAAACTTAAATTGGCATGCAACAATCATATGTTGAAGTATAAAAATATATTATAATGATTAGCATTATGCAAAATCATTATAATAGTTATGATGAAGATAAGTAAATGAAAAAATTGTTCATACTAGTCAAAATGGATAATGAGTAAATTAAAATGTAAGGGGATTATTCAAAAGAAGGATATTTGTTACATACATAAATAATAAGCTAAAAAATCAACTGTATAAATAATAAAGATATTAATATTAAAATAAATATAATAAAAAGAACATACTAAAATAAATGAGTTAATAAAATACATAACTTTTAATGAAAAAGGGACCAAGGAACCCTTTAAGATTATTTGTTTGAGGACCTCTTATTATAAAACTCATCTTATTTTTCATTATTAACTTATATTTATATTTTTTATTTTTTATTTCTCATATTATTTGAGAAAATTAAAACATGAGCTTAAGCACTTCATCAATATTAAAGCTTCATTTTCTAATTAAGGGTTAGTTACCATACCACCATATTACTCACCACCACACATACCAACCACTAGTTATTGAACCACCAGTTATTGTACCACTAGATGTCATGCACTCCAACCACCCACCACTGTAAAACAAACATATGATCCATATATTCATTGCACAGATAGCAATCAATCATCATATAGTCTTACCCAACATCATCATACTTCTAGCTACCAATTGAAGTGTAGGCACAAACAATCCATATGATTGTAAAATCAAAGTAATTGTGCAATAAGGATATCTATATATGTCCATACAACCACACGTTTGTACAATCACCAATTTAGACTTATGTACATCCATATTGCTCGAATTGGGTTGTACAATTGAAATTCAATCATCCCAGTGGCCATCACTCAGTAACCATATCATAAAATAAAAACTCTCTTCTAAGACCGGGAAAATGGTTGACATGAATTCTAGGTTGGAGAAACAAGATAGATAATAAAAGCAAGTTGTTGAGGACCACAAAGAATGCAAGAAAAAGATTAAGAAAAAACATGAGTTGAGAGATGAGATTGCACAAAAATGTGTCCAGCTAAAACGAGAGTTAACACAACATATCAAGTAATAGATCGCTACGTCTATGAAGAAAGAGATGAAACAAGGCCAGAAGACGTTAGAGAACTTCATCAAATATTGTTTGGTTAACAATAAACCATAAAACTTGGATAAATCTAATCCACAATTGAGTTCTCCAAAGAAAACTAATACACACCCAAGCATGTCCACAAGTGATAATCCATAACCAATCACCAACTTACCACCAACCTATACAAATCGAAGAATATAGAGGTATCTCATGAGAGTAAAATTAGAGTTATCAAAGTTCAATAGAAATGAAAAGCAAATTGCGGTATGGTTTAACAAAGGTAAAGAATGCTTTGAAATATATGATATAGAAAATGACGGAAAAAAGAAAACACGCCTCCATGCTCTAGAACGCAGTGCATACAATTGATACATGTGGTCAAAGGAGTTATCATATTTGTATGGCTTGGCTATATTCAAGAATAATTTCTATAAAATATCTCAAGGTCTCAAAAAATGATTTTTTTGCAAAATCACTAGACTCAATGAAATGATAACGTGGGTGAATTCACATATGAATGGGATGCACTAGCTATATGAGTATTCAAGTCATTAAAAGAAAAAATAATCCAATCCTTTGTGAGGAGACTAAATCCACACATTCAAAATGAGATAAAAATGCATAGTATTGCATCCATGGAAAAGGTCAAGCATATGGAAAATGTTGCGAAAGCTAAATTAGAAAGATTATCATTCCAATATTTTGACAATGTTTATTCAAGACATAAGCTACCCCAAATCACAGTTTTTAAAAATTAAATTATCGTTCACTACATCAAAGAGAAGAGAATAATTATGATACGATAACTCGAGGAGGGAGGGAGAGAAAATGTACATATGGTGGAGACAAATGGTCGCCAATGCACAAATGTAGTAATAAAAATTCATGTTAGTATGAATTTGAAAGAAAATAAAACACCTCCATCAACAAATACAATGAAGAAGGAAATCCACTATTGTAGATGTTGTAAAAATCGAGCTTCAAGTCATATATGTGCATCCAATCACTTCTATCATTAGATGAATATGAATGGGAAGGAAGTAGAGGCTTTCATTGAAGAAGGCATGTTATATTTTGAGGAGAATGAAAAGCCACTTAAGGTTTCACTGGCAACAATCACATGCAATGGGTAGACTCGTAAAGAAGAAGAAGAAGCAAGGTACAATAATGAAGTCATAGGACAAAAGGAAAAAGCACAACCATCTATAGCAAGATATACTCCATCTCAGCTAATGAACAATGATAATAGACAGCACATTAGGAATGAAAAAACCCACAATATTGCTTGCAACAATTACAAGAAGAATGGAACCAAGGACCTTAAAACTCAAGGAAAGCATAATAAATAAAAATACCATAGTCTTGGTAGACTCTGGAACTAGACAAGTTCATGGATATCAATTTCGCAAAACAACTAAAGATTTTGGTATACCCTGTGAAGGATCTCATTGTTACAATGATGGCCAACAAGTCAAAGGACTGTGAAGGTCCCATAAAGTTTATATACAAACACAAATCTTAGATCTACAAACTAGATGTTACACTCTACCACTTAAAGGGATGGACATAGTGTTAGGAGCATAATTGTTGATGCAATTGAGCACCTACACCACAAACTTCCAAGGATTTTTCTATGGAATTCAAATGGCAAGCGAAGAACTACAAGTTATATGGATTAGGAAGCCAACATAATCTACTAAAAGTACTCACAATCTTCACATTTCACAAACAAGCTTCATAGACATTTAGAAAACAAATCCAAAATCAAGATGCTCTCCATGGTAAGAGACGATATAATCTAGAATTGCTTTGAAGACAATTTTATACACATTTTTTTTCCGTGTAGTTCACAACCTTAGCAGTTAGTGGTCGGGGCTCGCTACATCCAAAATAATAATTCTAAGGGGCACCCGAAGGGAACTCGCCCTATCAGCTCCAATTTGGGAGCCTAAGCCCGAAAGACCCAGAGAATTGAATTCAAGGGAATCGAACCTCTAACCTCAACTACTATGATCTTAGACTCGAAAACTCCAACCAACTTAACTACCCCTCAAAACTAATTTTTCACACATATATAATAAGCTAAAAAATAAATATTTTAAATAATTAAAATAATAACAAAAACACATTAAATAAATGAGTTAATAAATAAGCATGATAAAAAAATACCTTTAATGAAAAATACCAAGAAAAACTTAACTTAAGATTATTCACTCATATTTTATATCTCATTATAAAACTCATATTTTATATCTTTAGTTTATTATTTATAGTCTTATTTTAGTAAAACAAAACATAGGCTTAATCGCCCCAATATTATCATTGTTTTTAGCCTATATGACCAACAATTATATTACCACTATGTAGGTTAAATAAGTATAACCCCAACCAAGTAGCATGAAATAAAAGATCTTCAAATAAGGTTGGATAATTATGTACTAACATCCCAATTTAAATTTAATTTTACAAGGAACGTATACATAATTCTAAGTTAGAAATGGATAGAATTAAACAATACTTTCACATTAAATTTAAAAGACAAACATTTGGTTGTTTTCTTCATAATTTTATATGACCTTGCAATGAAGTTTAGCATTACCAAAAAACATACTCAGGCAATCATTCAACGCTAAAAAAAATCACAAACAAGATCCAAAGAAACAATATCAAAAGAAATGGTTTATTTCAACATTATTTTGTCAAAAGATAAATTTAATATAAATAAATAAAAACAATTTTAAAATTAGAAATGGCACCTTAATCCTTGAAGTTAAAATAATGAAAAAAGAAAAAAAAAGTGAAAATGCAAGTATAAGTTGTCAAAAGAAACATTAATTGACCCAATTGAATTAGCAATATTTCGAAACCTTGAATATAACTATAATGGATATAGAAACTTTAGTTATCAATGACGAATAAAACGACACAAGTGAATAACAAAGACAATACCAAGTATATTAAGGAATCAGTAAAAATGAGATTGAAAGAACAAGTTATAAGGCCACCGTACTAGCATTTTAATCTCAAGTATAGGCACATTCATCAATCAACTTATCAACATCAAAGACAATACATCATTTTGTAGAATCACAATTTCGATGCAATATGGTTTTCAAAATCAAAAGTCATCCTTGGAATTGCAATGTAAATGTTTCGTTCAAAACGCCTAATAACAAATAGTTCTGAAAAGGATTTCCCTAGGATGATTGATCCATTTAAAAAAGCAAAAATATTGTTCAAAACTACAAAATCCTTTTCGTTGAGTTTCTTCGACTACTTCGTGTTAGATTTGGTTGGGTTTCCTCATTATCCTTTAATGATATGAGCACTTAGTGTGTAAAGAGCGCTTTGTTTGTAGAAAGAGCGCTTCATGGGAGAGAGTTTCAATGATGGGTGTTTTGTTTGATAACCTACATTTCATATATTTTGTCACTTGAACTAAGAGGGTGCACTTGTCACGAAACAATGTGTGGTGGCCGAGTTGACACTTGTGGTGCATAAAATATGTGATATTACATAAAAATATGTGGAGTGTGTGAGTTATCACTTGTGGGCATGCCCCTAACTACATGGGTGAACTCATTCTCCATTTGTGTATCAATCTAGGGTTAGAGTTTTACCTTTCTTATAACTCACTCATTCTCATACTAAAGGGGGAGCACACCACTTTATAATTCGTTAGCACAAAATAGATCAGTAATCATAGAAATAATGTGACCTCTTGTTGTGATTATTCATTTGGGTTGATTTATCTTTAGAAAAATGGAGTGAAGCTAGATCTTTCTAGTGATTAGCATGTGGGGCCTTACCTAGTGTTTGTTATGCTTGTGAGAAGCTTTGTTTGGGATAAGTTGTAAAGGTTTTGCAATTATAACTTGGAATGTGTTGAATTGTTGTTGTGGTTATGGATCTCTAAGGGATTGCTTGATGATATAAGATTATATACACAACTACTTAGTAATTTTTTTCCTATGTTCCAAAATCCATGTATGAGGGTGCACTTGATCTCATTTGGTCCAAGATATTCTCTCTTAGATGAGAATAATATTCTCCTAGACATGGGCACACCTCTCCTTGAGTTACGCTTCAGTTGTAATTCTGTTACACCAAGTGGAGATCACTCATGCATGCCCACCTTGGAATCATCACTGGGAGAGCCTACCTACCTTGAAATCATCACCAAGAGGGAACATTCATCTGCATGAGACTAGGAGGTCACATCCACTTGTGCATGTCCTTAAAATTGATGACTGCATGGTCAATTAATTGAGACTAGGTGGGAGATTACTAGTGTTTGTGTCAATGCATGGTCGAGTTAGCTCTAGAATATCAACTAAGGTGCATTAGTTTACTATTTGGAGTATTTCTCATGTAATTTTATCATTCATTTAGTGTGGAATATAATTCTTTCATTTTTCTCTTCATTTGTTTGTCTCTCTCTTGCAAAATATTGTTGTTTCTTCTTTGCAACTAGATTTGTGTGCGTGATATTCAACAATTCAACGTTCTATCAAAGAACATGAGCTTGTAAGGAGAAGCATATACTTTCTTTTGCATGTTAACAATGGATTGGATTGCACATAGAGAATGGTACAACTCCCTTCTTTGATCCTTACATTATACAATTACTTTGAATAGAAGCCTAAAGTCCTCCTCCTTAGAAACAAAGAGCTTTACTGGATCACAATGGATATGATGCTAAACCAAAACTCATCGTTGATAAAGCCAAGTAGTTTAACAAAAAGGATGAATCCTTCGAGTGGTTATGCTTGTCAACATATCTAAATATACATTTGCATGTAGAAAATGCTTCCAAACCAAACAAAGTATGGACCACATTGGAGGGTCTATTCGGGAAACATGATGAATTGCGAGAACACATGTTGGAGAATGAGCTCATCTTAATGATCCCAAGAAATTATGACGCAATGCAATAATTCTTCACAAATTTTAAATATTTTTTGCAACAACTTAAATCTTGCAGAATATGCAAGTCAAAGCAAGAGGATAAACTAATATATCTATTCCCTCAAAGTTAGGCCCTAAATATTCTATCTTCGTGTCTTCCTTTCATACTTCAAAACTAACCATGGGTAATTATTGGAAAATTCCTCCAATGGATGCCTTCATTAGATCACTTATACATGAGAAATATAAGCTCATAAAGATGGATGCTCTCAAGAATTTCAAAGCACGTGTGCTTGCAATACATGAAAGCAGCAAGACAAGCAAGCATAAACTAAAGGGAAAGAAGAATCTTGATCATAAGAAAGGTACAAAATTCAAATCCATTAAGGAGTCTTCAAACCCCAAAGTGAGAAAACAAAGAAGGAGAAATCCAGATGCAACTATTGCAACAGAGGATATCATCCATAAAATTCATGCATGAAGAAGACTATTGATCTAATGGCACAAGCTCTACAACAAAACAATCTTGGAGATTTCATATTGAAGAACGCCAAGAAAAATCTTGGAGACAATTCAACAGAAGATCGAGGTAAAACACATGCATTAATTGATATATCTTATATAATAAATGCATGGATCTTATATTCAGGTGCATCACATCATATGTCTTCTACAAAAGATTTTTTCTCCCTCTTTGAAACCTTGAATCGTCCTCCCATTTTAATGGGATATGTCACTCTTGCAAAAGTTTGTGGACAAGGCAGTGTATATGTAGACAATTGATGTTTTGAGAATGTATTGGATGTTCCAAAACTATCCATAAATCTACTCTAACTCTATCAAATCACTCGCATTTGCACAAGAAAGTGGGAAGAATTCACCCTAAATTTAGTGGTTATATATGAGATGTCAAATGGCTCCAAAGTTGTTATCGAGGAGGTCAACCATCATTCTAGGTTGTATGCCTTTTCTCATTTTGTTACTAAATATGATTATGTTATGCTTCTAACACATGCAAGTGAAGAAAGCAAATTATGGCATGAAAGGTTTGGACATTCAAATTTCAAGTACTTGCAGTAGTTAAGCAAGCAAGGAATGGTAAATGGTCTACCAATCATCAAATTCACAAATAGAGTTTGTCAAGGCTACATTCTTGGAAAAAATATTAAAGAAAAGTTTAAGAAAGGCAAAGCATGGTGAGGATTCTCCATTCTCGAGCTTGTGGAAAATGATATAACTAGTCTTTTCCCACATCCATCAATGAGAAAATAAAAACATGTCCTCACATTCAATGATGATTTTTCGAGATTCGCATGGATCTACTTTCTCAAATTCAAATCCTAAGTCTTTAAGTGCCTTAAATATTTCAAGGAATTTGCAAAAAATCAATTAGGGAAAATGATCAAAATTCTTTGCACAAACAATGGGTGAGAATATGTAAATAAATATGTTGAATGTCTTTGTTATGAAAATGGCATACAACTGCAGCACATTGTTCCCTATACTCCACAACATAATGGAGTAATTGAGAGGAAGAACTGGTTCCTGAAAGAGATGGCCAACTGCATGTTGCATGCAATATCTCTTCCTTGAAAATTATGTGCCAAGGCAATAAATTGTGCATCATACATTCAAAATAGAGTCCCTCACAAATCCTTGAAGAAAATGACTCCATATGATAAGAAACTAGAAGTCACACACTTTCGCAACTTTGGATCTCGAGCATGGGCTTGTATCCNATATTAACTAGTGATATGTAATACTAGGTTAAGGGACGTGGACCTTCATTCATGGCTGTCCACACAATATATAAGGGTGGCTACAAATTGTAATCTATCATCAATCATACATCTTATTTTACATTACTTGCCCCTTATGGCATTTATACGTTACTTATACGGGTTATTCTATTATTGAGAAACTTTGTTCTTTTCAAGTGGTATCAGAGCCTCGTTTGGCTGATCTGGACCTTTGGCCTTAATTCTCAGACCTTGTCTAATTTTTGGCTTATAGCCTTATTTTAGGGTTTCCCTAAAATATTGGACATTGCCCAAAAGAAAAAGAAAAACGTAAAAAAAAGATAAAAGTTAAAAAACAAAAGAAAGGAAAAAGAAAAGTAAATAAAAGATAAGATAAAGTAAAACAAGCACATGGTTTTGCTTTTAAAGTAAAACAAACACATGGTTTTGCTTTCCAACTTCAACCAGGTTGTACTTTGATTTGAATTATTATAATAAATTTATAATAGTTCAATTTTTTGTTTTATTATATGATAATTAATACAATAATTAATTATTATTTAAAAAAAAACTATATATTAAACTATATATATAGTTTATAAAAACATTAATATAATTATTAATTAATTAATTAATTATTAATTATTATTATAAAAGAAAAAGGGAAGAAACAAAAAAAAGAAAAAGAAATAGAAAGAAATAATATTATTGAATATTATTTTTGGAAAAAAAGAAAAAAAAGAGTTATTTAACCTAATCGAAGAAGATCTTCTATCATTAAAAAAGCAAAAGAAAAGAAGGCTATACAATCAACTGAAATCCGCTATCAGACAAGAAGACCAATTCGAAAAATTGGAATTCAAGAAGTCATGGAAACTATGATACCAAAATTACAATCATAGTTACGGGCAGTTTTGAATGAGCTAAAAGAGTGCAACATCTCCAATAATAGTCTACTATTCGAAATCGACAAACGGAAACTAAGGATTACTACCTCGGAAATGAATATTGGATTTTTGGAAGATAGTAAAAGAAAACTCATAGAAAGGATAGCAGATAAAGATGAGAAAATATCACGTCTGGAAGGCATCATTCAAAAACTTGACGACCAGATAATAAAGTCAAAAAAGGTCGAAGAACATCTGTATCGGAATATTATCGAATTGGAGGAAGAAATTAGTCGTCTTAACAAAGTCGTCATCGACAAAGAAGATGAATTGGTGCAAGTACATTAAAAAGTTAGGAAATCAGGAAACATAATTACGTCATCATCAACAACAACAACACGACGACAGTAAGAAGACACATAAGTTGGAATTGACAAAAGTCAACAAGGTATTATCAAGCAATACCAAAGAGATTTGTCGACTACGAAATCATAACAAAACACTGATTACAAAGATCAAAAATTTGAAAAACAGTAGCAAGAGGGAACACTCCGGTGAAGACTTCAAAGGAAAATACTGGAAAAGCAAGAAGAAAACCAGTTTCTAAATAATCGTAATCAAGAACTACAGAATCAAATCAAGGAGTTAGAAATTGAAAAAATGTCGCAAGATGAAAGAATCGAAAAGATTCAGAATCATAACAAACTACTGGAGAACCAAGAAGAACAAATCCAAGAAAATGTACGTAAAAATCAAATCGAGGAAGTGAAGACAGTCCTTACCGCAGTCCAAAAGAAAGAAGAACAAACAACACCTACACCTTACAGACATCCTAATTACAATCGACATTTTGACCAATGATAGGGTCAAAATGAATATTCATAGAAGACTTATGTGGACTTGTGAAAATATCGAGATACTAAGCAACATTTGAGACGAATCGTCCCACAAAATGATCTCAAAGATCCGATAAAAATAGATCTGGGATGGACCACAGCAGATACGATGCGACAATTCACCTGGGGAATCCGTAACTCGTATTGGCTCATTTCCTCAAATGTCGCAAATACAAAAAGGAAAGGATCCCAAGACGATCATTCAAAGGAAATCAGACATTGCTATCAATACAGCTTTGAGGACAAAGCTTCCCTTAAGGGGAAGGCAATGTAACAATAATAATAAATACATTAAATATTAACTAGTGATATGTAATACTAGGTTAAGGGATGTGGACCTTCATTCATGGCTGTCCACACAATATATAAGGGTGGCTACAAATTGTAATCTATCATCCCTCATACATCTTATTTTACATTACTTGCCCCTTATGGCATTTATGCATTACTTATACTGGTTATTCTATTATTGAGGAACTTTGTTCTTTTCATATCCCTTCAAATAAGAAGAAAACATTGGAACCCCAAAGTAAAGAATGTATTTTTGTGGGTTATCTAGAAGGTGTAAAGGGGTATATTGTTGGATCCTTAAACATAAAAGGTATTCATGGAAAAAAGTGTTAAAATTGAAGAAATCCCCTTGCATGCATTCCACGAGTGTAACACCCACTTAAAACCTCAATTGATAAATGTAAATTCTACAAATAATTATGAGTTTTGTGTTGCATAACTCATTGTATATTTATGAATGTTAATATAAAACTCCAACTGGTCATGGCTAAAGAAAAAAGGTTGGAAGATCAAGGACTCGTGTGTTCACCCACGATAGTGAGAGGTGGGGTGGGGGTTGTTATAAATAACCTATTAAGACAATTTTATAATCGTGTTTAGCCCTGGCGACTTGGGAGAAATCATGTTGTGTATAGTGTGACCAATTACCTACCTTATTAACTATTTTCCCCAATCATTGAATGCACGAGGAAGGTTGGTGGAGAATTCTAGTCCATATAATTAAGGAAGCATGGGTCGACTACACCAGGAGGGGATTTTGTCAGCTGCAAATCATCCTTACCCCACTCTTCCTCCCTTACCTTGCAAATGCAATGTGAGATTCAGTCAATCATGCACTCCCAGGAAGGAACATGGGGGTGACATTTACTCTTGAAGGGGGTGGAATGCAGGAAGGGGGTGAGAAATGTGAAGAGGAGAACAATCCTGGAGAGGGGGAAACCGATTGCAGCAAAATATGATGAAGTATTTATTTTATTTTCAATAAAGGGATTCGTTGGTTGGATGCAGACCATGTCTAGAACCAGAAGTGAAGCCTCCCTTCGATGGGTGCATAGTGGTAGTTGGGTTGTTGTGAAGCTAGAGTTCCCAAACCAAAACTACAAACAAATTTGGGTTTTGTGAACTTGTCTATTGTTGCCCCGGTAACTCCAATGAAATAACAAATGGGTATGAAATTGACTTGGTGGAATTATAAGCATGGAGGACATGACGTTCATCATTGATGTGCTAGTAGAATGAATCTAAGGAAATGAATTGCATAGATTGACATAGATTTGGTTGAAATCCAGTAAATTTTGATTGTCATGTGCATAATCTTGTGAACCCGGAACCCTGAGAGATATCTAGTGGTGAACGCATGACTCTCACCTCGAGGGTGGTGTTTTGCCGAAATATTTATGAGCATAAATACCTAATTCTAGGTGGAGTGTGGCTTCCACAAAGCCAATCGCCAACAATTGATTTCATATAAGTGATGAAACTTAACACTATTTTGAATGAGCAATTGTGTATATGTCTTATTGTGACCGAGAATTATGTGGATGTTTCCTATGTGTGTATGCTCATTTATTTCATTCCTAACAGGTTGATCGTTGTAGGAATTGGAATAAGGAATGGTTCCTATATCTTGTTCAGGATACTTGCTAACCATGAAGTTTAATGATTTTCCCTAGTTGGACTTTGGAAAAAATGCCAATAGGTTCCAAAGGTTGTTGTTTGTTTCTTGTATGAATGAAGTTAAATGAGTTGTTTTTGTTTTATGTATAACTAAATTTAACATTAGATGGACATTGGAAACTAAGCCAATAAGCTCTAGAGGTAGTGATTCATTTTCTGCATGAAGTAATAGTCAAGCATGTATGTCATTCGGCCAATTTCATAGCTATGTATAAAAGTGTAAAATTTTATGTTAAAGTGATGGTTATATGACTGGTTGGGGAACTTGATGTTTGGAGAGGTTATCTCTATTTGTCAACCTTTATATAATTGTGATTCAATATTGTTAATCTTGGTTTGGTTTCCTTGGGTAAGTTCCCAAACCTATGAATGAAACCCTTGCTTGAATGGGACTGGTTTGATGCTTGGGGAAAACCTGTAATTGCTTGTTGAACCCATGGCAAGTTTTTCATTTATTTTCTTTCGGTTACCCTTATGTTTTTGTGTCAGTCTGTGAGCTTGATACATGCTAGTGGGAAGTAATTTCACGTTGAAGATTGTGCAACTTCGGGACGATATTCTTCTTGTATTCTTGATGTATTAATATTGTACTTCCTTCAGAGAATATTATTATTATAATTGATCATGTAAATAATCTTGAAAGAATCAATCATAAAACCCTCTTGCAAAGTCGACTCAGAAGAATCTAGGAAGAACATATTATATTAAACCTTAGAGAACTTGGCCTAGTGAAGTTGACAAGTTGGCCCCATAAGGAAAAGTCACTTGGAAAACAAGTATAAATAGGGGACGCACACTTCCCATTTGGACACATCAAGCACTCAATCATATTCACAAGAGAGAGAAGAAGAACAAGTTCACTAGAGAAGGAAGAGTAGTTGAATTGTGAAGACATATTTTTCTTGGGGTTTCTATCTTATCTTAATCTCGGGATTTTTGTGTGAAAGAGCCTTTAGCTCTTGGATTGTACTAGAAGACATTGCACTTATTGCTGAATCTATATTGAAGAAGTTTGTTGGGTTTTCTTCCCTTGTACAGTTTCCCAAAGGAGAAATATTTGTGTACTTTTGTTTTTTTGTGCTTCTCTTTATTTCAGTGATCCTATTGCATATGGTTATTGTGATATAATGCAAATTGTTTGAATATCTAATATAACCATCATTGAAGTATAAAATTCTAACATGGTATCAGAGCCATCCTGAAAGAAGCCATTGTGCAACTATAACTAACGAAAGTTGGAAAATAGGGCTAAATGTTTCAGGAACTTCCCTCCATAGTTCATATTGAAAAGGACGTCAAATCAAATTCCCTATAAGGGTGCACTTTCTCATGGAGGCAGATTCCAAATCCAAGAATTTTCAATTTTGTCTCTGTCACTACTGCTCGAGAAAACTAGGGCATCATTTTTTTAGCACTTTTGTCCACAAATCCGAAAGAAAAGGATCATTGTTCAACTTGCCTTAGGGAGGCACATCTCTCTCTCTCTCTCTCTCTCTCTCTCTCTCTCTCTCTCTCTCTCTCTGTTTATATTTGTAAGACTCCAAAGTTGGAAAATTAGGGTTTCTCTATCAAATCCTAGAGCAACCAGAAAGCAAATTTTAGAAGGAATTGGAGGAAGCACTTGGTTGGAGCATCTTTATTGATAAGCAATATTATATTTATTTCCATTTGAGGTTCTCATTTTTATAAAGATGAAAAACAATACCAAGCTTGATGACAATATTGAAGGAGCTAAGAACTTCCGGGCATGGGAGTATAGAGTGCTTATCATATTTTGAAGAGCATGACTTAGAAAATTATGTCAAGGAAGAAGTTGCACAACCAGAGGGATATGAAGACACAACTAGACACAAGAAGAACATGGTCAAGGCCAAGAGGATAATTGTTAACTCCATCAAGGATCACTTGATCCCGCATGTTTCCTCCTTGAAGACTCCCAAGGAGATGTTTGATGCATTGACAAGATTGTATGAAGGGAAGAACATTAATAGGAAGATGACCTTAAGAACTCAACTCAAGGGTGTGAAGGTGCAGAACTCATAAAGTATACAATCCTATTTCACAGGGGTCTCCCAAATCAAAAAACAACTAGAAGTTATAGGAGTCAAAGTTGAAGAAGCAAAATTGGTGATGACTACATTGAATGGTCTCCCAAGATCATGAGAATCATTGATTCAAGGAATTTTATCTCGAAAGAGGCTTACAAAATTCAGTAGACTATGAGAGGATTGTACACAAGAGGAAGCCATAATTGAAACGAGAGAAGAGAACATGGATGAAGATGACAATTAAGCCTTAACATCTCATGAAAAGAAAGAAAATAACAAGAACGAAGAACACTCACAAGAATCCTAGAAGATTCCAAAAGAATCATAGACCTCAGAAGGACTACTCAAATTACAGATGTTATACCTGTGATAAAAAGGGACATATTGCAAGATATTGCCCCAAAGGAAAAGGCCATATGAAGAAACGAAAGAAGAAGAGGCATCATGCTCATGCTACAGAAGATGATGAACCAGTTAAGAAGAGAGCTAGGGATGATTCCTCCAGTGATGAAGAATATGTCTTGATTTCAGCACTCACAGGTACTATCACTCATGGAAGCAATGTTTAGCTTGTTGATGGTGGTGCTTCCAAACACATGATCGATTTCAAGAACTCTCTCACCAACTTGACAGAAGGGGACTCACCTCACAAGGTGAAACTTGGAGACGATTACCTATATCCCATAAAAGGGGTAGGAGAGCGTCCTACAAGCTAGACTCAGGAAAACCCATCAAGATGAAAGGTGCTCTTTATGTACTAGGATTGAAGAAGAATATCCTTTCCATATCAATCCTAGATGTAGAAGGATTCTTAGTTGCATTTGTTGATGGCCAAGTACTCATGTGGCCAAGAGGTAAAAAAATTTATGATGCAGTAGTAATTGGAGAGAAAGAGGAAGGATTGTACAAATTGAAAGGCCAACCATAACAAGAATTGGTTCATGAAATTATGGAACCAAGTGAGCTATGGCACATAATTCTTGCACATATACACTACAAGGATTTACCGATTATAAGCAAAAATGGTGGCGGGTCTACCCGATATCCATAAAAAAGATGAAGGCATATGCAAAGGATGTGCACAAGGGAAGAATGTGAAGAAACCATTTTTGAGCATTGATAGCAAAATGAAGGATATTTTGGAGATAGTACATCCAGACGTATGCAGACCCATGTCATCCAACTCACTAAGAAGGTATGCATATTATGTTTCCTTTATTGATGACTATTCCCGCAAAACTTGGATTTACTTTTTGAAAACAAAAGATGAAGTGTTTAGAAAATTCAGAGAAATTAAAGCTCTTGTAGAAAATCACACTGAAAAAAAAAATAAAGACTTTGAGATCAAACAATGGTGGTGAATTTACTTCAGAAAGTTTCAGGACCTTATGTAAAGAATCAAGGATTAAGAGGGAGATGAGCACTCCCTACAATCCACAACAAAATGGTGTTGCAGAATGAAAGAACAGGACAATAATGGAAGCAATAAAGAACATGATCCATTATCAAGATATTCTGATGCACTTATGGGTCGAGGCAACAAGAAAATTAGTCTATGTGTAGAACATAACACAACACCATGTACTTGAGAACAAGACACCAAAATAAATGTTCACAAGAGAGAAACCATAAGTCATCCATCTCATAATATTTGGTTGTCCATTATACATACATGTTCCCAAGAAGAAGAGAACAAAATTGGATCCTTCATGAAAAAATGGTATCTTCGTCAGATAAAGTGATAAATAGAAGGCCTACATAGTTTATATACCAGGATTCAAAAATATCGAGACAAGAAGATATGTTACCTTCGATGAAGATACAACTTTCAATAGATCAAGGAAGATCCACTCTAATGAAGTACATGAAGAAGAACTTGCAGCTCCCAGAGTTAGAGATACATGAAGACCATGATATGGTTGAGCCACGTAAACATGTAGATCCACCTTGAGAGTTGAACACACACAAGAGAAGACCATCTTGGGCACAAGAGGATATCCAATATGAAGAGAAATATGGTGCTCCATATGGAACTTCTAGAGAAATCAAGAGACTGCAACCATACTCCAACTATGTAGCACCGTTATGTGATAGCCTTCCAACTATGAAGCAGTAGCCGAGAAGAAATATTGGAAGGATGCCATGATTGTGGAATACCAGACAATAATGAAGAAATATGTTTGGGATGTGGTTCCAAGAATAGAAGGGAAGTTTGTAGTGTCTTCCAAATGGATCTACAAAATAAAGCATGCAACAGATGACAGTGTTGAGAAATACAAGGCAAGATTCATGGCCCGTGGGTTCTCCTAGAAAGAAGGCATAGATTATGAGGAGTTGTTTTCTCCTGTGGCTAGATACACTTCGATTAAAGTTATACTTGCGATAGCTACAGTGATGAAGTGGAAGGTACATCAGATGGATGTGAAGATAACCTTCATGAATGGTGTAGTAGAAGAGGAAGTGTATGTGGAGCAACCACTAGGATTTGAGACACAAGACAAGTCGACACGTGTGTGCAAATTGAAGAAATTCTTACACGGTTTGAAATAGGCACCTAGGACGTGGTACGACATGATAGATTAATTTTTGACAATCTTGGGATTTACCAAGAGTAAAGCAGATTCCAACCTTTACTTGAAGGTTGAGGACGGAAAACTAGTGACACTACTAGTGTATGTAGATGACCTATTCCTGAAAAGTGATGAGAAGCTCGTTGCAGAAACAAAGAAGAAGCTTGCAGTAGAATTCAAGATGAAAGACCTGGGTATGATTGACTAGTTCATAGGTCTTGAGGTGTGGTAGAATCCAGATGATATATTTTTAGCCAAGGAAAATATGCAATAGTGATCCCAGATAGATTCAAGATGATGGATTGCAAGGCCATGGCTACACCAATGACATCGAACTTGAAGTTGTTGTGTGATACTACTTCAAGGATAGTTGATGCCACAATATAGAGACAAATGATTGGTTCGTTGATGTATTTGATGAACATGAGGCTGAATATATGCTTTATGGTGAACACATTGATTCAGTACATAGTAGAGCCAAGACGTGTCACCTAATTGCAGTAAAGCATGTGTTGAGGTACTTGAAGGGTATGATTGATCATGGGATTAGGTATACACAGATCAAAAGATTAACGTACATGGTTATGTTGATTCATATTGGATCGGTAGTGTCACAGATAGGAAGAGCACTTCAGGATGTTGCTTCAGTTTGGGATCTGACATGATTTCCTGGTGAAAAAGGAAGCAAATGAGTGTGACATTTAGTACAGTTGAGGCATACTACATTGCGTCTTGTTCAACTAGTTGTGAGGAAACATGGCTTTGAAAGTTACTTGTGTGATTGTTTGATTTCAAGTTAGAGGTTACTTGTATTTTCTGTGACAACCATAGTTGTGTGAAGTTGTCTAAGAACCTAGTGTTTCATGACAAGTTGAAGGACATCGAGATCATGTACCATCATATCAGAGATATGGTACAGATAGGAGAAGTGAAGCTCCAGTATGTGGCGATAGATGAGTAGATAACCAATGTGTTGACCATGCCTTTGTCAAGAGTGAATTTTGAATACTTCAAGGACAAGCTTGGAGTTGTCTAGATTGATGTTCCTCGAAAGAGTAGTGGGCGACGTAGCACGCCTGATACACAAGTATTCACCTAGTGACTTAGTTTTTGCTCTTGGGCAAGTCTCCACTTGAGGTGATGTTGTAGTGGGAAGTCACTTCAGTGACGTAATTTGTGCTCCTAGACTACACTCATGAGGATGCAGTAGGTAGTCACATTGGTGAGGTAATTGAGCCTCCCAACTGTTGGTGTTATGGTGGGAATACATGCATGTGTGAAGACACAGGTAGTCACCTAGTGACGTAATTTATGCTCTTGGGCTGATCTCCACATGATGTGACATGGTAGAGGGTATTCACTTCGGTGACATAATTTGTGCTCCTAGGATACACTCATGAGATGATCTAGACATATAATGTAGTAGCACAAGTAGTTTCTTTGGTGACATAATTTGTGCTCTTGGGTTTTTCCCACTTGGGGGCTACACTCACGAGTGTTGTGTTTCTGTGATGTGCAAAGACGCAAGTAGTCACTTAGTGACATTATTTATGCTTCTGGGTTGTTCTCCACATGATGTGACGTGATAACGGGTATTCACTTCGGTGACATAATTTGTGCTCCTAGGATACAGTCATGAGATGATCTGGACACATAGTACGATAACGCAGGTAGCTACTTTGGTGATGTAATTTGTGCTCCTGGGTTTTTCCCACTTGATGGCTTGCTCGTACATAACTTCTAGTGATGTATGGATTCAAGAGATGTCAAAAGTCAATGGTATGAGTACAGAGTTGCAACAATAGTGATGATGATGATCATGTTAGAAGAATACCTTCCTTGTTAAGAGGGAGTGTTGAATATTGTTTATATTTAGAAGATATTATTCTTGTATTCTTGATGTATTATTATTGTACTTCCTTCAGAGAATATTATTATTATAATTGATCATGTAAAGAACCTTGAAATAATCAATGTAAAACCCACTTGCAAAGTAGGCTCAAAAGAATCCAGAATGAACATATTATATTGTACCCTAGAGAAGTCGGCCCAGTGAAGTTGACAAGTCAACTCCATAAGGAAAATTTACTTGGAAAACAAGTGTAAATATGGGAGGTGCACTTCCCATTTAGACACATCAAGATTTCAAGCATATTCACAAGAGAGAAAAGAAGAACAAGTTCGCTAAAGGAGGAAGAGTAGCTGCATTGTGAAGGCATCTTATTCTTGGGGTTTCTATCTTATCTTATTCTCTAGATATTTGTAATGATATGAATTCTGATATACATATTGGATCACTAATATTGCTGCAACTTTAATTAAATTTCTGATCTAAACCTTACAGACACTTAGTAAAATTTCAAACTAGGAAAATGAAGGTATTTTGTTGAGAAATTCATAAGTATGGAAGCAGGAAAATGGAAACAACCAAGGAGAGTTTCATAACATTGAATTCATATTCCCTAGCACATTTAGATCAGGGAGAATTTAGGTTTCAGAGTCAACTATGTTGAAACTTACTCCCATGCTTCTGGGCCACCCAACCGTAAAACTATGAAGACTTATTCAGTTCCTTTCGAGCGGGGGCTTGGGGAAAGGAAAATAGATGTTTTCAGAAATTTATATAGCATACAATAAGGTTCAGGACAGTTTGGGACAGTTCTGGATAAGTTTGGAGAGTTTAGGAGTGATTTGGGAAAATTAGGCAATTTTGGCCTAGGGAAGTCTAGCGCAATGGATGCTACCCAAACAGTGTACGCCATCAACTAATTTTTAGACTAAGATTATGTATGGATAGAGGGGTATGTAAATGACACACAACAACTTTCAGAATTGAAATTTAGGGAATAGAACTCACAGAATTGAAGAAACAACTAGATTAGTCAATTTATCCTAATCGTCTAGCCAAGGTGCATAGAAACACATGAAATTCGTGGCAGAAGTGCATCAATATGTGAAATTAAATTAAAAGATCCTAATAAAACTGATATAAACATATCACATCACTCATAATCATTCTCATATCCTTGACTCATTTATTATTGCATTTACTTGACAAAAAACCCTCAGTTAAGCATGGATTGAAGCTCATTGACATAAAATATGACATATGAACTAGTGGGACAATATGTTGACAGTAATATAGATATATTTATCATATTTATTTGACTAGTTCATAACAAAAGGGAAGTGGAGGACTGGCCACTCCAAAATATAGCTCAAAATAGTGGGCAGGAGGCCGAAAATCATACATGAGACTAGCTAGGTGTTTAGGTGAAGCTTGGGCTTCAATGGAGCTCGAATTTAATAATATGGTGGCTGCAATAGATGACTGATATGATCTCACTGGTTTATCATCATGCGCTCCACACCTGCAATGAGAAAGGAATGGGAATGGAGGAGTGTGGAAGGAAGGATTTGGGGCTCATCTCCCAAAGGTCTGAGGTACATCACTTAGAAATCTATGTTTCACATAAGCATGAACTAATTATTCATCAACCAAACTAGTAAATGGAGCTCAAATTATCCTTTAATATATCTATGGGTGACCTGCTTAGCAAGTAGAGGCAATAGGTGACCTATGAGAGCAAGTCATCCACCTAAACAACTAACCCTATCCAAGTCATGTGCCCTCCTTGAGAAAATTGGAATGTAGGGTCCATGTGGAGATGTTTCCCTATCCAAGTCATCCATCTAACTTAGCAATTGCACCCTCCTTAGTCAAAGATTTGTTTCTTTTACTCCCAACAAATTTTATGCTTTTCCTTGGTTTTGATACTAAGTCTCCAAAAGGAAACTGTGCCCTCTTTTATCAAAAGTTTATTGTTGTTCCTATGACAGCTTTTCTGAGTATGAGTCTCCAAAAAGGAACTTCTCCCTCCTTTGTCAATTGTTTCCTCTTTTGTATCTGACTTCTTTTGACATAGCTTTTGGGCACTTTACCTTTTCTCTCTGATTACTTTTGACATAGAGTTTCCACTTTTCCTCCTTGACAAGTTGGCTTACCCAAGTGCACCCTCCTGACATGGAAAGTTTATTTCCACATAATTAAATTGCATCATAAATAATAATGATAAATAAAAACAAAGTACATGCCTCAATAATAATTATTAGAAAATTTTCCCTAGGATAATGAATTAATGCCACTTAGTCCCCCTAGGTGTTTAGCAAGGTCCACACTTTTGGTGGTCAAAATGTGGGGACACGAAAGTCCTCCCCTCCCAAATTTGCTTGTCCTCAATCAGAAGCACTCCAGAGTGTTGCAAAGTTGTCCATCATGTAGGAGAACTGGAGAATGAACTAATGTGCAAAAAAAAGTTGACTTGGTCCATCAAGACAACATGTAAAGTTTTCCCAGAAAAAAAAGCAATGCCAGGGTCCCATTTCTTGCATTGCACCCCATTTAGTGAGAATTCATTCCAACAAAACTTAGCAAACAAAATTATGCCTGGATCTCATTTCCTCAACTGTAAGTATCCAAATATTTGTATCCACCATAAAAAATTATCATCATAGGAAATGAAATTCATGATCTGGAAATCATACCACTGCACTGAAAATTGGAGACTCTCAATGCAAAATCAGAAATATGTGAGACTTCCCCACCCAACATAAAGTTCTTTATGTGCTTGATGCACATCAGCACTGAAACTCACAATTATGTTGCTGCGATGACATAGGTGTGAGTCCCCTACCCCATGACAATCACGGGTATCCTCCAACATCAATTGATTCCTATGTTGCTCACAAAAGATGTAGGATGTGTCTGATGAAAATTCCATTGTGTAAGAAAAAGGTACACCCTCCAAGGTGCATAAATCCAACAAGTATCTACCCATTCCTGCCATAGATGAACAAATCCTCCAAATATCAGATCCATATGGAAATTTTATTGCTTTCCCATGTGCACAA
Organism: Pseudotsuga menziesii; assembly: GCA_001517045.1. Lineage (NCBI taxonomy): Eukaryota > Viridiplantae > Streptophyta > Pinopsida > Pinales > Pinaceae > Pseudotsuga > Pseudotsuga menziesii. Next base: position 183,151 of record LPNX011129113.1, on the reverse strand, counting down.
ACCCAATGGCTCAACTCTCTGCCACTGGTCAAAGGATGCAAGAATCCATCCAACTGTGTCGATTTCCTCCACAAATACCACCTTATGCAAGATATTTTTCTAATCAATTCATCTTAGCAGTTTGCTTGCTCAGCTTCCTTCCATTACTCATGAGCAGAATTTTTTCTGCAAGAAGACTCCATGTGTGACATGTAATCTTCCACCCAATCCATATGTGGCTGAATGGCATCAACTGACAACAATATGTGCATATGTGGCTAATGGGAGGGGAATGGTGCATTCAACAAGTCATTATGAACACCTATGAAAGCCTCCAACTCTTCATGTTGCACCAACAAGGAAAATTCCTTCTCCCAATTTTCATCCCCACTTGATGAGGCTGAAATAAGAGTATGGGTAGAACTGTGAATCAAATCTCTGCAATACTTATCCGCCCAACTTATGGCTGCCTCTTCTTCCTTAATGGTTGTTCCAACTGAGGTGAGCTCATATGTCTCTTCCATGGAGAAGATACCCTCTCCATAAAATAGCTCCAGTTTTCTCTGGAAAGGGTCAAGTGCTTAGTTTTGATCAGGCTTGTTTGCACAATTCTCAAGCACATGAAAAACCAAGTGCATCTCGTGATCCATCATCCCATGAGATTCCTCCATATGTTCAAGAATGCAATAATCCTTGTGAAGATGGTTGAATGGTGTGTAGGAGGGTAGATGAGAGCTTTGCAAGTTCTCTTGAAATTTATCTATCTCCATCTTGAACTCTTGGAGTGCACATTGAGTGCTATTCAAGGAATATTGGGTGGTAAATAATTCATGTGTGAGCTTGCATATCTCTTCTTCATCCTTCAAGGATGCTCCATAGAAAAACTCCACAAGCTCAGGTAGATTGTCTCTATCAGAAAGCAACTATAGAAAATTACCTTTGGTGCTTGTCATGGCCTTTTGAAACTTCTCCATGTCTTCAACATAAGACTTCTCCTCCAACTTCCAACAAATATTTGTCATCAATGAAGAGGTTATATGGAGAGTGTGTAGGGCCTCTTTGATTTTTCACTCACAAATATTCAGTGACCCTGCAAGAAAATGAGGTTCTTGCAGATTAACCTCTTCTTCTTCCCTCTCTTTAGTATCAACTTCATGGAACTCTAGTGGTGAAGTGGAAGTTGATCTTGGAACCTTTTCTTCAAGTAAAATATCTAGTTAACCAACATAGAGAAATGGAAATCCCTTTGTAGATGTCTCAGTGAAATTTGAGCACCCGTCAGTAAGTATTCTTTCAATCATGTCGAGAGTGTTTCTTATCCCTCTGGATTGTTTTTCTACAACACTGGTGGTAGGGTCAAGTGAAAGAACACCCTGCTCTTTTCTTGCAAAATCCTCTTCAGTAAATATTTCAGTTGTATTCCATGGCTGCAACATATTTCTATTTATTCTCATGGGAAAATTCACCCTCTCCTTTACTGCAAATACCTTGCAGTAGCTTCCACTTCTCTTCATGATTCTTTATTTCTGCTTTCCCACTTGCAAGACTAGATGGTTCATAGCTCTGATCAATGATGAAAGTGGGATTTGGGATCTTACTGATGTCAAGCCTTCCCTCTAATGTGCCTGCAACCTTATCATTGTGCAAGAGAGTACACAAAGATGAATTGTGTGCATCCCTTTGAATCAGATTTTTCTCATTCAGATTTCCTATTTCATTCCCAACAAGTGGGGGATTGTCTTCCACTTCCTTAGGAAGATCAACTGATGATTTCAAATCTGATATATGTTCTTCTTTTGGATCTGATCCAAAATATCCCTTATAATCATTGACAACCTCACCCTTCTTTGCACTGATTTTGTGATCACCAACAGAGAAACTAGGAGTGAATTTATCTCTCTCACAATTGGCCTTCCTTTTGCAGTCCTCGGATGCAAGTGAATACTTTTTATCCTCCCATGGATCAGATGGTTGCAGGTGAACAGGGCTACTGCAAAAATCAGAAACTTCATCATACATGTTCTTCACGTCATCCTCTTTCTGTAGAGATACTTTGGTGGCCTGCTCCACCAAATTTTCTGGTTCACACCCAAGCGGTGTGGCCTTGTCTTGTTCTTACTTATGTGGCTTAGGAGGTGACTAAAAATATGATTTGTGTACTTCTTGTTAGTGATTGAGCAAAATATGAATAAAATTGAACTTTAAAAATTTAATACATAATAACAGTGCATATAAATCTCATCAATAATCCAAAGACATAAATCAAACAATATAACACAGGTTATACCCTGGGAAAACCCTCTACTGATTCAGAGGATAAAAAACCCAGCAAACGATCTTAGAGTATGATAGATTAGTAGCAGAGAATTATTACAACATAATAGTAGATTGTTTTCACCGAGAGCACCAGAGAGTGGAGATCGAATGGAACACCGTATCTAACTTGCCAAGTGCATAGCACTTTAATAACAAGTCAAATTAGCTTTTACAACAAAAATAGAATGGTTGCATGTAGCAACAACTTGTTAACGCTTAGAACATTGATCCATCTTTAATCATGCACCCCATACTAATCTGGTGTCAAGATGGAACTCCATAATTATCTTCCACATGAAGATATGTGCCTTCCATTAATTAAGTAACTCTAACTGAGTAGTTAACTGAGTTGAACTGAATGCAACTGAACAGAACTAGTGCATCTCCATAAGTGTTTATTTCCAATAACCATTTGCATAAATTAAGGAGTTGAACCCATAATTAACTGAACTTGTTTACCATAACTGCAATTCAAATTCTCTCTATCTCTATGCTTATATTAAATATCTCTGCATGGTCCATGTTTGTTTTCATTAATTAATCATATCATACTCATAAGATCGTTTTCGAACCTATGATCATATGTATTTCCCCAGGTCATATAGTCATATGCTAAAGTAAATCACTCTAAGGGTAGCTAATCCCTAAAGGAGACTTGTAGCACATGTTGACCATGACTAGCCATACATCACATAGTATATCTACTTTACATAGTAAAGTACACCACCTCACAACATGAGGATATTCGTAGGACTACACACGCCTACTGTCCACCTCAATCATATGAGGATATTCCTAGGACTACACAAGCCTACTGTCCACCTCAATCATATGAGGATATTCGTAGGACTACACAAGCCTACTATCTTGATATTACAAGACTAGAGAATGACTCCCGATGTTGTAATCTCAACACTCCCTCTCAGCGAGGGAGACATTCTCTGCCATACCAATCTTATCTCGGAAGTGTTTAAACTTCGTCACAAAATTTCAATCTTATCATCAGCACCTATGTACTGGAACTCATGACCATGACTTCAATGAAGTAAAACTTCATCTCGAATGTGTTTTATCATTAAACACATAAAGGGTTTTCGAGAAAGCTTGAATATTAACACCTAATGACTATAGGCTCAAGTCTTTCACCCTAGTAGGTAGCCTCCCAAGCTACACTACTCCTCAGTATGTAGTACTATCCGCAAAACACATTTTTATTTTGTAGTACTCTCATACATACATCTTTCTTCTATAGTACTAGATGCAATACACTTAGCTTTTATAGTACTACCTTCAAATTACATCGCTTATCTCGGGCTAAAACAATAGCTGGATACCAAAATCAAATAATAGGTCCGCCATGTATCAAATACAATAAAGAGCCTATTCTAATGTGCATCAAAGGTACTCAAACATATGCTTATTAGTAAGCATAAAACACAATAGGTCTGTTCAAAGACCAACCAACTACTTACACAAAGTAACATCATCTGGATCCAATCCAGAATAAAGTTTTTTTAAACTAGAAACCATGGATTTTTTAAATCCATCACATACAACATTATACAACAAATGTGTAATAACATGCAGAAAGAAAGTCTTGTCTTTTCTTTCACTCTTCAACATTTGTTGACTTCTTGAATCTTCTGTTATCTAGAGAAGCTCTTTGTGAGCATGCCATTCTCTGTGATGTTCTTCAAGTCATGATCACTTTCTCAGTGATCCTTCTTTTTATATTTGCAACACTCCAACTACCTCTTCAAGAGGTTTTAACTGTTCTCTAACAATCCAGACTATAAATAGGCTCTGAGACTTTTGACCATGTCTCTTCTTATGTGGATTCTCTCCACAAGCTATCACAGCCCTCGGCTGCCTAAGTCATGTACGATCACTAACTGGTGGGTACTTTTATATGTTGTCACCTATGAAGACATATCAATACTCCCTATTCAACTAGAGTATTTATTATGTACTATACCAATCTTGTCCTGGACAAAAGCTTAATAAGAATGCTAGAAATGCTGCTCATATATGGATATGTACCATGTATTGAATATAACTGATTGGAACCCTTAAAAGATTTACTGCTTTCAACATGCTCTATCTAGAGTAACACATGTGATCTTCCTCAATCACTATATTAGTCATATTTCATATATATTTAAAACTCTCTTTTACTGATCAAGACATATATGAGTCCACATACACTTGTACCAAGTAGGTACCATAACACATGCTTTGTACATGTCTATGTACAAACTGCAAAGCACATAATAGATTATGGGACCTGTGACTAACCGAATACATCTCAACTAACTTGAGATCCTCCAAATATGAAAAAAGAATTATAAAATTTTGTATTTACCTCCATCATCCTGAAACCCTTCAGGCTCTTTTACTGCACATTTTCCCTTAAATGAGGAAAATATTTGTTTGGTGACTGCCACACCACTAATCATAAGAATTATAACAAGATTCTTGAATATAGTTCTCATCTTCCTTCTAAATATGAGCATCAAGCATATCTCCTTTTTACAGGAGGTACATCAACCAGTTTACACTGTTTCTTTAGGAGCTAGTGAGACTAGCAACTCCCTCTCACCATGTAAATGTGAGAATCATAATATGGGTTCTCCATCATGGAGACTCATACTCATCTATATATGAAGCTCTTATTTGACACATGAATTTAAATAAGATAGAATATCTTCAGGAGTCTTCACATCTATAATTAATCCATCTATTTTGTCTACTTACCAAGAGACATAGGAACCTCTCAAATTGTTCTCTTTCAGTCTCAGCCATTAGAATGACTCAACGTTCATGTCCTTCTTTACTTGTAGGTAAGGGCATATTAATTTTCCCTACAAGACAAATTATTCTCATGGTTAAAACCATTTCATACTCATGAATTTTATTCACATGAAATACTTTCAATATACTGATAAAAATTTACCTAGTTATGTACAACTATTGACCAACCAATTTATCATAACCCATTATAATTTTATGTACTGATATGCAGCCCTATATCATTCCAAAAATTCATTTTATGAAATAAATATATAGCCCCATGTTCATATCTCATGAGGTAAGCATGAAGCCCTATATCTAGCCAATCATGTAGTCTTATGTTCACAGTTTATGAAACAATCATGCCGCCATAAATCTCATGTCTTATGAATGATGTTTTTCAACCTTGTATCATTTCTACATAAGTCTTATATCAGTCTTTATATCATCTCGCAAAATTTGGAATCATGAGATTGATAACATTCCAATAAAGATAAGAACAACAATGTATATGCTAAACACACTTCCAAGTCCAGGAATACAAATTGTAATAAAACAAAATCTGATTTTATAAAAGCATATGATAATTAAATAATCATGCATCCCAACATTCATATCTCATGATTCATTCATGCATCTCTATATTTATGAAACAAGCATGCAACTCTATATTCATATCTTTATGAAACAATCATGCATCATTTATATTGATAATAATGCATGCTCTATATTCATATCTTATGAACAATCATGCATCCTCTATATTCATATTTTATAAAATAATCATGCATGCTCTATATTCATATTTTATAAAATAATCATGCATGCTCTATATTCATATCTTATGAACAATCATGCATCCTCTATATGACTGTAATGAAAACATTAAAAAGCATATAGATCTAAATAGCATATAATAAAAAAATTGGATACTTATCTTTTTATTGTTTTGCATGCTCCCTCTTGATATTTTCTTCCTTGCGGAGATTACTATAGTCCCTCGGTCTTGATATCTTTGCAAATTTGAGTGCATGCAGGAGGTAGCGAATCTCTGCATGGAGAAACTGGATCCCATGCAACCCGAAGCGAATGTTCTTCTTTCAAAAAAAACTTCTTCCAACGATCATCCTCTTCTTTGGATGAGATATCAACTCTATGAGGCTCTCGTTATATGTAATGAAAGCCAAATTTAATTATTAAGCTAGGTTAATTAATGTAAATAAACTAAGAGGTGACTTGAAAAGTCACCTCTCTTCTCCAATTATGGTATAAATTACCATGGCACCTATTATGTAATTCATCTCTACATTTATAAAATATACATTACATTACATTTTCTCTTACTTCTCTGTCCATTCTTTCGTTATTACTCTTTCATTGGTATCAGAGCTTCTCGACTCTCGGCACCATCCCACCACCTTGCATCCTCCACACTCCCACCTCCATTGCATCCACCTCTACCTTTCTCGCGCTCAGTCACACTGCCCTCCATCACCAGCTGCCACCTCTCTTCTCCTCCCTCAGCCACCTCTCTTCTCCTCCTACATCCACCTCTACCTTTCCCCACATCCAATCTGCCAACCACCCATCATTGTTCTCGCCTCCTGTCCAATCTGCTACGCCATCCACCTTCGTTCTCCATCGCTCAACGCTGCCTCCACGTGATGGTTGGTTAAACCCATTTGTTAATAATAAATTTTTTAATATTAATAATATTTATTAATGTTATTATTAATTAAAAAAACTATATTATAATAATCATTGTTATTATAATTACTTAAAAATATAATAATAATAATAATTATTATTATTATTATTATTACTTAAAAAAAAGAGGAAAAAAGGGAGAATCGTGGCGGGCTGGAATTATACAGCAAATAAAAATAAGTCCACGTTCAGCACTGGGAAGATTCCAGCAATCACCAGATCAATGGATGCTCGGTTCGATCAAATCAATGAGAAAATTAACAAGAATTACGAGGAACTCCACGTAAAAATCAAACAAACCAATGACGATTTGACATCAGAGTGGACACAATTTATATCACAAATAGAGAATAGCTTCCTCACTCTACAAGAAGACCAAAAGAAAAATCAAGCAATTTTATAACTGCCATCTTGGACAGATTACAAATTTCGAATGACCTGCAACCAAACTCTCCAACAACTTTGGAGCAGCCAGATCCTCTATTAAACATGTCGTCCTCTAACGCATATATACAAGGACGCCAAATACGGGTGAAATTTGAGTTACCCAAATATGACGGGGACAAACAACAATGCATAGCATGGATTAACAAAGCCGAGGAACACCTAGACATCCACAACATCCATTTTGACGACGAGAAAATTAAATACACCTCCATGCATCTAGAAGGAAACACTTACAACTGGTACTTATGGTGGAAGAATACTGCAAGAATATGTTCTTACAACTGGGTTAGCTTCAGGAATGACCTCATCAAAAGATTCCAAGGCGTTGAAGAAAAAGACTTCTCTGCCAAAATCACAAGGTTACAACAAAAAAACAGTGTCGATGAGTACACATGTGAATAGGAAGCGTTGTCAACTCGAGTCCCAGAGTTAACCAATGACCAATGACTACAGACCTACATACACAGTCTAAAACAACACATCTATAACGAACTAGAGTTACAAAACATCTCTACCATGGAGGAAACACGATGTAAAGCCAAGATTATTGAAAGCAAATCCATTCATACAAATGTCGACCAAGACGACTCCAAAAAGAACCCCCTCCATTTAGGATACACAGGAAATCCAAGGTATACATTGCCTCAACTTAGGGAAGGAAAAAAGCCCAGTTTAGAGGATCAAAGAATAAAATAAGGAAAATGTAAGTTCTGTGGAGAAAAATGGGATCCTAAGCACAGATGCTTACAAAAGAAATTATATGCTTGTGAAGCAAAGCTAGAAGTCAATGAACTAATTAAGAATGATGTAAATAGCCAAGAAGACTACCACCCAGGAATCGAGGATGACTCCCCACAAATCTCATTAGTCGTTATTAACGGAATCTCCCAATCGCAAACATTGAAGATTAAAGGTCATATAAAAATAATAACATCACAATTCTCATCGACTCTCGCAGCACCCATAACTTCGTTAATATCAACCTTGCTAAAGTATTTAACCTATTTATTCGTCTAATACCTAACATCACGGTTATGATAGCAGATGGCAAGAAGATTGATTGTGAGAAGATGTCACAAGGTTAAGTTACAAATGCAAGAATATAACTTCGAATCAGATTTCTTTGCGGTACCACTGGGAGGAATCGATGTAGTATTAGGAATACAATGGTTACAAACCTTGGGTACATACTCTGCAAATCACCAAGAACATTTTCTTGAATTCCATGCGTTCGAGAAAACACACAAATTATATGGGTTCCAACCACCTCCAACACATCAGATGGAAAAGCTACGTTGGAAAGATGCACCAACGTACATACTTCAATGTCGAGAAATGGAGATTCTAACAAGTGAATGAGATATGGACAAGCAACCAAATACACAAGAGCTAATTCGAAAACATCGCAAGGTGTTTCAAGAGTTACCTAAGGCGCTCCCAACAAACAGAAAAACTGAACACATAATCGAAATAGAACCAGGGATAAAACCTGCCAGTAACAACCCATACAGATGTCGAGAGTCACAGACGTTGTGATAGTTCACGTAGTCATTGTCGTCAATTGAGTTTTGAGGACAAAGCTTCCTTAAGGGAAAGGAAATGTAATGAAAGCCAAATTTAATTATTAAGCTAGGTTAATTAATATAAATAAACTAAGAGGTGACTTGAAAAGTCACCTCTCTTCCCCAATTTCGGTATAAATTAACGGGTCACCTATTATGTAATTCGTCTCTACATTTATAAAATATACATTACATTATATTTTCTCATACTTCTCTGTCCATTCTTCTGTTCTTACTCTTTCATTATACACAAGATCCATTGAATAATGATAATATCTAACTTACATCTCTTGGGATTGTTCCATCAATTGGTCCACTTTGGGAAAACAACTATAACAAGAATTCTGGGAATTTCATCTTCAAATACCTGATTGTATCTCCTACACGGTTGGGTATTTTTGAAATATTCTCGTGCAAAATCTAAATCAGTCCATTTCGGAAGTGGGTTTTCAATCGTTTTGTCTGGTTCCTCATGGATTGATCAAAACGTCTCCACGAAATTTGTCTCCTGAAAAGTGACGGAAATAGTGCATGTTGACTTGCTCTTTAATTCACCCTGCATAAGGAGTCCTTACTCACTGAGGTCAAGTAAACATCTAGATCATTCTCCTCAAGAATGTTTCATACTTTTTCGTTCAATTTGGAAGTATCTTCAAACTGGTCTTCCAGTTGGATGGAGATCGATGCCATGGCTCCAAGCTCTTTACTCAATACTTCTCAAGAACACATAGGCTTTAGTTGCTTGCACAAACTAAGCTCTTGCACGCCCTTGCTCTGATACCATGTTAGTGATTGAGCAAAATATGAAGAAACTTGAACTTTAAAACTTTAATCCATAATAATAGTGCATATAAATCTCATCAATAATCCAAAGACAGAAATCAAACCATAGAACACAAAATATACCCTAGGAAAACCCTCTACTGATTCAGAGGATAAAAATACCCAACAAACGATCTTAGAGTATGATAGATTAGTAGCAGAGAATGATTACAACACAATAGAATATTGCTTTCACTGAGAGCACCAGAGACTGGATATCAAATGGAACACCGTATCTAACTTTCCAAGTGCATAGCACTTTAATAACAAGTCAAATTAGCTTTTACAACAAAAATAGAATGGTTGCATGTAGCAAAAACTTGTTAACACTTGGAACATTGATCCATATTTAATCATGCACCCCATACTAATCTGGTGTCAAGATGGCACTCCATAATTATCTTCCACATGAAGATATGTGCCTTCCATTAATTAACTAACTCTAACTGAGTAGTTAACTGAGTTGAATTGAATGTAACTGAGTTGAACTGAATGTAATTGAACATAACTAGTGTATCTCCATCAGTGTTTATTTCCAATAACCATTTGCATAAATTAAAGAGTAGAACCCTTAATTAACTGAACTTGTTTACCATAACTGCAATTCAAATTCTCTCTTTATCTCTGTGCTTATATTAAATATCTCTTCATGGTCCATGTGTGTTTTCATTAATTAATTATATCATACTCATAAGATCGTTTTCGAAGCTATGATCATATGTATTTCCCCAGGTCATATAGTCATATGCTAAAGTAAATCACTCTAGGGGTAGCTAATTCTTAAATGAGACTTGTAGCACATGTTGGCCATGACTAACCATACATCACATAGTATATCTACTTTACATGGTAAAGTACACCACCTCACAACATGAGGATATTCATAGGACTACACACGCCCACTGTCCAACTCAATCATATGAGGATATTCGTAGGACTACACAAGCGTGCTGTCCACCTCAATCATATGAGGATATTCGTAGAACTACACAAACCTACTATCTTGATATTACAAGACTAGATAATGACTCCTGATGTTGTAATCTCAACACTTCTTTTGGATGTGATCCAAAATATGTCTCACCACCCATACATGAGCCAACATATTGAGCAATGAGTGATCTGGAGATCACCCACAAAGAAACTGGAAGTGCATTCATCTTTACTCTATTTTCCTATGTAACCACCTTACAGTGACTTGCATTCCACTTCATGGATCTCTGACTCTACCTCATTTCTATTGTCCTTCAAGAAAATTGAGGCTTCTTCATCTTGAGTGGTCCTCAACTCACAACTTTTGGACACTATGTTGGAAGAAAAATCAAACATTCTCCTAATTCTTGGGTAAGCAGATGGATTGGATGAATCTTCGTTTTTTTTCTCCAGGTAGGTAAACAACTAGTCTCCACTTTCTGGCACACTTCATCAACCATGTGTGCAATATTTGTTATGTTTTCCCCACAGTGGGGATCTCTGAATAGCTTCTGTATAGCTTCTTTCAATGCACAGTATTCCATGAAATACTGGGAATATTTCTTAGAGTTCTTCCTATTCAACACTTGACCACCGACACCAGTAGATTTCTTCCAAATGGGTTCATCATAAGATGGAGGCAAGAAATCATCAAAATCATACCTACATAATATATCTGAGGTACTGCATGTGGTATCTTCATAATCTTTTTCTTCATATTGCTCAATTTCTTCTTCAATCATTGGTAGCAACCTCATAGCTGCAACTGGATTTAGTGATTTGCAAAATTTTATTCACTAAGATCTTACCTTCCACAGGGGTGGAGGAAAGTGCTGGGATACCACTGTAATGATCCGAAGTCTGATATACAGATCATATCGCTAATATTGCTGCAACATTAATTAAATTTCTGATCTAAAACTTGCAGACAGTCAGTAAATTTTTAGACTAGGAAAATGAAGGTATTTTGCAGAGAAATTCATAAGTATAAGCAGGGGGGAGGAAACGGACAAGGAGAGTTTAGAAAATTGAATTCATCTTCCCTAACACATTTAGATTGAGGACCATTTAGGTTTCAAAGTCAGCCATGCTGAAACTTACTCCCACGCTTCTAGGCCACCCAACTGTGAAACTAGGAAGACTTATTCAGTTCGTTTCGAACAGGGGCTTGGGGAAAGATACAAAGATGTTTTCAGACATTTATACAATAGCTAATAAGGTTATGGAGAAATTTGGTGAGTTTAGGAGTGATTTGGAAAAATTAGGCAATTTTGGCCTAAGGAAGTCCAACGCAATGGAGGCTACCCAAATAGTGTATGACCTCAACTAATTTTCGGTCTGAGAGTACGTATGGATAGAGGGGTATTTCAGTGACACAGAGAAACTTGTATAATTGAAATTGAGTGAATAGAACTCACAGAATTGAAGAAACAATTAGACTGGTCTATTTATCCTAGTCATCTAGCTAGGGTGCATAGAAACACATGAAATTCGTGGCAGAAGTGCATAAGATATGTGAAATGAAATTAATAGAGCCTAATACAACTGATATCAACATATTACATCACTCATAATCATTCTCATAGCCTTGACTCATTTATTATTGCATTTACTTTACCAAAAACCCTCAGTTAAGCATGGATTGAAGTTCATTGACAGAAGATGTGACATATGAACTAATGGGACAATATGTTGACAAAAATACAAATATATTTATCAGATTTATTTGACTGCTGCATAACAAAAAGGAAGTGTAGGACTGACCACTCCAAAATAGAGCTCAAAACAATGGGCAGGAAGCCCAAAATCAGACATGAGCCTGGCTGGGAGCGTAGGTCAAGCTTGGGCTTCACTGGAACTTGACTTTACTGAGACGGTGGATGCAATAGATGACTGATATGATCTCAGTGGCTGATCATCATCTGCTCCACACCTGCAATAAGAAAGGAATGGGAATGGAGGAGTGGGCAAGGAAGGATTTAGGGCTCATCTCCCAAAGGTCTAAGGTACATGACTTAGAAATCTATGCGAGTCACATAAGCATGAACCAATTATTTATCAACCAAAATAGTAAATGGAGCTCAAATTCTTCTTTAATATATCTTTGGGTGACCTGCTTAGCAAGTAGAGGCAATAGGTGACCTATGAGAGCAAATGATCCACTTAAAACCCTAACCATAGCCAAGTCATGCACTCTCCTTGAGCAAATTGGAATGTAGGGGCCATCTAGAGATGTTTCCCTGACCAAGTCATTCATCTGACTTAGCAACTGTGCCCTCCTTAGTCAAAGAGTTGTTATTTTTATCCCTGACAACTTGTATGTTTTCCTTACTTTTGAGACTGAGTCTCCAAAAGGAAACTGCATCCTCATTTGTAAAAAGTTTCTTACTTTTCCTATGACAACTTTTCTGAGTCTCCAAAAGGAAACTGCACTCTCCTTTGTCAATTGTTTCCTCTTTTGTATCTGACTGCTTTTGTCGTAGCTTTTGGGCACTTTCCCTTTTCTCTCTGACTACTGCTTTTGTCATAGAGTTTCCACTTTTCCTCCTTGGCAAGTTGGCTTTCCCAAGTGCGCCCTCTTGACATGGAAAGCTTATTTCCACATAATTAAATTGCATCATAAATAATAATGATAAATAAAAACCAAGTACATGCCTCAATAATAATTATTAGAAAACCTTCCCTATGCTAATAAATTAATGCCACTTAGACCCCTTAGGTGTTTATCAAGGTCCACACTTTTGGTGGTCAAAATGCGGGGACATGACAATCTTTGTGTGAAAGAGCCTTTAGTTCTTGGATTGTACTAGAAGACATTGTACTTATGGATGAATCTATATTGAAGAAATTTGTTGGGTTTTCATCACTTGCAGAGTTTCCCAGATGATAAATCTTTGTGTACTTTTGTTTTGTTGTGCTTGTCTTTCTTTCAATGATCCTATTGCATATGGTTATTGTGATATAATGCAAATTGCATGAAGATCTAATATAACCATCATTGAAGTATAAAATTCTAGCATTTCAAGGCTAAGTCATGGTAGAAATCCTTAGTCCACTTAGATGTTCTTTGCCTTAGTCGTTTTATTGAAAAATAGTTATATGTTGGTCTGTGAATCGAGACTATTGATTATCGTTTTGGCGAGTAATCGCAACCGGTGATTACAGTGTCGATGAGCAGGTACCAACTCCCGACTTCCGACATGCCGATGACGGAAATCGAAAGTTGAGAGTTTTTTTTGTAACCTTTGTATGTTGGTGTTGACTCCCAACTTCTGACATGCTGACATCAGGATTCAGAAAAGTCAGGAGCAATCGTTTATGTCTCATTTGGCGATTCCAACTTCCAATCTCCGATGTGCCAATGATGGCAGACAAAAGATGGAGGTGGCCACTGGGTTTTGTGTACCCATGTCGACTGCCAACCGTCGACACGCCGATGTCAAAGTCGACAAGTCAAGGAGTCCTTTGGTTGTTTCATCAGACTATGTCGACTCCCAACTACCGATATCAAGATCGTCTTGGTAAAGTCAAAATCGACGTCTTGAGTCTAAAAGGGAAGATTAAATCGTCGGATGTTTGTTAGTCGTTGTTTATCGATTGATTAATCGATTTTTAGCTCGTGTCAAGGTTTTTAAGCCTTTTTATGTTTATGCTTCCATTGTTTTGAATTTTTACGACTTGTCTTAATTGTTTAATGGTTCATATTAAATTTCCTTGGCATTACAAAGCTCTGTTTAGTGGTCGATGTGTGTGATTTAGCTGCAGATTTAGATCTGAGTGGTTTTGTAACGTCCGGGTACATTACATCGAGCAAACAACAACAATTTCTCCACCTCTTCCTAAGGCCAATCTCATGGATGATTCTTCGTTCCATTCATATCAGATTTTTTTATCATATTTCAGAATCTAATTTAGATATTCTTGAGCATGTTATTGCTAATCCAAACCTTAGACTATAGTGGGCATAAAAGACCGCACACGGCAACTAGAGATCTAGTGGGTGATCTTGTCAATATGAGAACTAGATCTCATTTTGAGGATGCTCTACATGCCTTTATAGCTACATAGTCATTATTTCCCTTGCATTACTATATGGTTCTTGCATCTAATCCTTAGTTCTATGTAGAGGTTGGAAAAAAGTTCTTAATGGGAAGTAGCTATGACTGAGGAATACAATTCCCTCGTTGAGAACCACAATTGGCATTTAGCTCCACTTCCACATAATCAGAAGCTTGTTCAATGCAAGTGGATCTATAAGACAAAGAAGGCAACAGATGGACTAGTTAGTAGGCACAAGGCTAGGCTGGTAGCCAAAGGATTTCAACAAGTTCATGGGATCGATTGCGATAAATGTTTTGCACCAATGGCCAAGATGGAGTCCATTTGATTGGCTCTCGCTATTGCATCGACAATACAGTGGGAGGTTCACCATATGGATGTGAATGCATTTCTTCACGATGATCTTGAGGAGGAAATCTACATGGAGCAACCACAAGGGTATGTACATAATCCATCTCTTGTTTGCAAACTAAATAAATCCATATATGGGCTTAAACGGGCACCTAGAGCTTGGTATGCAAAAATGAATTCCTACCTTCTCCCTCAAGGCTTCATTCGTTACAAACCCGATTCAAATGTATATATGATGATAAATACTTATACTCTCTTGATTATAGTATTATATGTCGATTACTTACTAATCATGGAGAGTTTAGTCTCAACCATTTCTATAGTGAAGACTGCTTTGCATGATAGGTTTTCCATTACTAACATGGAACTACTACATTACTTTCTTAGTCTTCAAATCAACCAAATTGATTTGGAATCAATATGTTTCTATCCAAGTATACCAGAGATCTATTGGTCATATTTCAAATGACTAACTGCAAGCCAGCTGCAACACCTTTCCTATTAGGGGTCAAGTTAGAAGATTGTGGTGATACACCTTTGGTTGATTGTACCAAGTATCAAAAATTAATGGGGAGTCTCCTATACCTCACTGACTCTCCTCTCAACCTCACATATGTTGTTGAAGCAATTTCTAGATACATGTAAGAGCCGCATGAACTACATTGGAAAGTTGTCCATAGAATACTTCAATATGTCAAACATACCACTAACCATGGCTTTCACTATGCAACAGGATGCCCATTAGATCTTATCAGCTACACAAATTTAGATTACGGTCGGCGATGCCATAGATCACAAGTCCACCTCAAGGTATGTTCTTAGCCTAGGATTCATTCCTATATGTTGTTCCAACAAAAAACAATCAGCCATTGCTTTGTCATTGATAGAGGTCGAATATAGAGGTGCATTCAATGCTACTACTTAGACCATCTGGTTGTTGCACTTCCTCGCAAAGTTTGATGTGCTATTTCGTTGACTGCCTGTTATTTGGTGTGATAATTAGAGTACATTGAAGTTTTGCAAGATCAGTACAACGAAAAAGAACTAAACATATCAATATTCACAAGCATTTCATCCAAGTACCAATCCATGATGGCATCATTGATCTGTAGTATTGTCTCTCTTTTGAACACGTTGCAAACATATTCACAAATCCTTCACCGAGCAGAAATTTTCAACTTTGCGAGATCTCTTGGGGGTGAAGGATACAATTGCCATAGGCAACATTACTTTTTGAGGGGGTGGGGGTGTTTGTTCCCACAAAATTTTCCCTCTTTTCTCTTTCAATTTTTTTATTTTCATAGCTTCATTGTACATGGGTTCCTAACATGGCTCATTGTCGAGACTCATTCATTGGTTACGCCCTAGTTGTGCTTCAGGGGGGGTATTCAAGTATATGCACATTTTCCTAGTGAATATATTTCCTATGTTCCATAATCCATGTATGAAGGTGCACTTGATCTCATTTTGTCCAAGATATTCTCTCTTAGGTGAGAATAATCTTCTCCTAGACAAGCATACACCTCTCCTTGAGTGATGCTTAAGTTGCACTTCAATTACACCAAGTGGAGTCCAGCCATGCATTCCCACCTTGGAATCATCACCAAGAGTGCCTACCTACATTGGAATTATCACTAAGAGGGTGCATTCATGTACATGAGACTGGGCTAGCATCCACTTGTGCATATCTTGTTAATTGAGACTAGGTGGCAGATTACTAGTGCTTGTGTCAATGCATGCCTGAGTAAGCTCTAGAAGTTTAACTAAGGTGCATTAGTTCACTATTTGGAATATATCTCATGTAATTTTATCATTCATTTAGTGTAAAATAGAAATATTTCATTTTTCTCTTCATTTTTTTGCTCTCTTGGAAATTATTGTTGTTTCTTCTTTGCAACTAGATTATGTGCACGTCATACAACAATTCACATATAAGTCTAGTGAGGTGCTTTTTTTTGCTAATGGAATGTTAGGGACCACTTAGTGATTGTATTGTTACCTTATTTCATTGGATTAAAAAAAATGGGTTTCGTTCTCACCATTTATGCTGCACATTTGATCTTTCATTAAATCTTTGGGAATTTTGAGGTTCATTTGTTATGCAGATTTAAAGAACCGATGGGTTGACTGCTAAGCTTATTTAGCATGTTTTTATGTACTTTCACATCTGATTTTTTTGCAGGTTCCAGTGTTGTTAGCTACAATAGTTTTCAGATCTAAATTGTGGGATAGATATTTCCCTAAGCTATTGAAATGTTCTAACAGTGATGTATTTGTTGGTATCTACACTTTGAAGGCTTCCTACAATTACGTGTTATTGCATATCTGAAATTTTTACAGGGCTTTCCAATGAAATCAAAGTTGGCATTATGGCTGAAACCTCTATGGCATTTTATAAGTGAGATTTTTCAACTGCACACAATTTTAGGACTTCAAGGTCAAAGCACTTACATGATTTAATCTATAATATACCTAATCTGATGCATTATCGTATTAAACATTAATTAATGTTATGGATATATTTGGATGCTAGGCAACAACTCTTCATCGTGGACATTCATCTTCAAGGCTATATAAGTTCAAGCCATTCATCCATTTTAATCATGACTCGTCATATCTTTTATGTTTATTTTGTAGCCTTATTCATATTTAGACCTTGTACTTTTAATTTCTGAAGCCTCTATGTAACCACTGTAATGTTTTGTTACTGATAAATAGGGAATTCACTGAGGACATTTAATATCGGGAGCATATTAGAACAATTATTCAGTATTATTAAGTCATCAGTATAGTAAAGAAGGCCATCAGAGTTATTATCATAAAGCATGCAGAGCATGCAAGCCTGATCTCTTCAGTTTTAAGTCAACGAGCAATTAGAATTACATGCATGCAAAAAGAAAAGTGCAAACCCTAAAAGTGACATGCTAACCCTAAAAGCTATATAAGGTTAGTTGAACCAAACGAATATCCATGATTATTATTATCTTTGAGTTTGGTTTTGAGAGCAGCAGCAACAAGAAGTTGGGGTTGGAGACGAAAGTCTTCAGCTAACAAGTGTTTTCGACAGCGAAATCTATCTGCCCTAATCATTTTAGGGTAGATCACTCAGATCCACCATCAGCTATTTATCGTATTCAGTGTTATTCAGAGATCCAACATATAGGTGAATATATTATTGCAAGTTCATGTTTTACTGCTGAAAACAACTAGAAGTACCAAAACAATTCGCTAGGATTCAAGAACTCAGTATTTCTTTCGCATGTCGCTTCCATTCTTCTCGGAAAGGGCATACTATTATGCTGGGAGCTCAACAAGTTGTAGAATGCACATCTGAGAGAGATACCGGCTCCACACATGTGAAACAAGGGCGTCACTCCCTTAGAAGGAAACAATTCACTATTGGTCTTAGAGAGGTCTGAACTATTGCATGTGCCCACCAAAATATTCAGGAAGGGTACACTACCAAGCCTGGAAAGTCTCAGCCTCATTTGACAAGTATTGGAACAATTATGACATAATCATCATTTAGAGAAAGGGACGTTTTTATTGCATGGGTGAACCTCCTGGAGCAGCAACACGTTTTCTAGGCTACATCTCTTGGATGGCATGCGTGTCTCATTTATATTGAAGAACTATCATAACTATAATTATTGGTATGTTCATCAAATCCAGTTGAGTCGTATTTCCTATTTTTTCTCCAGATCTGCTATATTTTAGGGCCTTTTGGCACGACATTTTTTTGCATGCAAAATTTTACTATATTTCTAGCACACCTAAAGCACAGAAACCACAAACATATTATCAAACAAGATAGAATATCAGTTGGGATATTACAGTTGACTGCTAAGCTTATTTAGCATGTTTTTATGTACTTTCATATCTGATTTTGTTGCAGGTTCCGGTGTTGTTAGCTACAGTAGTTTTCAGATCTAAATTGTGGGATAGATATTGCCTTAAACCGTTGAAATGTTCTAACAGTGATGTATTTTCTGGTGTCTACACTTTGAAGGTTTCCTACAGTTATGTGTTGTTACATATCTGAAATTTTTACAGGGCTTTCTAGTGAAATCAAAGTTAGCATTATGGCTGAAACCTCTATGGCATTTTGTAAAGCGAGATTTTTCATCTGCACACAAAATTTTGGGACTTCAAGGTCAAAGCATTTATAAGGGCTGATCTATAATATACCTAATCTGATGCATTATCAGATTAAACATTAATTAATGTTATAGATATAAGTGAATGCTAGGCCACAACTCTTCATCGTGGCCATTCATCTTCAAGGCTATATAAGTTCAAGCCATTCATCAATTGTAATCATGACTCGTCATATCTTTTATGTTTATTTTGTAGCCTTATTCATATTTTAGACCTCGTAACCACTGTTAGGTCTGTGACAATACATGTCATATTACCATCTCAAAATAAGAATGAGCAAAAGCAGCACATGAACATTGTTGTGTGAAATAAAGTCCAAACCCTAATCATTAAAAAGAATAACCATTTCATAAAAATGACATAAGTGAATTTTAGGGGCTGGGCATTATGAAACCAGTTTTTGTGATTTTGTACCAGAACAAAGTCTTCGTACGTCCTTCATAGTCCATAATTGACAATGTAAAAGGCAAGAAATTATGTAATACACCCTCTATAAGTAATGCTAAATTGACTGAGCAGGTACAAAACATAAGGAATAAAGAAAGCAAATCATCGCACAAAATTTGGTGCAACCAAATCTCATGCCTAAAAAATATAGCTTTACAAATTCTAAAATCTTTATCGCTGAACGATAGAAATGGCCTTCTTCCTGTTTCCCATTCTTAAAGAGAATCTCAATACATATCTTTTGGCATTTCTTTGTTCGAATGCACATCTCAGAAATTTAATTTTAGTAATCCTTTTTCACAATAGCAAAGAGCATTTTATATATCTCATTTAATCTAGAAATATGGGTTTAGAACCTGGCCATAACTTGTCCCAATTGTTAACATATTCATGGACAATGACACCTTCCAAAATTGCTTGTAGCAGTACATCAGGATCTGATTTGAGCTTCCTATAAGTAATCATAGCAGAAGCCAAACCTAACCAACCAAAAATGAATCGGCATTGTAAATAAAATCTCACAAGCAAACAGGAGGATGTGTGCATTTGTTGCTACCAAGCCAAGCACAACGTATACCAAAATACCCATCTGTGCTGAAAACAACCAAGGACATACATTAGATTGTCACAAATTGATATGTACATGCACATCACCAATTGACAAGCAAACGCTATGTGAAAAGTAGAAACAGCATTCGCATACCTGCTAAGAACAAATATCATAAACAACGCAACCATCTTTCAAAATGGAGCTGTCACTGAAGATTACAAAGATAATTACTAGTTTAACCTGCTCCACTAGTCAGTAAACTTGTCGATGGAATATGAAAGTTCTCGAAGCAGCTTCCAGTTAAGAACAAATATCATAAACAATGCAACCATCTTTCAAAATGGAGTTGTCACTGAAGATTACAAAGATAATTACTAGCTTAACCTGCTCCACTAGTCAGTAAACTTGTCCATGGAATATGAAAGTTCTCGAAGCTGCTTTGGATCAACTCTTGATGGTGTTTTTGTTAGAGAACATTGTGCTGTAGTTGTCTTTGGAAATGCAATGACATCTCTGATAGAGCTTTCGCCAGCCAAAAGCATAACCAAACGATCAAGCCCATAGGCAATACCTCCTAGCCCAAAAAACCAAAAATATCAAGGAAGCACTGTAGCAATAATTTGTCAAAAAAAGAAAAATGCTTGTTCAACTGTGATTGGAGACATGCAATCTATCCTATATCACTATTCATGGATTAGTTCATCATTGACAAGCTTTACCGTGAGGTGGAGCACCAAAATCAAGAGCTTCAAGTAAATAGCCAAATTTTTCTTCCGCCTGCATAGACAACCAAAATTTAATGGATAGCTGATTTAAATTGAACACAATCATCAAGTATTAAAGCAATTTCTAACCTGATTAGACGTAATCCCAATTGTTTCCAGCACCTTCTCTTGGATCTCACGTTTGTAGATTCTCAAGCTTCCTCCTCCAATCTGCCATATGACCATTTCAGAAACAGGCTAACGTCTAACAACAAAGAAGTCGCATGCAGAGAAAACCTAAGTTACTACAAACACTAGTTCTTTCAGCATATCTCTGCAGCATTGTTAACCCAAAACCCTTAACATGCCTTTGTTCCACATCTAAAATGTTCCGTATATTTTATTCTCACAGAAGAAGGTATACAGCCAGATGCAGCCTTTTGGCGTCATCTTGGAGCCCGTTTTGGCAATTCCAAGCAATAAAGTTGTTTGAGACATATCAGATGCAAAACACTTCCATACATTGTCGTCTGCGCTTTGTCCTTCTGCTAAATTTGTAAAGAGTAGTAATTTTTCATATTCGTATTCTATTTGCTTATATTTCATTCCACGTTAGTTATTGTCCCAAATCTCAGGCATCTTGTTTACCCGTACAGACACTTCAACATTTTATCTGTGTAAATTACTAAATAGTAACACTAACCCATTCAATTACCTCAATTCCATTGTACACCATGTCATATGCCAAAGCTCGAGCTGTGGAAAGATCGGACAAATCATTTGGGTTTGGGGCCGTGAAAGGATGGTGGAGAGGCTGCATATCCAACAGAATTAATGAATCAACTTTGAACATGACAATCAACTACTACACATAATGCCGCCTATATTTGATACTAAATAACAAGACACTGTTAATACATGTATACTTCATCAGACAAACATCCAATGTCATGACATTTAGTTAGGAAATTAGTTTTCCTTTTAAAGGAAGAAAAATAGTGTATTATACAATCATGATGTCAGAAATTGAAATAAATTATATTGACGTCGATATATGACCAAAAGTAATCAACTAGACTGAACAGGTACATCATGTAAAATCATTTGGGCAATATGATATAGGAGATGCGTTGGATATTCAAGTATGACTAGAACCATGATAACAAGAAAGGAAAAAGGAAAAATAATATACGTTCATATAATCACTTACGAGATGAGGACAAAACTTCCGTAATCGAGGGACATGCTGTTGTTATTTGAGTCTGAATGTAACATTAATTAAAAAACAATAATGGACAAAATGCATTCAGATATCACACAGAATTTTAACGTGGTAAAACCCCAATTTGGGGAAACATCCACCTCGGCAAAGTATTGATGTCTTATTTCTTTCAACAATGAAGATTACAATCAGGCATATCATCTGCACATCTCATTCACTCTATTCGCTCTTCTCCAAATACATTTAGTCAAGAAGTTACATTAACGGAAGAACTGCCACCGGTTACAGTAACTCCTAATCAACCAACAATTACGGTTGAGAAACCATTTTAGTTTAATTAATTGTCACAAATTTAACAATCTCCACCTTCACAATAAATCATCAAATACTTTGCCGAGACTATTCATCACTTCTTTGTTAAACCAAGAGAAGCCACACACCAACGCAACTTCTCTAATAATATTGGTTTTGTAAACATATCTGCGCAATTTTCCTTAGTATGAGCTTTTTTCAGATCTACTCCACCTTCACTAATGGCTTGCCTTACAAAATGTATTTTACATCAATATGTTTAGTCTTACTATGGTAAATAGGATTTGTAACCAAATGTATAGCATTTTGGCTATCACAGAAAATAGGCACACTGTTTTGCAACCTTCCAATTTCTCCAAGTAGACCTTTCAGCCAAATTGCTTCTTTGCAAGCATGTGAGGCAGCAATGTACTCAGCCTCTGTAGTGGATAAAACAACTGTTTCTTGAAGCTTTGACATCCAACTTATAGCTCCACCTGCAAGAGTAAAGACATAACCTGAAGTAGACCTTCTCTTGTCCAAATCACCTGCAAAATCTGAATCAACAAAACCGCATATTGAATCACTGGTTTGATTAAAAGTGATACAATAGTCACTTGTGCCTCTTAAGTATCGAAGCACCCATTTCACTGCATTCCAATGTTCCTTTCCTGGATTTGCCATGTATTTACTGACAACACCTATTGCATGTGAAATATTAGGTCTAGTGCACACCATTGCATACATCAAACATCCTACTGCATTGGCATATGGGACACGAGACATATAATCCTTTTCTTCATCACTACTAGGACATAAACCTGAAGAAAGCTTAAAATGGGAAGCCAAAGGAACATTCACAGGTTTTACCTTGTTCATTCCGAACCTTTCAAGTATCTTTTCAACATACTTCTCCTGTGAAAAACTGAGCTTACCATTTCTTCTGTCTCTGTGTATTTCAATACCCAAAATCTGTTTTGCAGCTCCAAGATCCTTCATATCAAATGCCCTAGCCATCTGAGCCTTCAACTTGCTGATTTCGCCCATACTTTTACTTATAATAAGCATATCATCAACATACAATACTAAGATAATGAATACGTCATTTAACTTTTTGAAGTACAAACAATGATCATACTCACTTCTAGTATAACCTTGTCTCACCATGAAAGAATCAAATTTCTTGTACCATTGCCTGGGTGACTATTTCAGGCCATACAATGATTTCTTGAGCTTGCAAACTAATTTTCCTTTACAATGCTGCACATAACCCTCTGGTTGTTCCATAAAAATCTCCTCATCCAAATCTCCATGTAGAAAAGCCGTTTTAACATCTAGTTGCTCTAACTCCAAATCAAGCACTGCAACTAGTGCTAACACAATGCGAATAGATACAAGCTTGACAACAGGTGAAAAAATCTCATGATAGTCAATACCTTCCATCTGAGAATACCCTTTTGCGACCAATCGAGCTTTGTATCTTTCAATCTTACCGTCAACACTTTTCCTTTAATTTCAAGACCCACTTACACCCAACCACTTTCCTATCTTTAGGGAGTTCAACCAAATTCCATGTCTCGTTCTTCTCCAGAGAATCCATTTCTTCTTTCATTGCCATCTTCCACTTAGCATTTTCAGCGCAATCAATGGCTTCCTGAAAACAACAAGGTTCTCCATCATCAGTAAACAAAGCAACAGATGAGATAAAATTAGTATACCTCTTAGGAGGCTTTCTCTCCCTTGTTGATCTTCTTGGTGTAGGTTGTGGGGTTTCCACATTTTCTTGAATTTCTTCATCTTCTATGACTTCATTTTCACCAGAAACTTCTTCTTGTTCCTTTGAGTCATGTGAAAATTGGTTCTTCAATTGAACTAGCTGTTTTGATAGTACTTGTTCTTGTTCCACATCAACTTTTATATTTTCTGATTTAATCAAAGAAGATTCATCAAAAATTACATCTCTGCTAATGACAATTTTGTGGGCTGTAGGATCCCACAACCTATATCCTTTTGTTACATCATCATAGCCAACAAAGATGCATTTCTTTGACTTGGGGTCTAACTTAGAACGCTGATTTTTAGGAGTAAGAACATAGGCTTCACAACCAAAAATTTTTAAATTTGAATAATCACAACAAGGATTACCAGTCCATACCTCTTCCGGAATTTTACAATTTATCGTCATGGAAGGTGACCGATTTATTAGATAACAAGCAGTTGAAACTGCTTCTGCCCACAACTCTTGACTCAAATTAGCATTGCTGAGCATGCTCCTTGCTCTCTTTAGAAGAGTCCTATTCATGCGCTCTGCAACGCCATTTTGCTGAGGAGTGTAAACGTTTGTCTTATGTCTTACGATCCCTTCGTCTTTGCAATACTTTTCAAACTCCAAAGAAGTAAACTCACCTCCATTATCTGTCCTCAAACATTTAATTGTCCTGCCTGTTCTTTTCTCCACCATAACTTTAAATTGTTTGAATGTATCAAACACATCAGCTTTCCTTTTCAAAATATAGACCCAAACTTTCCTTGAAAAATCATCGATAAACAATACGTAATATGATGCTCTTCCATAAGAAATAGTAGGGGATGGACCCCACAAATCCAAATGAATGTAATCAAGAATACCTTTACTAACATGACTCCCTGCATTGAACTTTTGTCTACACTGTTTTCCAAATATACAATGTTTACAAAACATCAAATTCAAAGTCTTTAAGTTTGGAAGCACTTTTCGATTCATTAATATTTGAAGTCCTTTCTCACTCATATGACCAAGACGCTGATGCCATAACTGAGTGGATCCTGACACCCCTTCAGATATTAATGCTGTATCATTAGTTTAAGTTTTTCCAATCAATTTGTAAAGGTTTCTTACTCTTTGTGCCTTCATGACCACTAAAGCACCCTTAGATACTTTTGGTATTCCATTTAAACCTGTAAACTTATGACCACTAGAATCCAAAACTCCTAATGAGACTAAATTTTTCTTTAACTCAGGTACATGCCTTACATCTATAAGTGTTCTTATCACTCCATCAAACATTTTAATTTTTATATTTCCAAATCCAAGAGTCTTACATGGAGAACTATCTCCTAAAAGAACACAACCATCATTAACTGTTTGATAAGAAGAAAACCATTCTTTATGAGGACATATATGGTGCGAAGCACCAGAATCTAACAACCATTCTTCCTTATATCCCGAAACATTACAAATGGATAACACCTCATCAATCATACTTGAATCAGACTTAACTGAATTTGCCTCAGACTTGGAGTCATTAGATTCTTTTCTTTTCCAACAGTCTTTCTTGAGATGACCAGTCTTGTTGCAGTACCAACATTTGAGTTTGCTCTTTCTGCCCTTTGACTTAGATCTGGAAGTTCCTCTTGACTTTTCTCCTTTTTCTTTGGAACAACCTCTAACATACAAAGCCTCCCGTGTAGAGGACTCAATATTAGCCTTATTTCTTAATTCCTCAGACAACAGTGCTCCAATTACAGTGTCAAATTCCAAAGTGTCAAATGTACCTCTAATAGAAGATACGACATGACCCCAAGACTCAGGTAAAGTGCATAATAGATTTACAGCCTTATCTTCATCCTCAATGTGAACGTCCATACTATTCAACTGGCAAATAAGATTATTAAATACATTTAAATGATCTGCAATCTTTGTTCTTTCTTTCAACTTCATACCATATAACTGTCTTTTTAAATAAATTCTATTTGTTACAGATTTGGTCATATACAGGTTTTCTAATCTATTCCACAAACTCGCTACTGATTTTTCTGTAGAAATGTTAAATAAGACATCATCTGCAAGACATAACCGAATTGTGCTAAGTGCTCTCGCATCCAAATCCTCCCAATCATCATCTGACATAGTTACGAGTCTTTTCCTTTTTCCATCTAAGGCCTTCTGCAACCCTTGCTGAACTAACAGATCTCGCATCTTTAGTTTTCACAACTCAAAGTTATTCTTACCGCTAAATTTTTCAATCTCAAATTTTGAACTAGAGATTTTTGCCATTACAATGTTAAGTTTCAGACTTTCAAAATACTACTTCAGAGATTTAATGATCCAATAAATTTTCAGCCTCAATTCAATTCAAAATTTTCAATATATATATCAAAAAACTTCCACCGTTTTTATTCCAAACTTTCAATTTTTTTTTCTTCGGAAATATATATTCAAGCCTTTAATAAAGATCTTCACTGCTGATTATTTTTATTTTAAAAATATATATATGAAGCAATTTTAAAAAATTACCACTCTCCTAAATGCTTCACGTCCATATGCAGCATTAGACTGTCATTCATGTTAGTGCCGCAACAACAACAACCACTAACCGAATCAGGGCTCTCTTTAGGCTGCGAAAAACGCTTCAGTACTCCACGCAGGCTGTGATCTCACACACGGTGGGCATAAGTAATGTGCAGTCAGAGAAAACTCCTTCGAACAGAGAAACTCCTTCACGCTTGGCAGCAGCAAACACAGCACGGTTCACCTCATGCTGGTTTCTTCAGCAGCACCCTCCAGCACTTGTTCTGACTGTCAGCCTTCTCCTCCGGCAATGTTCTCCACTGGTTTCTTCACAACACCAACACGGCTCACCTCTCAACAGTCGGTTCCAGGCATAGCTTCTAGCACTCAGGCTCTGATACCACTTGTTGTTATTTGAATCTGAATATAACATTAATTAAAAAATAGTAATGGATAAAATGCATTCAGATATTACACAGAATTTTAACGTGGTAAAACCCCAATTTGGGGAAACATCCACCTCGGCAAAGTATTGATGTCTTATTCTTTTCAACAATGAAGATTACAATCAGGCATATCATCTGCACATCTCATTCACTCTACTCGCTCCTCTCCAAATACATTTAAATACATTTAGTCAAGAAGTTACATTAACGGAAGAACTGCCACCGGTTACAGTAACTCCTAATCAACCAACAATTACGGTTGAGAAACCATTTTAGTTTAATTAATTGTCACAAATTTAACACATGCCAATACTAGTTGACTTCACCATGTAATCTCGCAATAGCTGTGAAGGGATATCATCGTGATAAGACTCCCATGCCACCAGATATAAGGACAAAACTTCCGTAATCGAGGGACATGCCAATACTCGTCGACTTCACCATGTAATCTCGCAATAGCTGTGAAGGGATATCATCATGATAAGACTCCCATGCCACCAAATATAAGGACAAAACTTCCGTAATCGAGGGACATGCCAACACTCGTTGACTTCACCATGTAATCTCGCAATAGCTGTGAAGGGATATCATCATGATAAGACTCCCATGCCACCAGATATTTCTGCTTAGTTCCAGAGGGTAGTTGAACTAAGTATTATTATAAAGCACCAGTCGAGGTGCCCCTCTATGTTTCAAGGCAAATCAATTCACTAAGATTATTTTACAAGGTTCAAAGAACTACGAAAGCAGTTAGCAAAGGTGGAAAGTGTGGGCAAAATGAGTATCCCAAGGTGTAACGTATCCCAAGAATAGCCATCGCCTCAAGGGTCCAATAGACAACACAAATATAGAGGACTCCTATAGAATGGGTGAATCAACTCCTCAATATATAGCCACATTCTTCAAAAGTGAAGAATGTATGATCCCAGTGTACAATGAACACTCTCAAAGGATGGTCAAAGTTACTCCGAGTCATTGAGGATTGGCCCCATCACACATGCCTTTGGTCAAAGTTACTCCAAGTCATTAAGGATTGGCCCTATCACACATGACAAGAAGATGAAGAAGCATGCCTCCACAAGCTCCTACGTGTGCATGAAGAAGGGGGTGCACCAATTGTTAGACCATATAAAGTATGATTTACGAAAAAATATTAATATATGCAACTCACACATTTTCGATTAATTATTTCAACAACCATGGAATTACCATGGTTCAACTATAACAGATTCAAATTTTCATGTTACACCTTTGCATTTTGTAAGTTTCTAAGCAAGATGAGGGTAATGAAATGAATGTGATGTCATGGAAAAGGTGTTTACAAATTAACTATCATAGGAATGTGTTTGAGTATTGTTATCCACTAAGTTGCACTTAGGTGGATTTCTAGTGAGCCGTCGAAGTTATGAACCAATTCCTGGTTCATTATCAGTGCTTGGGAGTTCAAAAGACCTTTCAGGGTCAATCTTGGCCCATTTTTTAATAATGCATGTTTATATCCTGCGAGGATATTGTAATAAGTTAGCATAGCATGATGAAATTTTGTAAAATGCTTGGCTGACTTAGACTTAATTATCAATGAGGTACTCTAGAGTGTTTTTTCCCTTGTTAATTATGGGTGGTTGCACAAATGACTTATAATTTTTGAGTTTTTCACTACATCTCCAAAGCTGGAGAATTCGCCTTGGTGGTTAAGCCTTGAGAGGTTATTAAAGTGTAAGTGTTTATGTATATTACCATGCTAGTCACTTCGCTGAGTCATATGAACATTGCACTAGCCCCCCCATAGGTATTTTTTAGGTTTTGAGAAAAATAATTTTTCCTGCAAACTTAGGCAATTTTTTAATGGATTAAATGAGAAATTTCAAATTGGAATAAAAGTGTGGTCTCAAGGCCGATTTTGGCATGGGTGTGCTCGTTTTCACACTCAAAGTGTCATTTTTATCCTATGACCCACTTTTTCTATGTTTCGGGTGTTGGCCTAGGAAAGGGGCATAAAAAGGAATTTTGCGCGCGCAACCAAGGAAAAGGAGCCGCACGCGCGATAGAAGCAAAGGAAGATCGCGAAGGACGAAAAGGGCCCGTGAAGGCAGTGTAAAACCCTGGTTTTGACCTCGTTTGCATTAAATGTACAGATGTATATATTGTAATTAATCATGGTGCGGAGCTAAAGGCAAAAGCCCCACCATCGATTTGTTTGTGTTATGTTTTGGCGATTGGAATCGTTGCCGATGGTATATCGTGATATATGGCACATATTAGTTTTGGCATCATGTAAATATGCATTTTTAATTAAATGAACCCCAACCAGCTATGTCAATGCAACCATATTGAAAAGGGCATGATTTTCCTAAGGATAAGGAGGGGGAATTGTTAAACCTTGAACCAATGGGAAAAAAAGCAATGTGTCAACCACCCATTTAAAACTGCTGATGTTAGTTGAGGGCAGTTATTGCTGGGAAGTGGTGGGTGGCAAGACTGTTAGTCATTCCCACACGCCCACTCCACCAATAGACTTTCCATCTTCGTGTAGGCAAGAAAACCACGACGGGATTCACTCCATTCTTGCTCATCCTCACGCGCCGATTGGGATTCGCTATCGTTTTCTTCACGCAGGGAGACAACCACCATACTCCATTGTCTTGCTCATTCTCACGCACAGGATTCTTCCTGGTTTTTACTCACGCAGCGAGCTGGGAGCCGTGTTCTGTCACCCATGATTTCCCTGTGAAGGGCCATTCACGTTTTTCTGCTGTGTGTATGTTTTCCTTACCGATTTGTGGCCTGTATATATGTTTTTCCCCTGCCCAGCTGAGAACCTGGCTTTCCTCTTCCATCTTTGGATTGTGTAATTTTCCCCGGTGGCTTCATTGTTGAGAACAGACTCTTGTTTTCCCACATTGGTTGGCTATGTCTGCCTTTACGTTTTGGGGCTGCTGTAGGTTGTTTTGGAGTCGTTTTGGACATGATAGGACCAAAAACGGCTCAGGAATTGTTTTCCCTATCCAAGCTGTGAATCGCTTGTTTGACTGCGTGTATGCAGTGGTTGGTCTTCGGACTGTGTTGGAGTAGGGATGAGGGCTTGGTTTGCTTGATAAACTTGGTGCGTTTGGGAACCACACAGACAGAGCTAGAGGGTTGGCTTTCTTCTCCACAACCCCTGAATAGCACTGGAAGGGAAGTTAGGGCCTGAGGGACTATATAGCAGAGAAGGGACTGATTCCTTGTGTTGGGTGTGTGTGGGTGTCTTAGAAGTCAGGCTAGCCTTGGTGTAGGTGTCCCTAGTTCTGTAATGAGCTCACCAGCTTAGCATTTAGCCTTTACCAGCTCCTGGATGGCTTGATAAACCCAACTGTGTTGGCTTAGCTGTGTTTTGTGTATCCTTGGCTATGTGTAAGCCTGCTTGTTCCTTATTCCTTGGGGAATCATGCCCAACTTGAGGGTGGCAGTGTTGCTGAGAGATTAAGGAGCACGCTGGCCTATGGTTGGGTGGAACGTTTCAGCGACGTAGCTTATTGCGGGACGAGTTCTTTATAAGATAAGTAATCTTGTCTATTTTACTTCTGCAATTATATTTACTGTTAATAAATTATGATGAACATGTTGAAGAAATGAATGTATGTTTGCTTCCGCTGTGTATGTGAATGATTATGCATCTTAGCATGTTTTATGTTCAAGCATTTCAATTTTTATGAATGCACATGTTCATGGGGTTGGTTGCCCGGATCGTAAATAGTGTGGTAGCGTCCTCTTCGCCGGTCGGAGGGTCGGGGACGTTACAGGCAGAACAGAGAGGTGCGCGGCAAAGGAAAGGCAAGCATGGAAGCGCGCAAGGGGAAAATGGCCTGAAAGCGACAGGGTGGTCGTGGGTGCGGAAGCCGACTTAAGTCGGTGGATGCCACACGAGTGGAAGCACGCTGTAAGTAAGGCCGTTAGTGCCTCATGTCAAGTCATGATCACCACAGCGGTAGCCTGGGGGGCGGTTGATGGTGACAGTTAACAAACTGCCTGTAAGCAATCCACCTAGTGTGGTCATGTAAAATGTTATAATAGGAGAGATTTAATAGTTAGAAGGTTGCTTTTTGTTAGTCGTAATTACGGAATGGGTTTGATAGATGAGAGCTGTATACAATTGCAGAGAACAGATCTAAGAGTAAGGTAATCAAAAATCTGCAGGAGGCAGTCAGAATAGTGCAATAAGGAAGCTCTGCTAGAGCAGTGCAAATGCTAGGAAAGTCGATCCAGGCTGTGTGCGGATTTGTAGGTAGTAGCAGTAGATTAGGAGAAATAAGACAGAGAGCATGAGAACTATGAGTCTGAACTTAAAAACATACCTTAAGATCAGTCTGCATCCCACAGACTGCAAGGTGCTATATCCTTTCTCATGCCAGATGAAGAGCACCTTGGCGGTTTTTCCCAAATGGTTTTCCACGTTATTTCTTGTGTCTAAATGAATGCTTGATGAAGTGAATGTTTATGTGATTGATTACTAGTTGCTTTCCGTATGATGTTAAATGTGGTTCAGTTTTTATTTGTTTCTTGCAATTGGTAAATGGATGAACAGAATGCCTTGTTGAATTGAAACTATATAAATGTATATCATTCTGTATAATTCCTGTTATGAATCCCGAGTTAAGTCATAGAGCCGATTGATGTGAGCCAGTTGTGCCGCACAAGTTGCGCCAGCTGCGAGGGGGAAAGAAAAGTCAGGTCGCGCGTGATGACATACAGTTGTGCTCATTCACGTAAAACCGACTCCTCCGTCCAGCCACCTTGCTGCCTTCGTTCAGCTCCTTGGTTGCGAACTAAGGGGCTATCCTTCCCCGACAATCGCGGAAACATGGTTCCGGCGGTTACCCATCTATGAGATATCTCGGGTGAGACTGCGCCTGCTTCGCATGTGTTGCTGATGGGGCTTGCTCTATCGGGCTACGAAGAACCGGGGTCGCGCGAGTGGGGAAAAGTGGCCAACAAATGGTTTTGTTGTCGGGACCTCTTGATTAAATCGGGGAGATGTTGTGGCACCCAACGAAGGAGGAGATAGAAGATTGGTTGAATGCTAGAATACTGATGTTCGCACAAGAAGAGGCCGATGAAAGATGGGCGAACACAAGGAAATGGATATGGGGACTGTCATAGCGGTTGAGTCACGCAGTTTGTGGAGTGGATACGTTGTATAAGAGCTAGGAGTAATAGGAAGGTAGTAAGAAGAGATGTTCCCGGGAAGTTCTGAGGATGAGTTAAGTATTGGATTCTTGAGAAGCGGAAGGAGGTTCCGGTCAGGTTCTGGAGAAAGGTAACAAGAGGCAGGAGGGCCTATAGCTTGCCTAGGGAGGGTGAATATGGATGTAAGTCATACCTAGACGAAGGATCCTGTGACGAAGAGGAGGAGTATAGCCCGGTTTCTAAGAGAGCAGAATCGCCAAGAATAGGATGTGACTACAGTATTCCAGAGAGATCACCTAGAGTAAGACATAGAAGTCCCTCACCTGAACCCCTTGTGAACACTAGCAGTCCTAGTGTCAGGATTGGTGCCCAAGAAAGCCCATCAGCAATCCCCGTAAATCCTGTAAACTCAGGAAGTCCAGTGAACAATCCCAGCGCCACTCTAATGGCGGGGACAGATGTTAGACTACCCACCTTTAATGAGAATGGAACAGAAGATCCAAAGCAGCATTGGTTTCTTTGTGAAGCCATCTGAATGGTATGCTTAGTACATAATGCCGATATAAAGAAAGCACAAATGATCACGACTTTAAGGGGTCGCGCCCTGGATTGGTTCATGAAATTTTGTGCTGCACCAGCAGGAATCCTGTAGAAGCCTCTTGAGGAGATTCGGTGGGCAATAATCTCGAAGTTTCAGAAGCCCCAATCGGAGTCCCAATGTATTACCGAAATCAAGGAAATTAAGCAGGCTCCAGCAGAAACGGTATGGGATTTTGACCAGCGGTTCAAAACGCTGATGGCCAAGGTCAGTTTCTAGATGTCAGACGTACAGCATAAAGAGTGGTTTATTGCTGCGCTACTGCCACATATAAGAGGACCACTCATGCAGCGGAAGATCGCAACATAGATGGAGGCATTGGATTTAGCAATGAAGCTAGAGGCTTCGCCCATTGGGGACGGTGCCACAGGAATGACACAGATTCAGTCTTAGTTGGCTAATCTAACTATTCAACTCCAGGATATGAAAAGGGGAAAAGAAGTACATGAAGACCTCTGGTGTACCCAATGCCGGACCAACGGACATACCAAAGATGAATGCCCGGCATATATAAACTACATCTCGTCCGGTGGGCCAAACTCATTGGACAGCCAAGGATTACCTTGGTGTAATATATGCCAAACAAAAGGACACCGGGACGCCGATTGCCTATTCATGCACAAGACAGTATGCACACCAACCAGTCTATATTGTAAATTTTGTAAATCTGTAGGCCATGATGAAAAGGATTGTAGGGCCTACCAACTCTTGAGGGAGAAAATGGTAGATGCATATTTGATGGAGATGGAAGAGCAAGTAAAAATTGAATAGACCCCTCCTCAGTTCCAGGCTCCTCCCCAGTTTTAGGCTGCACCTCAATTCCCATCTCCGCAACAGTTTCAAATGGCACCACAGTTTCAGAATACGGCCCCGTATAACTTGTACCAACAGTAGTACCAGCAACCACAATACCGGCTACAACCTAAGTCACATGGTTCGAATTCGAATTTTTGGATGAGGTTCGTTTGAGATTCGTCTTGAAATTCGAAAATATATATAAATATATAAATATATATATAATAAAATTGTTAATAAAATATGCTATTGAAATAAATTTTAGCTTATAAATATTATGCAGCATGCTTAAATAGTTTAAAAAATAAACAATAAAACTGAAATTCCTGGGTTTTTTTCGATTTTTTTATTAAATTCGCCTTTAAATTCGAATTCGATAAAATTCGAATTCAAAAAATTTGTTTTCAAATTCGTTTTTAAAATTTGACGAATTTAATTCGATTTTTTTTTCCCTTTGAAATTCGGCGAATTTCGAACCTCAAGGTTCAAATTCACCGAATCCTATGACTTAGGCTACAACCACCTCAAACGGGGGGTTGGCAATTATAGGGGCCAGGGAGGAGGAGGATTTGGCCAGGGAAGAGGGCCAGTTGTATGTTACAATTGTGGAGTACCAGGGCATTACGCTCTGCCCAGAACCTGCGAGGACTTGCTCGTATGACAGGCAGGATCACATTGTGGAGCAATGCCCACAGCTCATCGCTCGATGGCAATCCCGGACGCTTGGACTAGCCAACTCGGTAACAAACCCTGCACCAAATCTTGCGCCGAATGCTCCCAACCCGAACGCCAATATCAATATACAGATGATAGTCGCTGAATCACGAGAACCTAATGTGGCAGTAGTCACGAGGGGAGGTGCTACGACAGGTGCAGACCAAGCTACGCAGACAGACCCTACAACGCATGCACAACCCCAAGTGCAACCTACCGCAAAGAAAAAAGCACCAATTGACATTCAAGAACAAAAGCGCATATTCATGGATGTGTGTCCAGAGTTCATCGGCACAGAACAATCATCTACCTCAGGCCAAGTGAAAGATATGCCTGAAAGATTCCAGAAGATATTTGAACAACGAAGTACGGACAAAACTGCAGATAAGGTTAGTAAACTTAAACCTTTCTTGTCAAGTTGCTTAGCGCTAATAAAGGATAAGGAAGCGATTGCAAAACTGGAAGCACTCATCGAAACACTTCCGGAGGGAGACCCTCCGCCAAAGAAGGTTAATAGTATCAAGACCAAGCTTAAGACAGGACGCGAACTCGGGATGACCGCGCATTTTGGTGATTATGATATGGACTATATCATCCTCGACCTAGGATCTGATGTCAACATTTTAACACGCCAGACATGGGAAATAATGGGCAAGCCACCCTTAGAATGGTCCCCCATTCAATTAAGGCTTGCAAATCAAGCAAAGGTCCTCCCTGTTGGTAGGCTGGGTCAAGTTCAAGTGGATATTGAAGGATTACACACTTTTGCGGACTTCGAAGTCATAGACATAGTAGGCGATACCAGCCCATACCCTACACTGCTCGGGATTGATTGGGCAATGGAAAACCAAACGATCATAAATTTGAAAAGAAGGATCCTATCATTTGAAGATGATGAGATGCAGGTCGTTGCGCCCCTTGACCCGCTAGAAGGACCGAGGTATGTTGAACCAGTGTTCAACGAAGGGCATGGTGACCACCTTGATACCATCTACAATATAACCATCCTTCGGGAAGACTATATTAATCCTATATTAATCCTACTGCAGATGGTAACCTAAGTTGGAAATGTGAGAGTTCATGTACATTAGACTCAGGAGAGGCCCTGGAGAAGTGGCAAAACCGATTACATGAAGTCTCGTCGAGAAAATGTGCCAGAATAACTAAGTCTATCAGACGAGTAGGAGCTCAGTCGCGACCACTACCCATTTATGAAGGATTGCCTAACTTGGTAGCGTTCTTCACTGGATTTGAGGAACTGGTAACAGAGCCACAACGACTGTCTACACTAGACTTTGCATTGAAAGCTACGCCCGCACGATGGTGCGGTACACATAGGAACACCATAACTGAATGGCTGCAGTGCAGAAGGCTGCTAGAAGTAAGGTTTGGGAAAGAAATTACAACTGTAGCCCAAAGATATACGGGGTTATCAGACCCTGTCGAACACATAGACCAATGTTCCACAGCATTCTCAAACTACCCTTGCCAGGAATGGGTTCACCATTTCATCCATACTCTTGAGACGACACCATGAGGCTGGTATGCATCTATGGAACTGCGCCAGGAGACAAGGGAATGGGAAGAAGTTGCGCAGAAATTCACTTACACATTCCAGTTTGCGAATGAACAACCTACAGTTGATATTGCGCTGAAAACCATTAAGGAAAAAATATTCACCAAGATCCCACTGGAGATTGTGTATTCTCAACCTTGTGCTGCGCATTCCCACCAATGCTGTGAGACAGTCCAACATTGGATGACATGCTATAATCTCTCTTGGGACCCGGACGATGATCTGACCAACATCAATATTCCAGAATCAGAAGGATCGCGCGAGGTAGAAGGAAGCAGCATTTCCAGTGAGCAGTTCGTTAAGTCGCTAAAGATTAAAAAGGTTAACATTGGATCGGAGGACAATCTGAAATTTGCCAACATTGGAGACTACTGGGATGAAGAAACAGTAGCCAAAATCACCAATTTATTACATGGATTTCAAGACCTATTCCCGACAAACTTCAGGGAAATGAAGGGGATAGTAGGGGATTTGGGTGAAATGAAAATTCCACTCAAACCCGACGCATGACCAGTGAAACAGCGACCATACAGATTAAACCCACGTTATAAGGAGAAAGTAAAAGCAGAACTGGATCACATGTTGGAGGCAAAAATTATTGAATCAGTTGAAGAATCGAAATGGATAAGCCCCATAGTCATCCAGGACAAAAAGGCGACAGGTGAAGCCAAAATCTGTGTCGACCTGAGGAAACTAAATGATGCATGCCTGCATGATCCATTTCCTACACCCTTCACGGATGAGCTTTTGGAAAGCATTGGTGGACAAGAAATGTACTCATTCACAGACAAGTTCTCAGGATACCATTAGGTCCGAATTGCACAAGAAGATCGACACAAGACAATCTTTGTAACAAAATGGGGATGCTACCAATACACGGTAATACCCTTTGGTCTTAAAAATGCCCCTACTATTTTTTCTAGAATAGTAGTATCTGCTTTCAAAGATTTTATTCATAAGTTTCTTGAAGTATACTTTGATGACTGGACGGTCTTTGGTCTGGTAAGAGACCATATTGAAAATTTGCGCATGATGCTGGAGAGATGTCGCCAGTATCAAATTGCGCTGAACTTGAGAAAATGCATATTTTGTGCACCATTCGGTGTACTGTTGGGCCATGTAGTATGTCGCGATGGGAGCCTGGTCGACCCGACGAAGGTAGCCATTATCGTGGACTTGCCTCCACCCACATCAGTCACGCAACTCAAGTCCACATTGGGACACACTAGGTATTATAGGAAATTCATAAGAGGGTATGCGGAGATAACTGCCCCAATGGAGAAGCTGCTAAAAAAAGATGCCAAGTTCGAATGGAATGAAACTTGCCAAGAGAGTCTGGATAAACTAAAGGCTAAATGGCTACTGCACCAATATTAATATTTCCAGATTGGAAAAAAGAATTCCATGTACATGTTGATGCCTCATCGATTGCACTTGGCATAGTTTTAACCCAACCAAGAGATGGCGCAATTGACCACCCAATCGCATTTGCAAGTAAGAAACAATCAACGACAGAGAAAAATTATACCACAACTGAAAGAGAAGGGCTTGCAATGGTCTATGCACTACAAAAATTCAGACATTATCTATTGGGTGGACACTTCAAAATGTTCACTGACCATTCTGGGCTGAAGCACCTAGTCAATAAGCCAGTGTTGGAGGGGGGAAATCTGTCGGTGGCTCCTTTTATTTCAAGAATTTGACTTTGAAGTGATTATGAAGCCAGGACAACTAAATGTCGAGCCTAACCACTTATCGCGAATTGAAAGTGGGGAGGAACCCACCAGCCTAGAGGATAATTTACCGGATGCGCAGCTATTTGCTATAGATGTTGTAGATAAAGAATTCGATGCAATTATACACTTACTTAATACAGGGTATACACCTGAAGATTATTCAACATGGCAAAAGAAACAGCTAGTTGTCAAGGTCTCAGACTACACGCTAACCGCGAGACAACTCTATAAGTTGGGTCCGGATGAAATACTGCGAAGATGTGTCTTTGATCATGAAAGACAATGGGTAATGGCAGAAGCACATGTCGATGCCTCAGGAGGACACTATGCCTGGAAAGCAACAGTGAGCAAGATTTTGCAAGCCGAATTTTGGTGGCCAACGGTACATATGGATACAAGGAAATACTATCGCAATTGCGATAAGTGTCAAAGAACGAGGAAACCATCGTGACGTGACGAAATGCAACTTGCGCCACAAATTACACTGCAGGCCTTTGATAAATGGGCAGTGGATTTTGTTGGCCCTATCAGTCCACCGAGAAAACGGACTGCTGCGCGTTATATCATCACTGCTATAGATTACTTGACAAGATGGGCAGAGGCAGCACATGTAAAAGATTGTACTGCTGCAACTACAGCCCACTTCCTCTTTGAGAACGTCGTCACAAGATTTGGTTGTCCCAAAATCCTAATCAGCGACCAAGGTACGCATTTTGTCAATAAGCTAATTGTTGAACTGACCGCAGAATTCCAAATCCAACACAAGAAAACGACACCCTACCATCCTCAAGCAAATGGAACTATCGAGGCATTCAACAAGGTACTCGAGAATGTGTTGACCAAAGTATGCAATGTGCACAGAGACAACTGGGACCAGAAAGTCTCAGCGGTATTATGGGCCTATAGGACAACATGCAAACAACTAACTGGATACACCCCTTTCCGTTTAGTCTATGGACAAGAAGCAGTCGTGCCCATGGAATATATTGTCCCAAGCCTACGAATTGCTACGATAACGGAGATGACAGATACCGGCGCTGTAGAAGAGAGACTGGCGCAGCTGGTTCAAATGGAAGAAGACCGTTTTATTCCAGGCTTCCATCAAAATGTGGAAAAGCAGCGACAGAAAGCCTGGCATGACTGCCACATCACAACAAAGCAATTCAAGGTTGGTGGACTTGTTATGATGTATGATAGTAAGTTTCTCAAACATCCGGGTAAGCTCAAAACGCACTGGTTAGGTCCATATGTAGTTGCACATATTACTGAAGCAGGCCCAGTGAAACTACATAAGCTAGATGGAACACCAGTAGCGAGCATGATCAATGGCAATCAATTAAAACCCTATCGCGACGACTGTGGCACAGTCCCATAAAGCCGTGATGCGCAAAATAAAAAAAAGAGAGATTTTTCACAAGACAGCTAGCCAAAAGTGGCAAACAGCTAGCAAGCACTGACAGCCGATAAGGGCATGTGAAATTCGAAAAAGATCCGGCACCACTACATGTTCAGTAGCA
This sequence comes from Pseudotsuga menziesii, assembly GCA_001517045.1. Taxonomy (NCBI): domain Eukaryota; kingdom Viridiplantae; phylum Streptophyta; class Pinopsida; order Pinales; family Pinaceae; genus Pseudotsuga; species Pseudotsuga menziesii. Next base: position 143,956 of record LPNX011129113.1, on the reverse strand, counting down.
TTAAAGCGGCAGGCCCGAGGAAAAAGGCGACGGACGTTTTGCTCCCATCTGGTAGAGTGCCTTAACTACCCTGACAAATGCATAATGGAGCTTAAGCGTGCAAAGGATGAGCCCATGTGATCCACTAGAGGGTCCTTCACTCTGTCCAGTCAGCTTAAAGACTCATCGGCTATAAGTCGTCCTTGTCCTCCACCATATAACCTCTACTTGGTTTTGACGAACCAGCAATCCAAAGAGCCGAGCCCGTTGCACAGACCGAGCCATCCTTCAAAGCCAACGACCTTACTCAGTAAAATATTCTAGCAATAGTGAGCACTCCAGTAAGGACACCTTTAACCGGTTTGGCCGCCTAAGAAGATGAAGAAGACTCGGGCAAAGTCGAAAGTAGTACCAAAGCCGAGGATCGTCAAAAAACCGCCACAGAGTCTACCGCATCCATCACAAGCAGGAAGTCAGCTCACACAAATAACTGCCTCCCGACCATTAGTGCAACCAGCGAAAGCTCAAGTTTTTATCGCTATGCAATCCTTGAATGCCGACCCCCAAAGTTCCTCCGGCATTGGGGCAAAAATACCCAAAGCTCGTAGAGCCGACCCGGTTCGGCCATCGTCACCAGAAGCAGAGCTCACTGAAGAAGAGAACTTACTGCCGCCCTATGTATCGCCTAGGAGGCCTGGTGCCGTAGCAGTAATGGTGAACATTCCAGAGCTATTAGAAGAACCCACTATTCTAGAGGGCGTCACAAAACCCCAGGATTCCATCTTGACCAAGCTTCAGGTATTAAAGTTTGAAGACTATGACACCCGGAAGCTAGACATCTGCAGAGATCAATTCATGGAAGTAAAAGCCGGCGAACCAAAGGAGGCAGACGTTGTCTCTGCACTAGAGTATGCGTGCGGATTGGAGCAGTCCGATCTATTAAACCTGCTCCTGATGCCCCACTTCGGCCGCTCTGAACCAGTTGGAATGTATGTTAAGCAACTGCTTGTGTGCTTCCATGGTGGCTACCTTTGGCTGAACAAACCATATGAGGTGACAGTGGACTTGATTTCGGCCATTACAGGTCTACCGCAGAATGGAATCGACCCAACCCTAGACTTGCATAATGAGGGGGAAAAGACAGACAAAAACAATATGAAGGCTAAGTATCAGCTTCTCCACGACAGAAAGGGTTTTCTCATCAGCTCCATTCAGGATAGTGTGGTGCAAGCAGCAACAAAGATCTTGTGTAGCAAGGTCCTGCGCAAGATGAGATCGGCTGAATGCATGACCGCAGCAGTAGAACTTGCCAAAAAATGTGCACACGGTGTGCACATTAACTGGTCCCAATTCCTCTTGAACGAACTGTTCGACGATGCATGGGAAGCACAAGAACAACCCACAGCTAAGTTTCACTTCTCCTGGCTCTTAATTTTAATTTCTTTTGCAGTATGGGCTCCGCCACCAGACTATCAGCCTATGGATATACCTGTAGAGTTCCTTGGTAGGCCTTACCAGAACCTCTGGGACCATAAGGACAACAAGCGCAAGATTGATGCCAAAATTACATTTTTCCTACAGGGAGAAAAGGCTCCGGCAAATTGTGCGCGCGCAGTACCGGCTGACTCTGCAATGGTTGCAAAGTATCTGTTCATTCAATTCCATGCAGCACAGCACAACATCATCTTGCAACCGCGTGGGGACCCCAAGAAACAAGCCCTTCCAACATTCTTCATCCTCAGGGATGCAGATATTGAACGAGAAATCAAAGATTGGCCTGAGGAATGGCTTGCCCATCATGAGAAGGTACCGGCACAACAACAAGTCCTGCAGAAGAATCTGCCAAAGAACCCAAACCAGCATGGTGCCAATACCAGTATGCAGGAGCCACAGGATGGCTCCCAAGAAGATGAAGCGGAAGATGAGCACGATCTACCCAATGCCAACCTAGACGACCCCGCTATAAGTGAAGAATTGAGCACCGAGCAAGCCAGGAAAAAGCGGGGCAAGCAACCCATGCAAGAGGAAGAAGATGAGGACACATTGAGCTTCCCATATAGTAAGAGGGAGAAGGTTAACCGGCCCTATGTCAGAGACATACCAGACGCAGACTTGACTCTTCTGTGCGACGCCATTGCTGAAGTAACAGAGAAAACTTTAGGAAAGCTCATGACCAGGCAAACCAATTGGACATCGGCCATCACCACAAAGGTTAACCAACTCGCACGGACTGTCACCGAAGTGTGAGACACCATGCAGGCTGGAACCCATGGTGTCACCCAATCAGACGCCTTAGCGGCACCAATCATGATCCCACCCCTAACGATAGAAATGCCTGCGGAGGCATTGTCTAAGAAAGGCGAAGAAAGCGAGGCAAGTCTCCATAACTTGAACACATTGATTTTAAATTTTTCAAAGTTAACTTTGCTGCAAATATACTCTATTCAACAGGGCGCTGCAACAGAAATTAGAATCCGAGAAAATACAGCTGCATCTCAGGCAGCTAAGGCAACCAGGAAAGCAAGGGAGCGAAAACGAGTTATCAACCGCTAGCGCGCAGATCTAGCAGCCCTAGCCCAGAGGCAGGCTTTGCTAGAACAACAATAAAGGAGGCAGCGGCGCAACTCTTCGACGAGGAAGCAGAGGCTGAGGTCGAACCGGTGCATCAATTGAGACGTCTATCCAAGCTGGCCGCAGACCTCAAGAAAGAGATTCAGGAGATGAAAACCAACCCACCGCCCGGCACACCCCCAGAAGTGCTGCAGCAAAGGCAACAATTGGCAACTCAAGTTGTTGTCCGGCTGAGGAAAGCCGAGAGCATCTGTGCAGAAGCAGTGGAAACAATTGCTACAACATGGGAGCAGCTCATCGATGATGCGGTGGCAGAGCAACTTGCCGAACAAGCACGGCAAGCAGACTTACAAATCTTGGCCCTGAAAGCCGAGATTAAGAAGCTGCCAGTGAAGGAGAAAATCGCCAGGGGCACTGAGCTTAAGGAGCTCCTCGATAAGGCTAGAACCCTGCGCGACCAGGAAAGCATGCGTAACAAGGAAACGGCTGAACAACAGGCCGAAGCCGAAAGGATAACAAAGTTAATTCAACCTGTTCAGCGGCGAATCCACGAGTTCACTCACGCACTGGCTAGTACCTTGTTAAAACACCCAAGCAGTGGCACCGTGCAGGAACTCGAGCAGCAGGCAGATGAAGCTTGCCAGGAGATAGAACGACTTACACCTATTCTGGCCTAATTCCAGCAAAACGTTGGCAATGCAGACCAGCTTGCAGGGAAAGATATAGCCACAGGGGAGATCGCCGAACAACTAAGAGAAGAAGCAGGAGAAGAAGAACGCAACACAAATAAAGGAACGTAGGAACATGACGCAGAACAAGCTATGGGCATAGACTTATCAAAACAAGCTGAAGAGGATTTCGTTTAAGCCCAAGTCAAAAAATTAAAAAAAAATAAAAAAAATAAAAATTCAAAAGATACCGTGCAGGTCGGGCCATTCATATGTCCTTTGCTTCGTGGCTCGAGACGAGCCACAGGTGAGTGCTGGGGGCCTATTGGCCCGGGAAAGGGGCATAAGAAGGAAGTTCGCACGTGCAACCAAGGAAAAGGAGCCGGGCGCACGATGGAAGCAAAGGAATATCGCGAAGGACAAAAAGGGCCTGCGAAGGCAGAATAGAGAGGTGCACGGCAAAGGAAAGGAAAGCGCGCAAGGGGAAAATGGCTTGAAAGCAATAGGGCGATCGTGGGTGCGGAAGTCGGCTTAAGTCGGCGGATGCCACACGAGTGGAAGCACGCTGTAAGTAAGGTCGTTAGTGCCTCTTGTCGAGTCATGATCACCACAACTGTAGCCTGGGGGGCAACTGATGGTGACAATTAACAGACTGCCTGTAAGCAGTCCACCCAGTGTGGTCATGTAAAATGTTATAAATAGAAGAGATTTAATAGTTAGAAGGTTGCTTTTTGTTAGTCGTAATTACGGAATGGGTTTGATAGATGAGAGCTGTATACAGTTGCAGAGAACAAATCTAAGAGGAAGGTAATCAGGAATCTGCAGGAGGCAGTCAGAATAGTGCAATAAGGAAGCTCTGCTAGAGCGGTGCAGATGTTAGGAAAGTTGATCCAGGCTGTGTGTGGATCTGTAGGTAGTAGTAGTAGATTAGGAGAAATAAGACAGAGAGCATGAGAACTATGAGTCTAAACTTAAAGACATACCTCAAGATCAGTCTGCATCCCGTAGACTGCAAGGTGCTATATCCTTTCTCATGCCAGATGAAGAGCACCTTGGTGGTTTTTCTCAGATGGGTTTCCACATTATTTCTTGTGTCTAAATGAATGATTGATGAGGTGAATGTTTATGTGATTGATTACTAGTTGCTTTCCATATAATGTTAAATGTGGTTCAGTTTCTGTTAGTTTCTTGCGATTGGTAAATGGATGAACAAAATGCCTTGCTGAATTGAAACTGTATAAATGTATATCATTCTGTATAATTCCTGTTATGAATCCTGACTTAAGTCATAGAGCCAATTGATGTGAGTCAGCTGTGCCGCACAAGTTGCGCNGGATCGGAAGAGCACTTCCGGTTGTTGTTTCAGTTTGGGCTCGGCAGCAGTGTCGTGGTTCAGCCGGAAACAGAGATCCGTTGCATTGAGTTCAGCTGAGGTAGAATATATGGCAGCCAATCAGGCTACTTGTGAAGCATTGTGGCTTCGCAAGCTGTTGGTAGATTTATTTGATCAGGAGCTTAGACCCACGGTGATCTACTGCGACAATCAGAGTTGCATTCAGCTCTCTGAGAATCCAGTATTCCATGACAGGTCGAAGCATATAGAGATCAAATACCACTTCATCCGAGATTATGTTCAGAGAGGAGCAGTTGAGCTTCAGTACATTTCCACAGATGAGCAGGTAGCTGATATCTTGACGAAGTCTTTGGGGAGGGGCAAGTTCGTCTTCTTCAGAGATAAGTTGGGAGTGGTACGGAACACCTTCCTCGGTAAGAGGGAGTGTTGATTTTTGTACCTAGGCAGATGTTCCCTAGGTGACTTTAATTTTGCCTAAAGTCACTTTAAGAGGGAAAAAGGTGACCCTCACATTAAATGTCACTTAAAGAGACTTTATGACAATAAAGTCACTTTTTGATAAATTTAAGTGGGTGAGTGATTTTATTTATGGGAAATAAATAAAAGGGATTTTCACTCTCAATCAATCTCAGCCATTGATTTGATTCTTTCTCCACCATTGGATTAAGAAACTCACCTAGGGCAAACAAAAAGCATGAGGGAGGCAAAAGGACATTCACTTGTTCATTTTTCAGAGAAGAGAGAGGAGCTTGCTGAAGGAGGTCGAGTTTGCTTGAGGAGGCCACGATTTTCCAGTTCGATTGCTGAAGAGATTTCAGTGACCAAGGAAGTGAAGACTGCATTTATTATCTTTCCTGAGAAGAGTACGGCCTGATTGTTTTTCCTGCTGTACGACTGCCTTATTTATTGCACAGTTCTTGGGGTGTACGGCCTCTTGGTCTCTGCTGTACGGTGCATTAATTGGCACAGAATTCGAGGGATGTACGGCCTGTTATTTGCTGCTGTACATTGCATTTAATAACTACACAGATTTCGAG
>LPNX011129113.1:101015-133664 GCA_001517045.1 Pseudotsuga menziesii | reverse complement strand
TCCTGCTGTACGGCTGCCTTATTTATTGCACAGTTCGTGGGGTGTACGGCCTCTTGGTCTCTGCTGTACGGTGCATTAATTGGCACAGAATTCGAGGGATGTACGACCTGTTATTTGCTGCTGTACATTGCATTTAATAACTGCACAGATTTCGAGGAAGGGACAACTTATTTATTGCTGTACGGACTGCTCATTGAATAGCACAGAAATCGAGGAAAAGGTACGGCCGGTTTGCTGGTACTGTCTGTGTATTTATTGGCACGATTTCCTAGGAAGTGTACGGCCTGTTTGGTGCCGTACTGCTGCATTAATTTGGTTCAGGAAAAGAAGAAGGGCATTTCCAGACTTTGTGAAGAAGTTTGCCGGTGGAGATAAGTTGATTTTTTCCACTATTTTTTCTGTCCTGTACTTGCTGAAGAATTAATTAAAAATCTCTCCTCTCTGACTGGTTTTCCCCGTGGGGGTTTTTCCAGGGCTGATTAGCCAAAAATCTCTAAGTAAATTTTTATGGTGTGCATGCATTTGTTTTCAGCCTGTTTGTGTTTTTCTGCGTGTTTAAATTGTTCAGAAAAATTTTCATAAGTAGCTTCAAGCCTATGCAAAACCGGCTGAAGTGAAACACACAAAATTGTTCATTAAACCAGCAAGCAGTTAAACTCAGTTTGTCAACATGCGCCAGCTGCGAGGGGGAAAGGAAAGTCAGGTCGCGCGCGATGACATACAATTGTGCTCATTCGCGCAGAACTGACTCCTCCATCCAGCCGCCTTGCTGCCTTCGTTGAGCGCCTTGGTTGCGAGCCAAGGGACTATCCTTCCCCGACAATCGCGGAAAGATGGTTCCGACAGTTACCCATCTATGAGGTATCTCTAGTGAGACTGTGCCTGCTTCGCAGGTGTTGCCGATGGGGCTTACTCTATCGGGCCGGTATCTCGGGTAGTTGTTGGATCGACAGGCTGCGAAGAACCGGGTCGCACGAGTGGGGAAAAGTGGCCAACATCGGGCGACCAAATTATCTCGTAAAGCATTTTTTCTTAAAGATGCAACAAAATGGTCAAAAAAATGCTAAAGATGATACAAAATGACAAGTCAAAAGTAAAGAAACACAAGTATGTTTCGGGTGACCAAATCATCTCGTAAAGCATTTTTTTCTTAAAGATGCAACAAAATAGTAAAAAAAATGCAACAAAATAGTAAAAAAAAATGCTAAAGATGACACAAAATGACAAATCAAAAGTAAAAAAACACAAGTTTAAACTTGTGGGTGATGTGGCAATTTTGTCTCATATGATGGGTGACCTTATCCTATGAATAAAGTGTGAGATTAGAGAGATCTAATTGGTGACGAGTCATCTCAAGAAATGGATGGCATCATCCTTAAGTGAGCTCACGCTTTGTAAAGGTGGCGATCTTGAAAGCGACTTTATCTCAAGTTAAACGCATGTGATTGAAAATAAATCTATGTGGTGGCGGGTGCTTGTCAATTGAGGGTACGCCCTCTCCTCCATGGATGGTGACTTATGTATGTGGCACTTTTCGTGTGGGTTGGTAAAGCTTTCAAAGGAGAGTGCATCTCTCTTATGAGAGGTGGCATATCATCCTTCCAATCAACCCATAGGACATCCCTTGATTATCTCAACGAAACTCAAGCTCACGCTTTGTCATCTTCAATGGTGGATGCGCTACGCCCCTCTCATTTGGCTATTTAAGCAAGAGTCTTGCTCATTGTTGGCATAGTCGAAGGACGGGAGGAATGCTCAAGTGTTGTATTAGAGTTTGTAATATTTTTTTGGAATAATATAAAGACTTTAGAGGTATCATGTGGTGTATGGTTCAATAATGTGGATGAACATTGCATGATTTATGAGGTAATCTGTATCATTCATTTTTGTTGTACTTTTTTAATTTGTTGTGGGCCTACAAGGAGAAGTAATCTCGGTAGGTTAAAAACTTTCTTGTTTGATTATTTTTTATTGATTAGTTGCATTAGATCTCCTAGATATATATGTTATTTGTGTTTAAATCCATGTTTTATGGGTTTCTTTTTGTAGTTAACACCTTTGCGTTTAACCACGTCTTTGTGCACGAATTGATGAGTTGATATAGGTATCTAGCTTCAAACGTTTAGTTGATCTTGTTTAACTCCTCCAATTTTCGAGCACTTCTAAGGAGCATAGTCCCTCTACATTCCACCAACAAACTCCATGGCTCAAAGGATTCCCAAGCTTGGAGCCATCTCTTTTTCCTCTTTCCTTCACTTTTAAAATAAATCTTTCTTGGTTACAGTTACTCACATGCTTAAGTAGATTAGTATTTCTTTTAAAAGAATATTTAAAGGCTGATCTATTTAATAATGTATCTAGATCTAGAAGCATAAAGTAATATTTTAAAATAGATCTAGTTTTTATTAAGTACTTGGGCATATTTCCAATCCTTCAGTACTTAATATTTTTATGTTCTTAACGCTTTATTTGGCACATTTGGTGCGTTACAGGTGGCTGGTTTTTCATTTTTATCGCCAAGACAAGGAAAAGGGTTGTCGGAAAATTAAAGATCTAAGTTGTTCAAAGACCTCCTAGATCACCATCTTGATCTTGTCTTACCCATAAAACCTCGTAAGCCTTTGGATCCAAAATTCCCAAGTAAAAATGTTGCATCATTTGTGAAGTGGTCCATCCCAAGTTAACATCCATTGAGACCTTTCGTTGATTGATTTGTTGGATCGAACTTCTCATTTTCTGTTTCCACACTATTTGTTGATTTTGTCGCAATTCTTTTTTTAAATCATATCTCATTTGTTTGCAAGAGAAATATTGTGTAGGTTCCTTTTGACCTTGTAGTTGGTCATAATGACTTATGATTTGGTTGACGATAAAATATCTTAATCTTTTGTGATTGTTGTTCATATCGATTCTTATGATTTGGATGATGATAAGGTGTCTTAATATTTTGTGATTGTTCCTTGGAACGATCTTTTCTTGATGTTTGCAGTGATTTGAAAATATAAGCATTCTTTTGAATTTGAGCACCGACTCACTCTGTATTAGTTCCCTTTTTTTTTGTTTGAATTTGAGCGTCCGATAACTTCTCTATTGGGTTAGTCATCGTTTCATTGTCGACTAGTGATCCCTTACAATCTAATTCTTCTTGTAAAGTTTTCTTATCATGCTTTAGCTTCTTAACTCGTATAATTAAGTATTGGTTATATGTCCTTAAGTGTAAGAGTTCTTCCTTATAGTTTGACATGTCGACTTCATTTTGAGTATCTTGATTCTCTTGCTCTCCTTCTCTTAACTTTTTTTATTTGTTCTAGCAATTCCCAATTAACCTTTTGTAAGGAAAAAATTTCTTCATCTTTTCTTAGTAATTTTTTCTGAAGATATTGATTCTCCTCTTCTAACTTTTGATTGTACTACGTTTTATCCATTGTCTTTTTTATTTGAAGAAGTAATTTTTTATTATGACCTCTTAGACGAGAGATCTCTTCTTCTTTATCCATGACAACTTTGTCGAATTCTTTCTGCATCCTCTGTATTGACTTCTGATTTTCTCGCAAAATCACCTTTGATACATCTTTGAAGTCCTCAGATGATGGAGCTTCTAACTATGAATTCATTGTAACGTCGTGCAATGTGATTTTCTTGTTCTTATAGGAAAACGTTAGAAACTTTTTTTTGATGTTTAAGATGAAAGTTCCCAATGTTTCTATCCAATGTAATCCCAAAATTATGTCACCGTCATTGCTCCACAAGGATCTAACACTAAATTGTGATACGACGGTATATTCTCCAAAATTTCGTTGTAAATCACTTCATAATGTTTCTTGTCCCAAGAGTCTAACTTTTGACCTATATTCAACTCAATAATCACTAACTTGTTAGCAAATTCAACACTAATATAATTATTGCGTTCAACAGGAGCAATACAAATAGTAATGTATTTCCCTCCAATTGTTCCTTCTATTCGAAATAACACTGAGGCATAAATTCTTAAAGTTTTAGAAAATCTTCATTTCTCTTCGTTATTGGACTCCATCTACTTTCATTGACAACTTATATATATATATATATAACCTCCTTCTTTATAATTTTAATATCCCTTTTCTATAAATATTTCTTTCCATTATATACTTTTCCCTTGATTTCAACTCCTACTTTTTGGATCAAAACCTTATACCTTCAGTACTATTTTATAATACTTTTACAATTAGAAGCTTAGTTAGTGCTCGATTTATTCTCTTGAATAATTAGAACACTAAATCTCCAAAAATTGTTTTCCTTTATATTTCTTAAACTTCTTTTGACTCTTACCAATATCACTTTGTACTTCTTATTTCTTGATTTACTTTGTATAACTTAAGAATACTAGCATATATCCATCTTAAACCGGATTTATCAAGCACCGAGAGGGATCCAATTTCTAGAGGTGCAATTTAATTCTTTACCTTAAGTTTTTTACAAATTGAGAAAAAATTTACAGATAGAGATTTGATCCCACTTGAAGCGTCTATTTTATAGGCCGACGTGGATTTATTATTATTATTTTTATTTTCTTTTAACTTTTTATTTTATGAGTGGACATTAATTTTTTTTTACTTTTTATTTTTTTAATGCAAATAATTATTTTCATTTGATTTTAATTTTTTATTTTGAGCCTGTTATCCACTAATTTTGCACTTAGTGGATTTTTCGGTGAGCTGCCAGAGTATTGAACAAGTACACTTGTTCATGATTAGAGTTCAGAAGTTCAGTGTGCTCCAGAGTTAGCCAGTTTTTGGCTAGCCTTTTTATTTTTTGTAAACACATGTGCATATCCCCTTGGAGAAATTGTAAAAAATGTCTTAGCATTTAATTTTTTATAAAAGGCTTCACTTCCCAGACTTAAGCATCAAGCCAACTAGCCCATAGTGTTTTTTCCCTTGGTTATTATTGGTTGTTGAACAAACGATTAATAATTTCTGAGTTTTTCACTCACACCTCCAAAGCTGGGGTAGTTGTGTTGGTGTTTCGGCCTTAGGGGGTTATTAGAGTCTCCATGTCAGTGTTTTTCAACATGCTAGGCATTCAAATTGAGTCATATGAACATGTACTAGGCCCCCCTAAAGTTTCGTTGGATTCTGAGAAAAAATAAACTTTTTCGTTTTTTAAGCCATTTTTTAATGGTTTAAATGGAAAAATTCAAAATGTAAAAAAAGAATGATCCGGAGTCTGTTTTTGGCATGGTTGGGCTCATTTTCAAGTCCGTAGCATCATCTTTACCCTAGGGCCCACTTTCACTATGTTTCGGCCAGCTGAAGCATCCCAAAAAGCATCATTTGGCTAACAGAGCATCAAAATAGCATTTTAATGCTAATTTTGGAGAAAATGCACCAAAAGTCGAATTTAATTAAAAAATGGTGAATGGGTGATATGGTATGCCGACCATATTGAAGTGCGACCCTCTTCCACATAACTCCAAACCAACTTTGGATAAAAGGCATGGCAAAAAATATTTTACATGCAGCAGAGTAATAAATGCTCTGGCAGCAACATTGTGGATCGTTGGATCTCAAACAGGTTGAGATCCAACGTCCCACAATGTTGTCGCCGCAACATTTATTACTCTATTGCATGTTGAATATTGTTCGCCAAAAGGCATTGTTATGAATTGTTTTAAAAAAGGTGACGTGAACGTAAAGTAAAGCTCACGCTAGCCTTTGAGGACCCACGCTTGTGTGGAGGGGTGTGAGTAGGATTGGGTGGGCCTCTCTCCAAATAAATATTAATTTTAAACCGTGGCAAATCAAACTTTGAGTTAAAGGAATGGCTACGAATTATTTCATGAGAGGATGACGTAAGGAAGGGCTCACGCTAGCATGTAATGGTGTTTCTACCATGTAATGGTGTATCCAATGCATGCGAATGGAATTAAATCAAGTGACGTCAACCTCTCCAAAAGTTCACGCTAGCATATGTAGGGTTTGCGCTAGCTTTGGATGTGGACCCCTCTCCACGTGTATATTAAATTATAACCTTGGTTATAATGATAAATGAATCTACCATGTGCTATGTACCACACTTTTGAGCTCACGTCACTTTGTCACTTTGATCCGTACAATCACGTGAAGGAATGAAGATTACGAGTTGGAATTTGTGAGGTGGCTTGGTTGGTGAGTGAGGTGTCCTACCTCATCTGAGGTGGCACGTCCTCCATACCATCACTTCAGTTTAACTTAGAAGTCACCCCATCGATTGCTCTGTTCAACTCAGTTAACTCCGGCTTGATCCTTAGTTCATTAATTCCCCCCTGGGGATTGGTTTTTGTATAAATAAGAGGTCTCTTCTCCCTTTTCAGGGTGGATGATTTTGCAGAGGACCTATGCCCGTATGATTGTAATTTCCTATCTTTCTTATGAATAAAATTGAGTCTTTGGAGGACAATTTGATGGTGCAAGAACTTTCATGGTGAATATTCGGCTTATAACCGAGGTGATATCTGTGTAGCTATTTTATTATTTATGCATGTTGTGTTATCTAGCTTAGAAGGTTATATTCTAATCCATAGAGTAGGCATTTGAAGTTTCAACTTGCTTGCTTATGTGTAGTTATACACGATCTAAGAATTGCATGTTGTATTCAGTTATACTTATGCTTTTCGATTCTTGTTTGATTTATGCAAACTAGATCTAATCACTTGCTTGAAGGGTATTGTAGTTTTGCAAATCACCAAATGTGAAGTAGAGATCGGAGCTCAGTTGCATATTATCTCTCTTCACTCTATTTTTCTAATGTTTCTTGTCCCACAGGTTCCCTCCATGCTCAAATTTATTCAAGCCTAGGCTTGAAGTCTTCCTTATCCATCCTCAAACTTCAAAAAATATTGTTTTCTAGTTACTTTTGTTTTGTTTCATAACAAGTGGATCTAAGTGTTAAATCTTATCCTTTCTATCTCTTGTTATATAAATCTAAGAGTTTTTTCAAGTTTATCTTACCAAAAGCTTAGGTCTAGCTTTGTTTAGTCTTAGTATTTGAAGTAGCATATTATTCCTATCAATTGCAAGTACTAGAGCTTAAATTTTCATGCATTTTGGGCTAACATGCAAGCCTTTTCTTGAGTTTTGTGTTGGCTGGTTTTTGTACTCATCTTTCAAGAAATAAGAGTTTTGGAGGCGCATGCAAAGACTTGAACCATAAAAAGGGCTCCTTCCAACCCCCTCTCCCAATCTCCCACTTCTTCTCTACCCATTCTTCAAATTTTGGGAACTTATTTGATCCTAACTCCAAAGGACAAAAAGTATTCCTCAAAAGAAAAAAGGATCTTGTAACAAATTAATAGAGAGCAAGTGGGATGAAGGCTCCCACACCCCACTTTCCCCATTTGGGGGAAGCCTGTATCGTCCCTTGTTTTTCGTCTTCTTTGTTTTTTGCATGCATAATAATTCTTTAGAGTAGATTAGTCTTTTTTGCTTTCATAAAAAGAAAAATCTTTGTTAGTATAGTTGTACTTTCAGCATTTCTAATTTTATTCAATTGCTAAAAGAAATACTTACCCCACGCTCTCTTGAGTACCCCGAAAGGGTGAAAGATATTCGTGGTAGGATTAATTAGAAAATATTTCTTTTATATATTTGTTCTTAATTTTTTAAAATCAATCCGATCGTTGCTTTCCCGAGTACCCAAAAGGTGAAAAAGACTCTTCAGTCCTCATCTAAACAACTCATTGTTACATCTCTAATAAAATAAACCAAGACTCCTTCCTCGTATGCTCTACACCGCTGCAGCTTGTCTGATCAGTTGGTTGTATTAGAAAGAGATATGAGTTACTAGATTTAATAGGAAAACCCACACAAGTCATTTTCTCGAGAACTCGGGAGGTTGCAAAGGGTAATCACTACAGAGTTAGGGGGCTACTCCAAGCAGGTTCATCCTCGGCCCGTTGGACAATTGGTATTACTGCTTTAGCACTCAGTTCAAGGGGACTTGACTTGTTGGGCCAAACCCACAATTAACCCATGCCCTTAATTATTCATTTAATAATCTAAAATTTACCAACCGAGACACTGCAATATTTTCACTGAGACTGCACTAACAACCCACATTTGCAAGCACTCTTTTCATTTTGGCACTGGTCTATTCTATTCTTTTTGCATAAGTGAATCGCGCAATGTGTCATTGAATATTGTGTATCTGATTTGAGTTAAAGTGTTGCTAAGGTTAAATCTTGTTTGCAGTAATTGTTAATCTTTAATTTTATCCATTTCATATTAACTCCTAGATTTAGTCTTTCCTTTCGTAGACTAAAAACAATAGATTTTCTTCTAATAGGAACCACCCCCCTTGGCTTCATTAGGAGTTAGCCTAAACGGAGGAGCTGGGATCAGGTGATGACACCTGGCTCTTTGCTTGCCCCCAAGGCCACACCTTTTTCGCTTGGGAAACAACAGTCCAAAAGATTTCTGCTGACGGTGTGCTTTCGGCGAACAACAAAGCCTACATAAATTTTTTATTACCTTTTATTTTCAGTAATGTTAAGTTATCTCCACATCTAAAACACCTCCATACTGTGCTGTATAGCACCTGGCTTCTCTCAATACAATAAAAATACCTGCTGTAGAACACTTCACTTCCCTCAATGCAATAAAAGTACCTTTATGCTAATTTTAATATAACTCCATACATCTCGTTCGATTTAGTTGATCACGAATGTTAGGTACCCTTGATTCTTCATCCTTGCTCTTAAAATTCCAATTGGGTGCAAATTCGGGTGCGACTATTTAATAGACCCTTGACACAGAAATAAAATTTAATGGCCGCACTTATGATTGTGTGGCCCAACTTTCATAATGGCGTCTGTTATCTAGTCCACGATATATTATAACAGTAGTGATGGTGGCTGTTATCCCTGCGTGAGCGGTATTTATCCAACAATTTACGGTGGTTCCCTCTTCTATTGCTAGTCCAAGATACCAGCAATGATGGTGGTGGCGATGTTGACTTGTGGGAAATGGGGGCAGGCCTGCAACTTCTTCTGGGAAACGATGGTTTTCTCCAACTGATTTTTTTGTTTGTCTGATTTTTGTGATAGCAATCGATAGAAGAAGAGTACGGGTGGATTTCTAGTCCACCTTCATGTATTGATACCTCTGTTCCGACTCTCCTTGAATAGAACTGGTGGCTGCTATAGAGTTACCTAATACTTATTTTTCACTCCTTTTTTATATATGTAGCCTTAATGCGTGGAATTGATTGATACCACTAATTGCAATTTTTTCCTCTAAATATGTTTGACAGCGTGTTGAATGGTGGCGACTGTAGCACTTATTGACTTGTTTCGGGTTTTCTTTGGAACGCAATATTTTTTTTCAACGAAATTCTTGAAAAGGGCCAAAAGTCTATTGGTGGTTAAAGATTGATAGAACTTCTCAATAATTAATGAATATGGACAAAAGCCAGGGTTTGAAAGATATGGCCAAACGCCTTTGATACCAAATGAACAAAGTTCTTTCACACTTAAATTATTCAAAATATATGAAATCTAAAGTAATCCATAATAATAGATTGAGTAAAGCTATAAAGATTGAACGAGGGTGCCATTTCTTCATAAAGGTTTTTTTACCTAGCATTTTTTTACATGACATCAAGTACTTTGACTCTTTTACTTTGGCTTAGGCATTCATGGGAATAATATAGAGAGCTTAGAACATAACATATGATAAGTCAATTACGAAAGGGGGTAATGATGGAAATGTGTGAAAAGGCTAGCGGAATGACATGGCATGAAAAATGGCTCGACAAAAAGTGTGAAATGACATGAAATTGAGTGTTGCACCTACCTAAATCTCTAAAGATACACCTAACTCACAAAGAAACCCCTTTAATTAAAGGGAATTATGACCACACCATGATATATCGTTAGCTATGAAACAACAATTTAAAGTGCACGAACGGCTATAAAGCAACACCAATGACCCCTCATGGTCATACCCCACATTAAAAAAGGAATCCCCATGTGTCAACAAGTATAGCATTTGTCATAACACTACATCATCTGAGAAATCCCTATCAATCTTTGACACATCACATGGTGATTAAGGCATGCTGGAAGTGTCTCTGGAAAATATCCATAGGCAAACCATTGACCTCGTCTGTGGAACTAATGGATGTGACCAAAATCACAAAGGCATTGATCATCAAGTCACCCCTACATGTTAAGGGATAACAAGGCACTCTCCAAGCAAGTAGTTCCTCCATGTGGCCATCATGAAGGGCATCCACCAATCAAGCAAGAGAACTTCAATGCCTAAGGGAAAATCACCAAGCCAACACCATCCCGAGGTCAAGCATCTACTAAGCAAGCAATCTCAACTATGCATATCCATCATTGACCATCTCTCATGCTGCAATCCACCTCAAACCATGCAAGGGCTAGTCATACACCATGTATCCGAAATCTCATGAAGCACCCCAAATATGGTGTAAACATTTTTGTAGTAACCTGAAAAATTAACATTCTTTTGTTACTGTAAGTTTGCCAAGTCAGACTAGGACTGGGCCTATGCTTCTATTATCAAATCCCACCCTCATACACTGTAAAGCTTCTTACTAGGCAATCGTCTTCCCTAGGTTGTAAACATTTTTGTAGTAACCTGAAAAATTAACATTCTTTTGTTACTGTAAGTTTGCCAAGTCAGACTAGGACTGGGCCTATGCTTCTATTATCAAATCCCACCCTCATACACTGTAAAGCTTCTTACTAGGCAATCGTCTTCCCTAGGTTATTGATTTTAATGCAGCAATAGTATGCCCATCTGATGCAGCTATTAGACCACTGGGGTCATTCACTGTACGCTATGATCAAGGATACCCCGTAGGTAACTCTCCTGCCTGCTCAGCCTAGTCCCAGTTGTCAAAGGCCACCCTCGCCATTGAGCAGGTCAGGTAATGCATAAGTGTTGGGAACAGTGACACAATTAATCTTCCCCTTCCCCGGTTCATGAGATTGATAAGTACCTACACTTGGCCCTTGCCATTTCAAATGCAGAGAGACCCCTAATCCTTTTGCAAGATGAGAATGATGAATAGGAACTCGTACAATTGGATCCAAAACCTGCAGTTGAACACTGGGGACCAACTCCCAAGGATAATGATGATCCTTTACCAAATGTCAAATTATTACATTGCATTGTTTAATGTGGTGTTGTGTGTCAGTCAGCTGGTCATTTATTATGCTTTTTCCTTTTGCTTGTCACCTTCAAGGCTGAAACATTTTTTCTGTAGTTAGTAATAGTATCATTAATTTATAATATTTAAAAAAGTATAATTCGTAAAACAGAGGTCAATGAAATTCTAATATCTATACAATAAATGTGGATAGTTTTATAATATATACAATATATATAATTATTTACACAATGCATATATCTATATGGTTCGGACAAAATTAAAGAGAATAAAGAAAAGTATAGGTCCGAAAGGAGATCCTCAAACCTCTACAAGGGCCTCAAAATGCCCCGCGCGGATTCTGATACCCTCGCAGGAATTCAAGGACTGCTGTGGGAAACTCGAAATGTCCGTGAGGATTTGCAGACCAGCAGAAAGTTATAGCAAATCCCACAGGGATTATAAGATGCCTACAGGGTTCAAAAACGCATGCAAGGTTTCTGTAACATACAAGGAGTAGGGATAACTTTCCTTTAAATTTGATATGATTTATTAAAATAACTGACACGAAATTGGTGAACGAAACGGCCAAAACATACAGATATATGATAGCAAGAACAGCTACCCGACAACAAATTCTTCATGCACTGTGATATTGGGATGACATGTGCATGGATGTCATGCACAGAACTTGCACTCTAGCTCTTGTACATTGAGACTACGCACCATATTCTACAATCACAGCATGCAACAATCTATGTAACCTGATGTTGTGCAAGAAACTTGTAAAACCTGGGTGCCTGCTAATTGTGGTACTAAGGCTGACCTCCACGGCCCCAAAGCCTAAGCAGATGTTGTTGCAGTAGTGCCTGTCACAGTTGCATGATGCATATTGCATGTTGTAGGTTGGTTATTTATTTGTACTACGAATTGAATGGTTATGAAATGGAAAAGTAGGAGATATCATTTACGAGTACGTAGATATATTTCTCGTCACTCTCTCACTCGTTTTAATGTCATTGCCCTTGTGCTGACTTTTAACAGAGACAAGGGCCCTGGCCCCTGGCAGATGTGTCATAATTTAATCAATTAATGAAAATAGTAATACAAATTTGTAATTCTCACCTCAAGTCTCTGCTCAGAATCATTCCACTCAAACATAGGAAAGTCCGTCACCCATAAAATTGAATGTGCAGACTAGACAACAGGCATCAAAGAAATCGTGTCAGCATATATGCTTATAAACAGCACACAGAAAAGCGAATAACTATGTAATCAAGTAACAAATACAGAAAATCATGATGATGATTCATATAAATTAGAAGTATAAACTTGAATTCACTAACATCATACAATCAATCCAAAATCACTTCCAATAAAATTGTTGCCTACAATTTCAAAAATCAAAATATCGACTTACATTGTCAATCACTCCCAGATCACAAGCAAAGTATAACCTTAGCCGACCTAGAGTTTTGTTCACAGCTGAAGGATGGCCTACTGCAAAAACAATCAGATCTCCAGGTTTGGCAGAACATTGATTAAGCAAGTCCTCTCTTTTCCTATTCTCCAAAGTTGATGTCAAAGCTGGAATGCCTTCAAACCCGCCTGATACATTTGTTTAAAATATTCAAGGATCAAGAAAAAGACCAAAAATTTCATGCATAGATGATAGTACCAACCCGAGGGTCATCATATGCAGATGAAGGCATTGCAAATATTTCTTTCATTGTAAAGCGAGAAGGATTTGTTAATTGCCATGTGAAGGTGTGCAAATAAGAGCATTCTGAAATTTCATTTCCTAATCGGATAATCTCATGTGCTGTCAAATTATTTGATCTACAGGTGTTTTCTAAGCTGAAATTGCATAGTGGTAATCATCATGTGAAGTAAGAATTAACCATTGATGGACTAACCATTCTCTAGAACCTTAAGAAAAGGCAGACCCTTTGCACCAGATTTGATTGCTTCCTTATAGATATCTCCTTTCTTCAGACTCGTGTTTGAATATTTGCTTGATCCCAAAGGCACAACCAAAGCCTTGATGACTCCACCAGATTGCAATGTATCCTTAAAAATTTGAAAATTCGTTCCACTAAAGACTTTAGAAACCTGAAAAGATGCACCTTCACTTTTACTGCTTGAATGTGGATAAAACATGTATGCATGGCTTTCTTAACTATATCAGCATAGACCCCAAACACAATATGAGCTTGTATCAGTAATATATAAGGTACTTATCCAAGAAGGTAAAGAAAAGGTTATGAGAAACGTAAAGTTTTTTCTTTTATTTGTTTTCCAAGGGGACAGCTAAATGGCCACACTACAGGGGTGTTTCTATGCCTGCTGTGAGAAATGTAAAGTTTTTTCTTTCAATTGTTTTCCAAAAAGACAGCTAAACGGCCACACTACAGGGGTGTTTCTATGCCTGCTGTCAAAATCGCACAGGCTTGCACCTAGCCTCATCTGCACCCACTTGGGAGTTTTGAAGCCAGGCCTCAATGTTAATACAAACTCAATCATCTTGTAACTTTCTTCTAGACCACACTCCCGTGGTTGAGAAATGTAAAGTTAATCCAAAAGATACAGATATAGTCGCATCTTAACAATTGCACAAGGGTATTTAAGACAAATCTTTCCCAACAGATATGAGAGAAGGATATCAATAAAAAATGCATCTTTTTAGTTTTAACTCTTCCTCTCACTTTTTGCGGAACATACTTGGAAAATAAAGAGGATGTCCAAAAAAGCTGGGCTCTCATGAAGCTAGTTACTATCATTGAATACACAAAACACATTGAAATTGAAATCTTAGCATTATTGGTCTGGAGCTCTGTTTAACTACAGCAGATTTGCTGGTTTAGTTCAGAGGAAATTAGTTCTCTGTTGGCTTAATTGGCTATTGGCTAGAATAATATTATATTTGCAAATTGGCTAGTATGTTACTACTTCTATATGGACAGTTTCATCTAAAAATACTTACATGGGTTTTAAATAGTTAATCTCTGGACAAGGTTACAAGAATCATGGGTGCAGTCGGAATCGGCCCAGAAGAATCCGGTGCAGATTCATCATTCAGCACCCATCCCAAAAATAGAGATCAGGGAATTGGAACACTAACCCTAATTTTTTTATAAATATATATTTTATATTTTTATTATATATTGCAGTGCCTACAAAACATTATCAATAACAATGTTTTTATTAAAGTCCATAGCAGATGGAAAAACTAGTAGTTTTTTACAAAAGAACCAAATAAGTTACTACTGATAGGGATCACTAGTTAACATGCGATTCCGATTCCGATTCCAATGAGATTCCAGTACAGAATCTTAGCAGGGAGGGCTGGATCCTGTAATTCTGTCTCTGGAACATAGTTATATAGTTCAATAAATTATTGGTGTTCACTTTAAAAATATCCTCTCAAAGGTTATTTCAGTGAAGCAATTTGGTTTCATCGAAGTGAATTTATTCACAACGCTGTTGGTTTGATACGAGAAGCTCTCCATAATATTAGATAGAAGAAACTGCCAACCATTGTGATGAAAATAGACCTTTCAAACGCCTATGATAGATGTTGTTGGTTATATTTAAGACTTCTTCTGATCCATGTTGGCTTTACAGTCCAGGTAGGGAATTGGATTATAGGGTGTAACATGTCTGTCTCCTTTGCGGTGTATCATTACTGTCTCCTTTATGGTCTTAATAAATGGTGTTGCTTCTTCTCTTTTTAACCCCTCTCATGGACTGCGCCAGGGTTGTTAATTTTCACCTTATTTATTCCTTTTAGTGGCAGAAGGTTTGAGCGAGGCTTTAACTACAGCTGGGAAAGAAATAAAAAATTCATGGTATTAAAGTAGTGGGCTTAGAGTTTTTATCCCACCTACTTTTTGTTCATTACGTGCCACTCTTTACCCACAGTTCCATAGAGGAGGCAAGAGCCTTCCAAGAAATCTTACACCTTTACTGTAAGGCAATTGGTAAGGAGGTTAATCATTTAAAGTTTTATTTAGTTTCACTTGTACCTGTGAGGTGGTGTCCAGAAGAGCTAGGCAACTTTTTCAGTTCAGGTTGGTGGATCTGCAGGAAGGGCTGAAATAATTGGGGTCTGTGCTAAAGCCTTCTGGCAATGGAAGTAAATATTGGGGGTGTTTGATTAGTAAAATTGAGAGTGGTTCCATAGAGATTGTCTCGGACGGCAGTTTTATTAGAAACAATTATTGTTTTCTAGTTTTTATATTTATTAGCTCACATCGCTAAAGGTGTGTTGGAGAAAATTAGAAGGATTTCTTTTGGTTTCCTTTGGCGAGGTAAACTGTAAAAGTGATAGAGTCAAATTACACCTAGCAAAATGGTACCTCAATGGTTACATATATTATTCTAATTTCTTAATGCCCATCTTTGCTAGATCCTGGATGCAAGATAGAAACAAATTTTCAGACTAGAAATGAAAATATAAATCAGTCCTAAGGCTGAGCAACCTATTGTGATTTAAACAAGGTCAAAGTATAGAGAGGAATTACTCCTGAGGCAATAGAGTATCTTCTGACGTAAACAAGGACAAATTATAGAGGAGCATTGACTGAAACTGGAATTGTTGTTGTTGAGGAGAAAACAATTGTTTTCACTGTTCAGTTAAAGATTAGCACACGTTCTGCATGAAACATTCTCATGAACATTTTTCATTCACCTGATAATGGAATCTCTGTTTTTTATATCTATCCTTCAACAAAAATCTTAAATATATGTTAAATGAAGTTATTTGAAGTAAACTTTGTGGATTGCTTCAAAGACCTTTAGCATTGCACTTGCTTAATCTCTTTAGATTTTTACATAGGAACTTACATTTACCAACTCCATCTTGAAGCGGAGGTCTGGTCTGTCAGATCCGTAGTGATCCATTGCTTCAGTATATGTTAACCTTGGAAAAGGAACAGGAAGTTCAATCCCTTGAATCTCACGGAAAACCTGCAATAATCATTCTAATTTATAAACATAAATACAATATAAAAGCACTAGAAACATAGCCATCTAGATCCATTTGTTCTGAAAAGACAGAAATGTTAAACAAGCACCCACATGTCTTATCATATTCTCGTTGAGATTTAGCATGTCATCCAATGGTGTGAAAGCCAGCTCCATATCTAGTTGTGTAAATTCAGGCTGCCTATCTGCTCTCAGATCTTCATCTCGAAAACACCTTAAGTATAGAAAGAAGGTAAATAAAAAAATTATTTATCCCATATACAATACAGCGATTTCATAATGTTGAAAACGTAGCTTACAAACTCATTCTGCAATATTTATCATTCTATGATGAACATAAGTTTCAACCAAGGATTGACTAAGAAGAGTCTTGGATCTGGACAATAAAAAGAAAACCACTCTTGAGTACAGCTCAGATTAGAAAACTTCAAAAGATGAGATAAACTAAAGGGAAGCTACAAATTGACTAAGCTTGTGGATGTCACCTTGCTATTTGATAGTATCTATCAAATCCAGATACCATCAACATCTGCTTGAACAGCTGAGGACTTTGTGGCAAAGCATAAAACTCCCCTGGCTTCAAAAAGCATTCAACAACACAATGCGTAAGCTTAGCAGAATAAATAGCAAAATGTTAGCTTCAAAAGGCTTACATCATTTCTAAGTTTCCTGTTTCTGCTGTCTTAGTCTAATTTCTGGTGCGAGAACAGATATCTTACACAAAAGGGCTTGTTTATCACGTATTTTGATCAAATTACGAAGTCGAGAGTTTATTTTTGTATAACCTTCTTTTGTCATTGCATAAGAACTTTCAACAAGATACCAGCTAAAAGCTTAAAGTCGATTAACGGATCTTTACAAGCAACCCCTTCTCTAAATGTCCAACTTACCTGACAGGTTATTTAGCAAGGTTAACAAGAGTAAGACTTGAAAACAAAAAGCAGATCTGCATTTTGCCAGACTTAGTAGACCATGATAAGACTTGGCAAGATCATCTTAATTCTGTTCAAGGCTGATCAACAATATTAATATGACATGGATCTAAAACAAATACTAATGAAGGAGTTCCCAGTTCAGAACAGTTAATCATTGCCTTATAAATTCTACATGAAACCAAGCAGTTACACATGCACAATATATGGCTGTGAAACTAAACAGATTTCAATGTAAAACAATGTTGATTAATGTATCTATATTTGGAATGGTGTCTCAATATTTTATAATAGTGGAACCATTAGTGGTACTTCACATTAACCCTAACTTTTCAGACAATCACATGTTACTTTACATCTACTTGCACTTACTGCCAATTGAGTTCAAAGACAAATTCACATCCATACATGAACCTCTAAAACTATTTATAAAATTGTTCAATCCACTAATGATCACACCAAATGGAGATGCAAGATAATATTACTCTACTGCATGGCAAGTCTTCACACAAAAACATAAGTTTGATTGCATAGGTTTGAGATTAGCTTATCACCTAAGAGGGAAATTTGAAATAATTATACAAAATGCAAAAACATGACCAAAATTAAAACAATTCACTAACCATAATACCATATTAGTAAGAATGAAATTGTAAATGAGAGTGGAACTGTCAAAGACAGAGACGTGGCCAATAGAGCTGAGTAGTACAGTATGAAGCTAAAGAATTAATGAACTGAAAGAAGAAATTGTTCATGCCTACAAGTCACCATACAGAAATCAATGGTTGTGCTAAATAAATAATACAAATTAGCACAAGATAAGCGATGTTTAGGGTTTCAACTTAATGGTTTAATAGCATGAAATAGGCGATGTTTAGGGTTTAAAATTTATGGTTTAACCTACCCCTGACTCTCAACAACAACCATGTCATCCTTCAGCATGGGGGTGCACCCATTCTAATATCCTATAAAGAAAATTCTGACAAATCTTGCTGATCAACTCTCAACTGATGAGATTCTAAGGTCATTGAAAGAGGACTTGAGAAACAAAAATCTAATGAACCAAAGTGGTTCATATAACAAATATCCAAAATAAATAGGACAACAATGATAAGTCCATATAGGATAAATCATAAATGTAATGTATTGAATATACAATATGATTACAATAGCATGTGATATTGCGTATAAGTATGCACTGAATGGTCACATACTTGAATAGACATGCATTTAGACATGTGACCCGTGATTATTTAATATTGATTATTATAATGATTATTATTATTACAGGTGCACTTACGTATGTAACATTGTCTCCCCTTTCAAAGATGGCTTGTCCATTTGTTACCCATTGTATTGTATGAGGCTTACACTTGTGATTTTGATCACAAATATCAAGCTTGCAATATGATTCACTTGATGAACTAGGGTACATGTGAGCTTTGTCTTAGAGTTCTTGCTCTCCTTTGATTGATTTGATAGTGGGTCACTGCTAGTAGTTAATGGATGAAATCTCTTCATAGTGTTTTGATGATATGTTCTCCTTCTTGATGATATTGGCATATCTTGGAGGGTTTTGCTTCGCATTGATGCAATTAGTTAACAATTTGTGTAATTTATGGATTGGGAACCCATCAACTTAGGGTTTCCCTAAGTTTTAAAATGTTGATCATGATCATTGTGTCTTAGTGTGATTAAGGGAATTGTCATCATTTCTAAGGATTAATTATGATAATGATGGAGCAACCTAGTGATTGATGTTGTTGGCTCCTTTGCATGGTTCAAAGTCAATAATGTATGTATGTTTGGATTTAAATTCTCCTAGCCTTAGTTTTAAAAATCAGTAAATTGGTTTCAGAATCGGTTATTCACCGAGTTGATAGCAAACCGATCCGAATCGGCCTAGAAATTGGTCTAGTTGACCAGTTCGATACCAAACTGGTCAGATTGGCCAATCCATGTAAAAAATCAGCCGATTTTTTACTGTCCAGCTCGTGGAGTCCGCAGACTTGAAAACACTTAGACCTTCCCTAAGATGGACTGTCATGCATGTTGTCACATCCATAGTAGTCAAGGCTACCATGGTTGCAGACCAGTTTTGAGCATATTCTTGAGCCAGTCCTTTGCCATCCTATACATGAGAACAGCAATTGATGAGCAGTTTGTTGATGATCACTCATGCATTCAGTGGACCCAGTGCAATTACATCTTCAGTCTCATGCCATGATCGAGCCTCATGGCCCCAGGTTGATGACTGAGCTAGCAATTCTTCACCATTCAGAGCATACATGATGGTAGTGCCCATGGTATATAGCAGCAATGTTCCCATTCCATTCAGGTGTTACAGACTCAGATGCAGGTATATGTCCTAGCAGGTATATGGTTTGTACACTTGAATTTTGTTGTGCTTGTTATCAACTATTTTGTACCATAGTTGAACCTCCTGTTGAGCCACCATTTGATGAACATGGTCAATGTTCATACTCAGTGCAGCATAAGTTCAGAATGCGTTGCCTAGCCAATTTTGGCTAGTCATTTTTATTTTTATGTTCAAATGACCATGCCCCATGGGGTTTTGTAATAAAATGTACTAGTAGGGGTTTTGAGTGACTCGGTCCCCTAAGACGTAAAATTTCAACTAAAGTATTCTAAGGAGTTTTTTCCCTTGTCAATTATGCTTTGCCTATAGCCGAGTATAATCGACGAGGTTTTCTCCCGCTTCCTCCAAAGCTGGAATGCCCGATTTTGAATTTTGGGCCTTGGGGGGTTATTAGAGTCCAACTAGTAAATATGGACCTACTAGGAACTATTGGTATGTTCCATGGTCATTTTCTAAGCCCCGGATACATTAAAACAATGTCCAAAAAAATATTTCCCGGACGCGTGGTGATTTTTTATTTTTTATTTTTTCACTATAGGAAATTAATTAAAATTTGAAATTAATTAAACCATTTTGACCATGGTTTAATTGAAAATTTTCAATTTGTAATAATTAAGTGGTTCGGGGGTTTTTTTTGGCAAATAAACACTTATTTTCTAAGCCAAAACATTCATTTAGCCCCTAAACACACTTATCCTAAGTTTCGGACTATTATTTGGCCTTATAATTAATATTTTCTCAAAAAACCCAAAAAATGAAAAATACTAATTAAAATAATAAAAAATAATAAATTGGAGAAAATCAAAATATCTCAAAAAATGGCCAAATTGAAAAAAATAAAGAGCTAATTAGCTCGGCACGGAGCATTTCTGATGATTCCAATGAATATCAATCAGTTTCAGATCAAGTATCGGAGTGTAGCAGTTGAACTATTAGTCAGAAATTTGTCCTCTTTGGTCAAATTCGTTTTTGGTTGAAGTGTGGGTTATCTATTGGTTGGGTGATCATTACGAGGGAGGATGAGCCACCTCACCCCCCCTCATTACTCCAGCACTCAGTTACAACTCAGTTGCAACTCAATTCAACTCCAAATCATCATGCCGAGCTCATTCAATTACTCCGGTGTTACTCTTAGTCCGGATTTAGGGATCTGAGCCCTATTTTCTTTCATTTTTGTATAAATAGAGGTGCTTTGCACTCTTTTCTTTATGGAGATTTTGGGCATGAACACTCTGCCAAAATTATTGTAATATTTGTTTGAAGTTGGAATAAAGTTGTGACTTTGGAGGTCCATGCATGAGTTCTTGGAGTTGTGGATTCACATTGTCTTTAGTGATATCTCTCTCACCCTGCCTTTTCAATTATTAAATCATTCTTCATTATATACTCTAGAAGGGCTAACAATCTAGTTTATGAGTATCTTGTTCAGATTTGATATTGTTTGTAAGGGTTTTGCAAGGATCATTAAGGGTGAAGAACAAGCTTGAGATTAAGCTCTTCTTCATGAACCAATGGTTCTTTCCATCTAACTCCTTCATTTTGCAGGTCTTTCTAAGCACTTCCCAATCCAAGAAAGAGACATAGCAGTCAGAGCTTCTCCTTCCCTCCATCAACAAAGTTTCAAACAAAACATTTGGTTACCTGGATCTACGAACTGCCCTCTTCCAGTTCTCTTGTTTGCTCCTTGATCTTCTCGATTTCTTGCCTTGTTTGGCCTGTCCTCCTCTTCTCTATTCTCTGCCCCGTTTTTCAGTCCTCTTCCTTATTGTTTGCTGCCCCATTTTTACTGTTTGTTTGCCTCTCTTTTCACATTTTTCGCTGCCCTATTTTTCACTTTTGTTGCAGCCAACTATCCTTTTTGTTGGATGCCCACTTTCGTCGTTGTTTTCAGCCTATTCCTTCACTTTTTTGCAGCATTCTTTACCACTGTTCGCTCCCCCTTTTTTTCTCTTTTCCTCATTCATTTCAGCCTTCTTCTTGCTCCATTTTTGCTCCATTATACCATTTCTGCTTTCCCACTTTGCATGTAATTTTTTGCATTTAGTTTCATTTTCGAAAAAGGATTAAAAATAAATTTGGAAGTTCAAAACTTGCATCTAGAAGTTGATGGGCATATAGACTAGTTTGCTCCCTTGCATATAGATCTCAATTTTCAAAGTCTAGAACTTGCGTTAAGTTAGCTAGCTCCAATTTATTTCTTTGATTTGATTGACAATAACAGGTCTATGAGCTTTGTTGTGCCTTAGGTGATCAAAGAAGAAATCTATAAAGGACAAGAAGCAAGCAAACTTGAAGGAGAAACCAAGAAGAAGTTGTGAACCATCACTCTCCTTTTGTAAAAGCCATTAAGGCTTCTTCTATTTTAACTTTTCAAGTTTTTTTTTAAAGGTTGAAAATCCAAAAGATTGTAACAGTTTAATAAAAGTTTCGTGAGTGGGGTCTTTAATCCCCCACACCCGACTTCCCCCATTTGGGAAAGTCTTGCATTGTCCTTTGAGTGGTTTGCTTCCTCTTAGCTTAATTTATTTATGCTAGTAGCTTAGTTTCATTTTGCTAAGTCATTGTTTCGTTGTTTTACAATTTGTTGAGCTATCATGTGGTTTCAATCATAGAAGAAAACATCGGCATCGGCAAAAACTCGGCAAGGGTCCAGAAAACATCTTCTCGGCATCATCGGCGAAAAAAATTGGCAAAAATCGGCAAACCGCGGCAAATATTTAAAAACACAAAATATATTCATTTTTTTCATAATTTTAAGCATATAAAGCAACAATGACATCAAATAAATACATTGACACATAAATATAGAAAAAACACTGATAGATATCATGTAGGCATGCCAAGTATAATATGAGACATAGAAGTTGATACTGAAAGTCTGAATATAGTTGTCCAATAGTACTCAAAAGTGGGAAATCAATGGTCCAATACATATATGATATTACAAAATGACATCACAAAACTAGTAGCTAACTATCTGTCTCTGAAATATAAATCAATGCCCTCTTCCCCTTTTACGGGAAAAGATAATGGGTTGTTTGCCAGGCCTACCCCTGACAGTAGAAGGTCCTGGCCCTATACTACTAGGTGCCAATGAGAGACTAGGTGCCAATGAGGGATTCAGTGCCAATAAGGGAGTAGATGCATCGACCACTGTAGAAGGTGGTGTTGATGAAGCCACATCACCCTCCATGAAGTCCTTTGGGTCAAAGCGGTCCGCCTCCTCCTCCTGTTCTTCCTCTTGCTCCTCCTCATCCTCCTGCTCCTGCTGCTGCTCCTCATCTAACCATGCAGGTGCCTCCTCCATGATAGGTAACTCAACCTCCACCCTCTACTTGGACAATACATCAATATTGTCCAAGCAAATGGCATCCACATCGGGTGATTTCTCCACCTGCTTCATCCACAGTCGAAGATTGTAGTGGACATACACCAAGTCATTCAGGCATGGGAAATCCAACATGTAAAAGGGTGATAAAAAGATTTAATGAGTCTTGACTCTTGAGTCTTGATGCCAGAGGAAACCAATATGAAACAAGATCTTAAATTACAATGAATTTAATTGCTTTGATAAAGTTCTTAGTACTTACCTAGTGCGTTTCTTTGAGTGTATTTTATCAAAGACACTCCAATTACACTCACATCCAGAAGAGCTACAGGTTTGGCTGACGACTCAGATGGCAATTTTTTTTAAATTTGGTGCCCTTGCACCATATGTCCTCCACCAAACACCTACAATAAACAAGAAAGAAAGAGAAACGGATTAAATAATTCAAATTTCAAATAAAATGATAAATCATAAAACACAATTAAAATTTAAGAATTTGAAGTTCAAAATACAAATAAATTCTAATTTGCAATCATTTACTTGGAGTCAAATTGTTCCTTGCACGGACAGCATCGACGTAGCCAAATAGTCCAGTAGCCTCTCAATACATCTCCATCTCACGAGTAATACTCTCCCGAGTCTCAAAATTAGGTACCATCCTATTCATCCATTCGATAAGCCCTCTTCATCAAAATCAAACTTACACTTGTATGAAAAGGCAGGGTTGAGGAAAAGTACAACTGCATGAATAGGTCGATGGAGCATCCCAGTCCATCGTGTATCAATCAACTCCCATAGCATCATGTGTCTATTGTGTCCAGGGGTACCCTTCCCGACATAATAAGACCAAATAGACTCTTTGGCCCTATCCATGGCCTCGTACAAATAGCCCATAGCGAGCTTGTCACTGTCAACTAATCTCAAAACCTTTACCAAAGGTTCACTGATTGAGCACACTTCCTCCACTCCTTCCCAAAAAGAGTCGGTGTAAACCAATCTAGCAATGGCTTTCCCATCCTCTCTCCTGCTATATGTGCAATCTCGCCACTCATCACAAACAAACATTTGCTTCAGCTCAAACTGAACTCGAAGCAAAGACTGAAGAGAAATGAAGTTGGTGGCAAATCGTGTGATTCCAGGGCGCAACAATTCCCTGTTTCTCGTGCATCTCCTCATGAGGCTAAGAACCCAAGCATGGTTATATATGAATTTGGTGATACTCCTAGCCTGATCAACAATCTCCTTGATGAAGGGAATTTTCCCCACAT
Organism: Pseudotsuga menziesii; assembly: GCA_001517045.1. Classification (NCBI taxonomy): domain Eukaryota; kingdom Viridiplantae; phylum Streptophyta; class Pinopsida; order Pinales; family Pinaceae; genus Pseudotsuga; species Pseudotsuga menziesii. Next base: position 109,634 of record LPNX011129113.1, on the reverse strand, counting down.
CCTCCAACATCAAATCAATACAATGTGCAGCGCATGGACTCCAAAATAGTGAGGGGTGCCTCTCCATAAGCAATCTACCAGCAGCCACATAATTGGCTGCATTATCTGTTATGATCTGCACCACATTGTCCACACCAATCTCCTGAAGGACCCCATCCAACAACTCACATAAGAATGCTGCTTCTTTTACCTATGTCGATGCATCAACGGATTTGATAAACATGGTATCTTTAGGGCACTGTACCAAGAAATTGAGAAGGGTCCTACCCTTCGCATCTAACCAACCATCAGACATCAATGTGTATCCAGAAATCTCCCATGACTGTTTGAATTCCTCCAATCTAGTATTGATGACTTTCTTCTCTGCTTGAAGAATTGGACCTCGAATCTCCTCATATGTAGGGCACTTGTACCCTGGGCCAACAATAACAATGGCATCACACATAGGCTGAAAAAAGGATTGTTTCTTGTTATTGTAAGAGGCAAATCACTCCAGAAAAAAATCCTCCCCATAATCCTATCTGCTTCTTCCTTCTCCCGTTTTTTAACCATGGACTTGATGTTATTCCGTGGAACAGAGAAAGATGAGGCAGCAGCCCTCACAGAAGCTGAACCCATGGCCATGGAGCCCCCAACACTACCCTCAATGGGATCCGGATGATCATAATCATATGTCCCTGAAGTCCTAGCCACTCCACCTACAGCAAGTTCAGCTCTATTTACAGCTGACTCTTCCCTTTTTCTATCTTTTGAGTGAATTGCATCATGGACCATTCTCATAATCTCAAGGGTAACTGCACTACAAAGCCCCACATCATGGCCAAGGAGTTTTGCCAAATGGTACTTCAACCTGCTAATGCCTCCTGTCATATGTTGTCCACACAATTTGCAATTCAATCGTTGTCGGTTTGTTCCATCTTCAGGGTCAGCATATTGCCAAAATGGGTCCAATGCCTTTGGCATTTTTGCAAAATGTATAGCCTCAAAACTTAAAAGTCAAACCTGTGGCTGCAAAAAAAAAAAAAAAAAGACATTATGATTAAAAAAAGACATCATGATTAAAAATGTATTATGATTAAAAAGACATTAATATAATGTGGTTGTAATACACTATATTATTATATATTACTATATAGTATATAGTATACAGTATATACTATATATTGTATAGTATATACAGTATATAATGTATACTTTATATTATATAATATACAGTATATACTGTATAGTATATATTATATATATACTATATATATATTATATTATAGTATATATATATTATATAATATATAGTATACAGTATATAGTGTATACTATATATAGTATATACTGTATCCTATATAATATATATATACTATACAGTATACAGTATATACTATATACTGTATATAGTGTATACTGTATATAATATATACGATACAGTATATACTATACACTGTATATAGTGTATACTATATACTATAATATATATATATATATAGTATACAGTATATACTATATATAGTGTATACTGTATACTGTATACTATATACTATATAATATATACTATATAATATATATTATATAGTATATAGTATATAGTATACAGTATATACTATGTACAGTATACACTATATACATTATATAGTATATAGTGTACTATGTACTATATACTGTATATAGTGTATACTGTATACTATAATATATAATATATATATTATAGTATACAGTATATACTATATACAGTATACACTATATACAGTATACACTATATATAGTATACAGTATATAGTATATACTGTATACAGTATATACTATATATACTATATATTATACATATTATATAGTATAATACTGTATACATATTAGAGCTGGAGAATCGAGACTGTCCACTGTCTCCGACCCCATCTGTTTTCAAATTTCAACAATAAAATTAAAAACTAAACTTCAAATTAAATACGAAGTTACTAACCTGTCTCTTGAATCGCCACGGATGATTGCACTTAGCACTAAGCAGATTCGATGGCACCCTGCTATTACAACCTTTGAAACCCTCCTTCAATGGCCGTCTGCAATGGCATCCGTTGCAATAGCCTAATACTCTAATCGGAACCCAAAAGATTGACCCAATTTCCTTTTAATGAGCCCAAAGGTCAACCCGGCGATGTTTGCATTCATGGCGCAATTTTTTCAAAAGAATCGGCAATTTTTTCTTAACCTCGCGCAGCACGATTTTTTCTAAATGTCGTGATTTTTTTGCCGGTAAAAATCGTCGTCCCGAAAATCTCGCCATTTTTCGGGACATCGGCAATTTTTCGGCGATGTTTACTTCTATGGTTTCAATTTACAAGCTGATTGTCTTATACAAAGAACCAAAGTCTCTTGAACTTGCAATAACCCAAGTCAAGAGCACTCTCTGTCGGAGAGCATTCCCACTGCATTATCCTTGCATCAAGCATATAGATTAATTAAAGTTCCTTGAACTTCTGTCATAAGACAAAGTCAAAAGCACTCTGTCGGAGAGTTGAACTGTGTGCTTATAATAATAAAATCATTCCAACTCACATTCCCCCACTTAAAATTTACTTCGTTGCTATCCCTCACCTAGTATGCTCTGTCAACCCTGAAAAGAATGGTGATCGGATTTGTTAATCTTGCAAGTGATAACATAATAAAATCTTCACCCCCACAACCAACGCACCGGCGTTGTCAAAAGCATTCGAGTTGTTCTCAATAAGGGCGCCGTAACCCCCTGTTGTCTAAGTTTCCCGGCTTGCTGGTTAAATTCTTCGAACACCTAGCCCGAGATACTGGACGGGCCGACAGGTCTCGAACGAAACGACTTAGAATACTTTTCCGGTTAGACTTTGATACCTTGTTCTCTCAGCCATAATAATCCAAGATAACTAAAACTTGATAAAAATTTACAAAGAGTATTTGCAAACGATCGCACAAACACTGAACTCTTGTATCAAGCATCCCAGCACTACAATTTTTTACTCCATGCCCATTGGATAAGACACTGGTCTGTTATTATTGTATTTTCATATCTCAAATGTATTGTTCAAATACCTTATCATTATGGATGCTTTTGTTTAATTCAATCAGTGTTGTGTTTCATTTAAATATCGCAAGCATATCTTTGTAATTTTTTAAAGTTAAAACTGTGATCTTCCCATCAGAAAACGCCTAAACAACACCCATCCGCAACCTCCAAAAAACATTTAAAACATTGAGCCATAGAAACTCTTTGTTAAGGACTACCCCCCTTGGCTTCGTTAGGAGTTAGCCTAAACAGAGGAGCTAGGAGTAGGTGACAGTACTTGGCTCTGTGCTTGCCCCCAAGGCCACACCTCTCCCACTTTCTCAAGTGAGGAGACAGCTTTTATTAGATTTCTATTGTTGGTGTGCATTCGGCGGACAACAGGGCTCCTTTACTTATTTTAGTAGCTGGACTTGGTGTATGGTGGTTATGCATCGACGATGTTTTATGTGGTTCTTATCGAGTGGTTTATAGTAGAAGTGATTTAGTTGCTCTAGTCAGCAGATTCTTGTGTATATTCATTGGTCATGCCCTTTCAGGTGCCTTAGAGGAGGCAAAAGTTCTGTGTGTGGCATCCAATATCTCCGGCAGGTAAAGACCAACATCTAGACAAAGTCTCAACAGCATCGGGCACATCCTCCTCCAAAAATGCCAATATCTTCTAGAAGAGGGCACACTTGTAGCTGGGCATCAAACTGAGGAGAGAAGGACTATATTTCGGCACACTTTGCATGCATCATATCTCTGGAGTACTATCAGTGGTATGTGTATATCTTTCTCCAGAAAGTCTTTGCCTTATAATCTCTCCAGTTTAGCTATATTTTTGCACAATCTTGAGTGTATGAACGAACAACATAGTAGCAAGAACAATAGAATATCAGTTTGGGATATTACAAATTGTGCTTGCTAGTTGTGGCATCATTTTGTCATTGTCTCCATCCATCTGTTATCTTCCATCGTTGATTTTGACCCTAACTTACACCTTGACTAGTGATATCGAGGATTTCCCCCGCCTATACCCCTGTGTTGGATAGATTCCATGTTTTCTCTATGCCTCGGATCTAGTTTGTGTGATTCTTATCACAAGGATTGTTCTCCTCTAGTCCTCGAAAACAAGTAGTCCTAACAAGTCTTTAGACACTAAAGCATCGGAACTTAAATGTCATATCTAAATGGATGCTAAGTCAGCACAAACAGTGTTTCTAAACACTACTGCAAATAAATTAAAATGGCTTTCGTAGCTAGTCAATTTCCAAGAGACGAGCACTCATCCTTTGTATGATGTGAGGTCGTTTTCCCCTACAAGGCAACAGGGTGGTCACTCAATCGCACCTATGGACGGTGGCGGGCAATGGAGGTCATACCGAGTCATTATCTGAGGCCCGCAAGGCTATTTAGGGCACTTTGTCTTAGACGATGGCTAGTGAAGGTTGATCTTGAAGTGAAAGTTAAATGTTATATCTTAAAGTGTGCAAAGTTGACTGTGAATTGATTGCAATAAAGGTTGCTTGTCTATAGTTTATTGGAAACACTCTCATCATTCTACCCATTTGTGAGGCACCACCATCCCCTAGTGTTCTTCTATCTAGCATATGTATAGTGTGGTTCCCCTTTTCTCTTATCCGAGAGATCAGAGAGTTGAGGTTGTCAAGACATACCTTTGAGCCTAACCTTGTTTCTCCCACATTGACCCATTCCTAGCAAAATGGTCAAGTCTGTAAATGAGTATACACTTGAGGTTCGTGTTTGGAGTCACTGGTTACTTTGATCTAGACTTATTATTGGTGTTTTATATTCATGATCATCAATTAAAATGCCACTTTATACTTTAGTCTTATTGCTAACAGAAATAAGGGAGCATACTTTACCCCTTTTGTGCATTGCAGCTTCGGTGATTTTCAGTTGGGTCATTATTTTGATCATTCTTAACTTGGTCAACCCAGTTTGACTGAGTCAACAAGAAGTTTCGGGATGAGTTTGGCCTACATTGCTTGATTGTGGTTATTCATGGCCTTTCAGTGTTCATTAGCTGGTTCCATGCTCCAGATAGTGGTTTTATATGATGGCTTGCATTATTTTTATTATTATCAGCAGTTACATGCCATATTTTTATTATTCAGGCATGGATGGATTTTTAGATGCATTTATCGGTGGACACATGGTGTATGAGTACTCATTTCTACTTCAATTGGGCATTCTAAGACCATTGGCACACTCAGTTTTTGGTTCCGAGCACAGGTAGTTGATATTTCATCATCTAGCTGCTGAATGCCATATAAAAATGGCATATTTTATAATTTACAAAGATATATTTTGTTCTCCTAGGGCGCTACAGGGGACACATTTGTGTGAGTACTTGTTATTACCATATTCCTATGTTCTTGAATTCACTTTGTGACTCAGTTGGGACATTGAACTGGTCAACAATGAGTTACAAGCATTTCATCTTTCCATGATGATGTTTCAGGCATAAAAATTAATTGAAAAATGGATAATAAGGAAATCCATTTGGTTTAGTGAGGCAAGAAAATGGTATGAGATTTGTCAGAGGCTTATTATTGATGCATTATCCACCTTCTGACTCGATCTTCACCATTTGTGGAGTCCATACGCCCATCTACATGCTATTTGGGGGCGTCATCTATGTATTGAGGGACACACATCCTAGTGACTTTAGTTACTTTATGTTATATCTTATGATTTGATGATGTATGTGGGTTGCTAGTAGACACGTTTCATACCTCCTATCCCCACCATGATGTTATTATAATGTACCTAGTCACTTGTCATGACTTACATCCCCCGTAGGGCATCATTGAGGGACTGTGTCCACTCCTTTTTTAGTGATCCATGTATATTTCTATCCGGCATTTGTTAGTCGTTGATCTTGATGTATTATTTTTTGGTCCTCACCCTCCATACTTTTGAGGCTAGGGTTTTGGATTGTGAGAATCTATTTATATGATCTCTCACCATTTGTAAAGGGACTTTTGGCTCTGAGAATATTCGAATAAAAAAAAATTGTAGATCTCTTGGAATGCTTTGATGAATGTTCTTGCACATGATTGTTATGCCTCTTGCTTAGACATTTCAGCAGATCCTTTTTTATTTGGACATCTTTCTTACGGAGGGCAAATTGTTTTGTTGCAGGGTGCGACTTGTCTGCAAAGGGATTGTGAGGGTTTCTGCATCTCCTTTTCGGCAAATTGTTTCATATTTTAGGGAGTGACCAATTGTGATTTTGTCCATTGAGTTATTTTCTTTCAAATGTCTTGCAAAGTTTCTCTTCCATTTGTGGATCAAATCCGACATTGGTAGTTTAAATTTGCAGGTGAAGAGGGTGTATTCCTCCTTGGATCTACACGTTTTAGCTTAGAATCTCGTGGATCTCATTCGAAGTTGTAACTAAGTGAAAGGATCATCAATGTGCATGGCGGCCGCAAGCATTTCCAGATACAATCTATAAGGTTAGTATTGATTTCCATATTTTTATCCCATTTGTCAATTAGATCTTAAAGTTAAAACCCTAGTTTTGTAGATTTGATATATCCGACAATTATTTGAGTTTATAAATCAAAGCCCATGTCTATAATCATTGAAAATCTATTGAGACCAAGTTAGAATTAAAACCGATTCCATTTACCTATAGATTTAGCACTGGTCTTCTCTAGGCAATTTGTCTTCTTTGGGTTGTTCGTCATGTTAGTTTTTACAAGATTATAGCAGTATAACTTAATTGCAAATAAACAATAGGATCTCTAGAAGAAAGACAAAGAACAGAAACAAAGAACACAAGAATTTATCCTGGGAAACCCAATCCCAACAAACCTTCATATAAAGATGATAGCTTATGAGAATAGAGAGATGAAGAGAGAGGGAAGTCTCTCTAAGATACAACCCCAGAAAATACACTTTCTAACTGCAGTAGCGAACCTCCTTATGCTGGAGCGAACTTGATGTGAGTGAGAATGAATGAGGGGCGCCACCTATTTATACTGATTTTCCAAGTGACTTTTTACTAGAGCCGACTTAACAGCATTACTGGGGCCAACCTACCTTGGGAAAATAGAAAAATGATTTTAATTTTATTCTTTTCATGTGTAATCTTTCCCCAGGGTTTACATTGATTCTTTCTAGGGTTTACATAAGTAATTACATCAGTATAATCTCTTGTAGGAGGTACAAGGAAATACAATACAAGTACAAATAAGAATAACTTCTAAAGTTGCACAATTTCCAACACTCCCTCTCAACAAGGAAGGTATTCTTTGGATATGGTCATCATCAACATCACGAACATTTGGGTCTCTTCTGTACATCTCATCTGTCTCGATCATCTCTATACATACTGAAGGTTGTCAACACTTTCTCTGTCCGTCGAGAGGTGTCATCATGCATCTGGTCCACTCAGTCCATCAGTAGATCCATCAGCTCCACAACTCTTCACAGTCCATCGAAGAGTACAATAATCAACATCTCATCTACTACAAGTCAAGTTCGTCTCTGACAGAGAACCCGGACATGCTTCACACTGCCATCTACAACTAGTTGATCTCAAGTGTTGGTGGGAATTCTCTTACACCAAGTTGAGAACCAGGAATGGTGGGAATTCTCCAGCACCAGGTTAAGAACCATAGCAAATAGAGGTCATCAGTGTACACGACCATCTACTACCAGTTCATCTTAAGAGCTAGTGGGAATTCTCCAACACCAGGTTGAGAATCAGAACGTATAGCGGTCACCAATGCACACGACCGTCTATTTTTGGCCCGTCTCAAGATGTCAATGGAATTTCTCCCATACTAGGCTGAGAACCAGGATGAGCAAAGGCCACCAGGGTGCACGACCAGTTCGTCTCAAGTGCTTGTGGGAATTCTCCTACACCAAATTGAGAACCAGAACGAGTAGTGGTCACCAATGCACACGACCATCTGCTACCTACCCGTCTCACGATGTCAATGGAATTTCTCCCATACTAGGTTGAGAACCCGAACGAGCAAAGGCCACCAAGGTGCACGACCAGTTTGTCTCGAGTGCTGGTGGGAATTCTCCTACACCAGATTGAGAACCAAAACGAGTAGTGGTCACCAATGCACACGACCATCTGCTACCTACCCGTCTCACAATGTCGATGGGATTTCTCCCATACCAGGCTCAGATTCAGAACGAGTAGAGGGACTAGTGTGAAAGCAGCGTAGATGTCGGTCTCAACTTTCCCTCTCCACGAGGGATGCATTTTCTTCTACTCCAAGTCTTCCATGAAAGTAATCAAACTTCGTCCTGAGAAGAGGCTTGGTAAGAATACCTGTAGTTTGGTCATCTGTCGGAACCTAAGAAACCGGATTCGTCCTCTACCCCCCTCGTGTCCCGTGGGGAACGAATCGGACACGATTCGTGTCCGACACGAAGCCGATTCGACCTTCGGTCGAATCCTAAATCGGGACACGAACTCCCCATCGAATCGGACACGAACTTCCATCGTGTCCCGAAAACCGGACACGTACCCGAAAAACAGGACACGTAACCGGCCGAAAAAGACAGCCGTGTTCACTTAAATTCAACTTTTTGTCTTTCTATTTGTCATTTGGAATGAACCA
>LPNX011129113.1:0-76023 GCA_001517045.1 Pseudotsuga menziesii | reverse complement strand
GGATGTACGGCTGCATTAAATTCAGCACAGAAATCGAGGAAGATATCAGCATTTATTTGGCACGGTTTTCGAGGGACAGTACGGCCTGCATTAAATTGCTCGCACAAATATCGAGACAATACGGTGCATTTATTGCTGGTACGATTTTCTAAGCTGCTGTACGGACTGTTTTGTTGGCACATTTTTCGAGGTGATGTACGGCCTGTTTGTTGCTGTACATTAACATTTATTTCAGGCACAGAAATCGAGAAGGGTGTACGGCTGGGTTTGCTGAGCACATTTCCAGACTTTGGGAAAAAGTTTGCCGGTGGAGATAAGTTGTATTTTCCACTATTTTTCTGTCCTGTACATTGCTGAAGAAAATAATTAAAATCTCTCCTCTCTGACTGGTTTTCCCCGTGGGGGTTTTTCCAGGGCTGATTGGCCAAAAATCTCTGAGTAAATTTTTATGGTGTGCGTGCATTTGTTTTCAGCCTGTTAATTAATTTTTACTGTGTGTTTAAAATTGTTCGGCAAAATTTTAAGTAGCTTCAAGCCTATGCAAAACCGGCTGAAGTGAAAAACACAAATTGTTCATTTAAACCAGCAAGCAGTAAATCTCAGTTTTTCAACAATCTTCAATTTCCTTCCTCAAGCCCTAGGTGGCACAATTTGGATATTTTTTTTGAGCACTTGATCTCTCTAGATCTAATACTTTATCTTTACTATTGGGATTTATTTAATCGGTTGAACATTATTCATCATTTAAAGCCTCTCAACCTAAGCCTAAACTCTTGATCCCATAGTTATCTCAAAGATCTAGGGTTTTCACCATTCAAGGCATCTTTACTTTATCTTGTTTCACTTGCTTGTGTGTCTTGTTTTGGTCATTAGCTTTCATTAGCTTTCATTGGCTAATTATGGTCTCCACCTTGATCTTACTTATAGCTTGATCTAAAGTGACAAGAGCTCGTCTGGTGTGACAAGTACTCCATATTAGTAGTAGACGAGGCCCCTGCAGTGTCACTTGGTTAGCTGCCCACATCTACCGTTCCGGATAGGATACCTTTCGCGACAGTTATACTTTGAGTATTAGCAATTTCATTCAACCTTTCAAAATTCTTTCTTCTTGGCTTTGGTAAATTGTTATATGCCTAGAATACAACTAAACCTCAACAAACTATCCCTACAACTGTTATGAGAGCATAACCAGGTCTGTTTTGACCCCCCTAGGGTGCTCAGAATGGCCTCTCGAAGGATGTAACATGCCCAGAATGCTTCAAGCTGAAGATTATTGCCCAAAACTATTGAGTTAATTCCTTCTTGATCGTTGCTCATCATCATGACAAGGATACGCCCTTACCATGCACATGCACGGGACACCCATGTAAATATGGGGATAACACTTCTTAAACAAGGATATTTGACAATAACAGAACGACAACTTGAGAAACTATGCCATATCATTGCTCCTAAACCATTACACCCTCTCAACATTAAAACATAAAAGTAAACATGGATTAAAAGCTTGAAAATATTGTTTTTCTTTAAAATTTCAATATTTTCTGTATTTTTTTAGTAAACCAAGTCATTAAATTCAAACCGGCTGAAGTCATGAGTCATGACAGATTCATTACTGATTCCGATTCCGAGTTTGAGTTGACCCTCGACTGATTCCGAATTCTAAAACTATGCTCCTAGCTAGAATGCCCTAGGACAAGGGGGAGGTGATCCACACATGTTCCACCCTCTCATGACACATCGATCGCCCCTTGAAGGAGTGGTAGGATTGTATACACATGTTGAAGATGATTTGGGGGATATTTGTCCTTTGTTTGACTCTATTTGACCACATGGGAATTTAATTGCTAAAGAACCCTAGCTCTTTGGATCTATTTCACACTTGGAAGATGACAATTGCAAGTTAAGTTCTACCTCTCTTTTAGCACGTATCTTGAGGCCTGCACACATTTTATTGGTTGAAAAGGTTGACACATATCTCTAGGGAGCATTCTTCTTGTGCTCATTGCTTGAACACCCTTGCTTGTATGGCGACACTTGTACATGAAGGGTATCTTGGCATGGATGGGATTGTACCTTTCCTTAGGGAGTTGGTTGAATGTTGTTCTGATCTTGCATGTGGACCAATGCTTCTTTCTTCATTGGTTGAATCATTCCACAGATCTAGCGTTTGCACATTCTTTGATGAGTTGGCACTCGGGATCTTAAGCCATTTGGAGGTTTGTCCTAGATTAAAGGACTGTGGTACTTTTCGTGATGCATGCAAGCTTATCAACAAATATCTTTTGATTGAGTATAAAATTTTCGCCAGATCAACGGTATTAGAAGCAAAGTGGTTGTGGGATTTCCAAAAAGTGGTTATAATAGAAAATTAGATAAGTATTCAAGGAGTTAGTGATTTCAAATCTGTCATTTAAAAAAACGCACTACATTTTGACCACATATGCTAACTGAAAGTTGTGCTCTTGATAGATGAGCCATGCGTCACATTTGAGAAGGTATCTCTTGCCTCATTCCCTTGAAGGAGATGTCCACGTTGGAGAAGACACTTCGCATAATCACCACATATTTTATTCATTATTGACTTCACAATATGAGTTGGTTATTATCTAGCACTATTTTATTGATTTATTATGAGAATAAAGTGGCTCTAAAACACTTTATGCTCTATTTGGAGAGTTTGTTGAACAAATAGTGGATCTAAGAGAGGATCCCATTATTTTGTTGTAAATGAAATTGAGCTACACTCTATATAAAGAGAAGCCCTACCTTATTCATTTTCATGGTACAATAAAAAGGTACAATTCAAGACAAAGCCCTCAACTATTGACAACATTTTTGGGTGTAAAGTGAGCACATCCATCGGTTAAGAAGAAAAGCTCATCTTGGTGGCTCCATGCATTTTGACAATGATAAAAAGATGATATGACATTTTTTGATGAACCAAGGATGCATGATTGGTTTGATACATTGGTGACAGTTGGAGGAAATGCATACCAAAATTCCATGGACATGACAATTTAGTTGATGTGCGTATTGCTTCATTTATGGAATCTCTTTCAGAATTAAATGTGATCCATGAAGATGTTAAGATAAAGATGTTCCAATTGTCTCTTGATTTGTGCAACAATGATGTAGAAAATTGGTATGATGGGCTTCCTAACAAAGGGATTCATTCACTCAAAGATTTTCTCGAGGTATTTTGTGAGGAACGGGATGGGATCCTAGTCTCATGGAGGATATTGGTGGCTATTTCATTGAAGAAGACACCTCGAGCCCTATGCTCGAAGATGGAGGTATTCTTGAAGATGAAGACAAAGATACCCAAGAAAGTGAGGACAAGGAAGTCCATGGTGAATCAAACGTTACAGAAGGAGCTTGAAGAACATGAAGACCAAGAAGCCCTAATTCAAGAAAGTGAAGAAGAAATGGTAAGCTCTTCTTATCATTGTTTTGAAGAGTACCATGATGTCTTCGGCCTTTTGGAAGAAAATGGGATGGTTCCTTTGCGTGATGAAAAAGACGATGATTATTGGAGGTTTCTTGGGAGTGTTGTACTTGAGCCATTGGTCCACACATGTTTTGAGAAAGATGTTCATGATCATTTCTCACCATATGGAAGTGAAGAGGTTCTCAATTTGGATCAACCAAAGCCAGATGTTTATGCAAATTTGGAAGCCCTTTAAGAAGAGTTTGTTGAAGATGCAAGTAAGATCCATGGAGGTCATAAGCACGCAAATGAAGAAATTGAAACCCTTGTTCAAGAGCCATTCCCCACTGAATACCATGTTGAATACATGGTTGTTCAAGACGTGGTTGATCAATCTCCTTATTTTTCTTATGGTGATGAGGATTTGGTGAGCTTTCCTCTCTCCTTGGCTCTTCACAATGAATCTTTTGCAGAAGATAGGTTTAAGATCTTTTTGCTAATGAAGGTGGTGGTTTCCATGGACACAATGATGTGCATTTTAGCCATTTTGATAATAATATGGGTGGGGAATATTGGAAATCTGTTTGAGATCCCATATATGAGTCTTCTAATGAGGGAAGAGTAAATTTTGAAGACCTTGGAAAACTTATTTTTTATGAGATCCCTCATGATTTGGTTCATCCTACTCGCTCACCATTGATGATAACATAGGATTAAATATGGAGGCTTCTATTGCAAATGTTGAACAACCAAATTTACCCTCTCCTAGAGTGGATTTCAACCATCATTCTCAGTTGTGTTTCTCAGGGGTTAATGCAGGTTTTGGACAACAAGAAGGTAGTTTTATTATAGGGTTATACCAACAAAGTGTGTCCTCTCCTAGGGAAGATTTGGAGGCTTCTTTCCCAACCATATATTTCATGTCTTGTTGGTTTTGAAGGTCATATGGGGAAGCAAACAGAGTTCGAAGAGCAAGCTCATCTTGATGGTAGTTTGCACTTGAGACCTATCCAAGCTTGGATAGCAAGGGATTCTGAAAGGGGCCTTCTCCTTGGCAAGAATTTAACGGCATCCAAGTTAGAGATCTTTCTATTGTTCCAGCCCCATTTCGATGAAGGTAATGGGGTCTACTTAGCTCATCATTGACGTGATTTGTCTTGGACTATTTCCAAAGATAAGGGAAGAAGCCCTAACATGAATGTTATGCTAAGGTGGCTTCATCGGTGGTATGATTTCACTTGATTCCTTCATGTTATCATAATTAGAATAGGTAGGTAGGATGAGTAAGCTCTTGCATGAGCATTTGATGTGTCCTTTGCATTGCATATTGTTGTGTTTTTTTTCTGTGCACCTCATTTTTATACATTTCAAAATTTCATTTGAACAAGAAAGAACAAATGTGTCTGCCTTCAATGCATTTGACATTTTTTGTTGTTTGATGTGTGTGTAGGTCTACAAGTACCAAAAGATTCCATAGGTTCTCATGCATTCCCGAGAGGAGCACATGTCCCGCAGTTGGAGCCAGTTGTTACAACCTAGATTCTCTACAACGCACCCTACTAGATGTGCCAAATAAGAAGCTCAGTTTGCCTTTGTAATAGGCCAAGCTGGAGCTACTTTATGTAAAGTGATGGTCTATCGGTGTTCAAGACCATTTGGTTAGTCATACAAAGTCCTCTTGGTCCTCATTTCAAAGCGTATTGGTCTTGTGGCCCTATTGACTACCCCTTGATGGGTGGTAGCTCCTCATCATGTCGAGCATTTATGCCCTAGGTAGGTATTGGTGCACTTTGGGATGACTCCATTAGAACACGTGGCTTAGGAGCCCCTAGCCAATCTCATGTTTCATGCTTTGTAAAGGTCTTGATTTTTCCGAGCAGCATCGAGAGCCATTCTCTTAGGAGAATAGGGACACCTGGTCCTAGCCCACGGTGTAGACTAACCCTAGCGTTGAGTGACCATTCTATTGAATGGTAGATATCTGGTCCTTGACCATGATATGGACCCAGCTCTACCCTGGGTAGACTCAACCCAGTGTTGAGTGACCATTCTGTTCAATGGTAGACATCTGGTCCGGGAACACGATGTGGACCAGTCTAGTACTAGTAGACTCGGCTTAGTTCTGAGTAGCCATTCTCTTGGAGAATGGAGGCACTTGGTCTGTTACCAGGAAGGCACTATAAGCCCTAGACTTGGTCTAGGCATGTGTGACACTCTGACCCTTGATTAATGGGCTTCGTGTTCTTCTCCAAGGCTTAGCTACCCTTGGTTAAGATACCCTAGTACCTTATCTTGGTGTCACACAGAGTGTGGGACAAAAGCATTAGTAACTCTCTTGGTTTATGACGATGTACTTTGAATGGAATTAAAAGACCACAGGGGCACTTGGAAAAAGGCCAAAAGAAAAAGTCAAAAATACATACGGACTTTTGGACCACAAGTGAAAGTCAAAAATAAATAATGACTTTTGGTAAAAGTCAAAAATACATAAAGGACCTTTTAGACTATTGAAAGGTAAAAAGATAAAAGTGAAAATTAGAAAAGAATAAAATAATATTATTTTGTTCTTTCTAATTTTGGTCCACGATGACTCAAGGATACAAAAGAAGATCAAGCCATTTCATTATTACACACACTTGCTCTCACAGGTACAGCTGCTATTCTGAAGATCTCATAAGTGAAGAAGAAAGTTTATGATTGTGCCCTAGCATGGATGAGTCTAGCTAGGGCATCATCATTCTCCATTGAAGACAAACCCTAAGCTAGGGTTTTCTATATTTTCTGTCTTAAGGGTTTTATCAGCAAACCCTTCTCTTTAGTAGTCAACTTCTTCTCTCTTCAAATCCGGGCACCCACAGAATTTCGAGCAAAGAATTTTGGGCAGTTTTTCAGGCAGCTGGGCAACCCCTTTCACTTCACCGACTGTCATTATTCTTTCTGGGCAAGCCACTCTAGGGCACTTCCCTCTCAGCACCCACGGGCAGCCTGCTACAAGCATACCCGTGAGGGTTTGGCTCACGGCCAACCCTTCGGCAAACCCATAAGGGCTGTCGTGAACTAACAATCCCTCCAGGCAACCTTTAGGCATATCCGTGAGGGTGTTGTAGCAATCTGTGACTGCACAGACCCTTAGGGAAGCCCACAGGACAACCCATAAGGGCTCGGGCAACAGACAGTTAGATCGAGCAAGTCGGGCAAGGAAAAAACAGTAGCCAGGCAGAGAAAAGGATGGGCAGCAGTATGGTTGGGCAGATTTGGACTGTACGAATGGGCACACAGTCCAATTTGGGTAGGATTAACATAGTTTTCGAGCATCCTGCTAGATCTGGGCAGCAGAGAAAATTCAAGGCAGCAAAGCCCTAATTTTAGAAAAAGCCAACTTGGCAATTCTTTATGTAATTCTGGAAATTGATCATTTGTCATTGTGGAAAACCTTGTTTGGGTTTGTGGAACTTTTTGAAGAATTTCTTAGTCATCTCATTTACGAGATGAGCTACTAATGCTTTTTGGGGTTTTTGTTCTTTAAAGGTTTCCCCAGTGAAAAACCTGTGTCCATTGTGCTGATGTGATGAATGTTATTTTACTGCACTTATTATTTGTTTAAAGTTAGTCTACAAATTTTTTAAGTATTCATGCTAATGCTAAAATTCAACATGGTATCAGAGCTTAGCATGTGAAAACACAGTAAAGGGACACTGCTGTTGTTTTCCTAAACCTTGGGATAAGATTTGCAGACTTAACATTTGACTAAGTTGCAGGGATGGCTGTCAATATTTTCAGATCGGAAGAGAAGCTCTATAGTTCAGCCAACTACAACTCTTGGAAGGCCAGGTTAACTGCCATTCTAGAAGAGAATGACTTGGATGACATTGTTTTTAATGTCATTGAAGAGACAACATCAAATGTTGGAAGGCTTGCTTACAAAAGGAAGCAAGGTAAGGCTAGAAGGATCGTCTATAATTATGTTAAAGAGACAGTGATGCCCAACATCACAACTTTGAAGACTGCTAAAGAATGCTTTGATGCCTTGGCAAACCTGTATGAGAAGAAGGCTCCCAGTCAGAAGAGAGTCTCGAAGAAGAGGCTACGAACTTTGAAGCTGAACAAGGATGAAAGTGGTGATTCTTTCTTCACAAAGATTGCACAGGTAAGAGATCAACTCATTGCTTTTGGTATTACTGTTGATGGTGATGACCTTGTGCAAACTGTGGTTGATGGTCTCCCAAGATCTTGGGAAACTTTCATGGCATCCGTCAATGGACAAGAGAATCAACCAACCTTTGAAAGGCTTTGGCATGATTGCATAGAAGAAGAAGGAAGGACCTTTGGCAAGGTAATCAAGGAAGATAACCTTGCCCTTGCAGCAAAGACAAGGAAGTTCAAGAAGCCTTTCCCTCAAAAAAAGAAAGGAAAGAAACCTCAAGGTAAGTTTTTCTGACATGTCAAAAGTGGAATGTTATAGTTGCCACAAGTTTGGACATTTTGCTAAAGACTACAAGCAAAACAAGAAGAAACCCAAGCGAAGGTTTCAAGCATCTACTGCAGAAGCAGAGGAAGAAGAAGATGAAGTACAAAAGAAGAAGAAGAAAACCAAGGCTAACAAAACTAAAGAACCTAGAAGAGAGTACTACTTGATTTCTGCTCTTACTGGTTCTTTCTCAAACTGTTCCACTTCTTGGTTGGTGGACAGTGGTGCCTCCAGGCACATGACAGGTAACCGTGGAGCTCTCAGTAGTTACAGAAAGAAGAAGTTCACCACTCACGTAGAACTTAGAGATGGCTCCACTTACAAGATTGAAGGAGTTGGCTCAACTTCACTTCAACTTGACTTGGGTACGGTTCTTCATATTGATGATATTCTTTATGTTCCTGGTTTAAAGAAGAATCTTTTATCTGTTGTTGGTTTAGAAGATAAGGGTTACAGAGTCCTATTCATGGACAAGAAGGTCTTTTTATGGGCAAAAGACATAGATCTAAACTCAGCAGTACAGATTGGGGTTCGCGAGAGAGACCTCTACAAGGCTTCCAAAGATTCCACTCATGCTTTGGTACATCACACAATTGATCCATGTGAACTTTGGCAAAGAAGGTTTGGACACCTTCACTACATAACTCTCCCAGGATTGTAGAAGATGGTCACAGGTATGCCAGAGGTTTCTCCAAAACATGAAGGAATCTGCAAGGATGTGCTCTAGGTAAGAACACTAAGAAATCCTTTCCCAGAAGCAAGAATAGATCTAAAGGCATTTTGGATTTGATTCCTTCTGACATTTATGGACCTATGTCTTCACCCTCCTTGAGTGGGTGTTTATATTATGTCTTGTTTATTGATGATTACTCTCGGAAGTCATAGATTTACATCCTCAAGGCCAAGAGTGAAACCTTTGACAGGTTCAAAGAGTTCAAGACACTGATTGAAAATCAAACTAGCAGGCACATCTTTATCTTGAGATCAAATAACGAAGGTGAGTATGAATCTAATGAGTTTGATGATTTTTGTCGAGAAGCGGGAATCAAGAAAGAGTTGACAGTGCCTTACAACCCTCAGCAGAATGGGGTTGTAGAAAGGAAGAATAGAACGATCTATGAAGTTTTTAAAGCTATGATCATCGATCTAGATCTTCCTTTATCTTTGTGGGTTGAAGCTACAGGTACTATTGTGTATATTCAGAACAGAAGCCCTCGTGCTATCTTGGGGGAGTGTTATCAGGAATATAGCACCTTCTGCGGACAAAAGTTGTTCCTCTGGTCTGAATGGTTCAAATCCAGAACAAAAGAGTAACAACTAGGTTGAAGACTTTCCCTGGAAGTTGTAGATGCCTGGAATAAAATCTCTGATGAAAGACCTGTAGACCTGCAAAAGCACATCAAAGATACCAGAAAACTATCCATAGATCCATATTCGTGACTAAGGAATCCAATAATATATATGTGAGATTATAACACAACAGATATATGGGAAGGAAATCAACTTTGCATTAATAGATGAATGAAAGAGCTTACAACCATTTTGCCTTAGTGTCAATGCACTCCTTCACAAGACTAGCACCTCATCCCCGATAGCTCCAACTTGCTCCTCTATGCTCTCTAATGGATTAGGCCAGGATGTTAATTCAACGGCATAACTAAAATTCTTTCTTCTCCCCTCAACCATGGAGCATGAGCTTGTATTTATAGGGCTCAAAGGGATAGGAATGGTTGAGAAATTGGTGGGTGAGGTGGCCAAGAGATCCTCAAAGGACGGATCTCGAGCTTAACTAACCCAGGTGACTAGGGATAAGGCTAAACACGAGGCTTTTGTTCTAGAAGCTTCGTGAAACCTCATTTTTTCACTTTTTACCAAGGGCACCACTTATATTCCCTTATGACAGAGCGGTGAAGGGTGAGAACTGCGCCAAAGACAAAGGTTAAAGGCGATGGCACCACCTAGTTTCCACACAGCTTGGGCGGTGCTGCATAAGGTACCGCTTATCTACTTAAGAGGAAGAGCGGTGCTAAAGTTTTGCATGTTAGGATCAACATCTAGAGCACTATTTTCACTTCAAGTTTAGGATTGAGGGCAAATAGAGGTGTTAGGGATCTTATCACATGCTAGTGACAGGATTTGAGTGTAATAGAGGTGTTAGGGATCTTATCACATGCTAGTGACAGGATTTGAGTGTAACAGAATGCCCCCCAAAGCATGAGGC
This sequence comes from Pseudotsuga menziesii, assembly GCA_001517045.1. Classification (NCBI taxonomy): domain Eukaryota; kingdom Viridiplantae; phylum Streptophyta; class Pinopsida; order Pinales; family Pinaceae; genus Pseudotsuga; species Pseudotsuga menziesii. The sequence continues at coordinate 65,904 of LPNX011129113.1, read as the reverse complement.
TAGAGGGATACCATAGGCAAGAGCTTTGATAGAGCAAGTTATCACTTCAAGGTAAGAGTCAGCTTGATCGGAGAGTGTCATCGAGTAGGCATCTGCAATACATCAATACTTTGACTCATGAGTAAATGTAACCTCATCATGGTTACAGACCAATACGAGGCAGATCCATGAGAAGAATAAACAACCATGGCTACTAGAATACAGCTTAGATCCATGTGATAGAGGACTCAAACTTGGACATAGCTACTAGATATACAACGTAGATCTATGTCATACAGACGCAAATTTGAGCATAGCCACGACCATACAAATGCAGATCCATGCTGGTAGTTCATACAATATATTCCATCGCAACCTGAGGAGAAAGCTATGAGTGCTTAACAAATACCCAGGGTCTTCGTCTCATCTTCCACAAAGTACGATTCTATCCATGTGATTACAATGTTCTGAAGTCGAACATGGTAGAAACCACTTGATTACCGGCCAATGATGTGAACCGTTAATAAGTGCGAGGGAGATCACCATTGATGTCAATGATTCCCAAGGTACCCTAGTACAATCTAGGGAGTGTGAATAGATGTTTTGATGTTGAACACCCAACTGAGTCTTCCGATCAAAGTTCAATGATGTGAACCTTTGTCGAGAGCGAGAGAATCCGTCATTGAGGCATACGGATCTCAAGGTAATATATTTGTTTCTAAGACTATTTCCCGAATGATGAGTTGATGCCGACAAGAATAGTCTCGTCGAAGGAGGGCCATGATGAATCCCACATCGACAACACGAAACATAGAACAAAGTTCTGGAATGTCGCAGATAATGTAACCATAGGACTGACTTAAAGGTACTGACACAAAGGTTGTTTTAACTACAGAGGTAAACTTCTTTCTTCCTTTGAACATCGGGTGGCACGACATAAGACTTGGCAGCGTGACCTAGAACAGACGGACACACAGTATGACTGTGGACAATGCATTCTTTTGAAAGACTCAAAGGAGTGACATGACTCATGAAAGTGGATCGACTTGTAAGTCAGTTGAATACCCAATTGACTGAATGATATGCAGACAAGTGCTATGTTCAAAGGTGACAAACAACTGCCATTTGATTTGCAAAATGATTCCCTTCCCTTAATTCCCCCATCATGATTGATGAGTGCCTCTTTTCATTTTTACGAGTTCAAAGAGGGTAACAAACACTCGTTTTAGCTCATCCGAAGACAAGTCCATTCTCATATATTTCACTAACCTGAGAAAGGAGGGGTTCGTTCTCAAAAAATGGTCTCTCAGTGTTTGGTTTAACGAGTCCAATGAAAGCAAACTCGGTATCGTTCATGTTTAGAGAGTCTGAACGAAAACGAAAGAAAACCTCAAAGGGTCCTTTTTCGTATGATTTAGTCTCCAGGACCCGAAAAAGTATAAAATAATACCCGAGATAACTCTTCCAGTCATGATTGGCTGGAGTGTTCCTTTTTCGTACATAGTCTATCCAAACCGAAAAAGAGATAACCTACCATCGAAGAGGCGAATCTTCAAATACTTTTACGACTATGAAGAAGAAAAGTACTCGACAATCTTTTCATATTTAGGGAGTCCGAAAAGAGCTTAAAGGAGACTCCATTAGGTCTCTTTTTATGATGAGAAGTTTTACGAGCCCAAAAAGAATCGGAAAAGAACTCGGAACTTTGATACTGAGTTCTGAGAGCGTGACCAAAGTGTCAAAACAAACGCTTCAGGACTTTTTCCGTTTTATGGAAGTACGAAAAAGTCAAAAACAAACTCCCCATAGACTTTACTGTTTCCGTTTCTAGTCCTGCAAGACTCAAAAACGCTATTAATCTCTCGAAAAATTACTTTAATGAACAATATAAATGGATTTTATAATAATAATGATTTTTAAAATATCAATATAGCATTAAAAAACCCTAAAAATAGATATAAGTCATTTTGACTAGTAAAAATCAAACCATTTTACTATTTACCACTTGGTGAGAGCATTTTGGAGCAAAATTGAGCCAGATCTTTAGTCAGTGATTTCGGGAGATTCTACCGTCTGATTCGAGCGCCGTCAGAGCCAGGTAAATGACAAAACCTTAACCTTTCTTTTTAAAGCATTCATTTTTTATTTTATGGGGGTTTTGAGTTGTTTTAAACAAGCCCTAAACCTCAAATGCGGGCACCGCTCCTGCCCCCTTATGGGACAGGCAGTGGACCGTGAGAACCGTGCAACTTCTACCGCACTCGGGCGATGCCACCACTCTGTGCAAACGTAGTTCAGGCGGTGTCGGTCGTGAGTGGGGAAAAATGAATGGACAAGCAAAAACAAAAGTTTTTGATTGATTTTGATGATTGATTTTGCTTCTAATTAGTCCATTAATTATTTTTGGCAGGTTCTAATTGATCAAAAATGGTGATATGGAAAGAACGGCAACACGATGAGGATGATGCCTTTGCCGAGAGAAATGCGGGGTGCATAGCCGCATTGAGGAATTGTGGCCTTCTAAAATTCTTTTGCACACCTAGCATGGTGTCTCATGAGCGATTGCTGGAGTATATCCTCCATATGTGGAACCCAGAGCAGCAATACTTCGAGGTAGGAGCCCATGTGTTGACTGTTGAGGTAGAGGATATTTACTTCTTGACAGGATTATCGAGACGAGGGGCTCCTATTTCACTGACTGGTTCCCGTAAAGGGGATGTGACCACCCAGGAGTTGATCGATCGTTACTGCATTCCTGGTACTAGAACTTCGGGGAAGAAAATTCCCATTAAGACAGTGAGGAATGATCCTCTCTGTACTCTTCTTTTCACCATGCAGAGGTTGGCTGGGAGCCAAGGGCCTCACCAGGCTTCCAAGGCACACATGCTATATGCTATAGAGGCTATGGCACCTACTGTCTTTAACTGGGCAGAGGCATTACTACTGGTCTTCAAGGACCAGCTGACCAAGTGTCGGTAGGGAGAGTTGAAACAGTTTGGCTATGGTTCCATCTTAGCCTGTTTTTTCTTTGAGCGAGTCCCTCATCTGAGGCCCCAAGTGGTATTTACTGAGTTGAGGGTGAGAGACCCTCGTATGCTGAGGTGGGTCAGGATCATGGCCCGCACAGGAGCAGGCAGAGGCAAAGTGAAGTTTGGGGCTCTATTTTTCCGCTGGCTAAACGATCAGATCCTCATGATCGAAGATTATGCGTATGCGAGTACTGATTTCAGGGGTGACCCTGACCTACTGCTTCCACCTGGCGGGCAGTGGGGAGACATGGGTAAGAAACAAAACCCTAAGATGGCAATTTGTGTTTTTGTATTTTAATGTTTTTTATTTTTTATGTATAGTAACAAGACCTAAATATTTTCATGTAGATGTTGGAGTGGCACGACCTAGGGGATCTTCCCCACTAGATACACGAGCAGGAGCTCGATTTGTTCAACGAGGCAATGACTCGATGGGAGAGCTAGAGGAGAACCTAGAGAGGTTGACTCTGGATATACCTGATGCATCCATCGATGATCTCCCGATGCGATATCAGAGGCACACAGCAGGAATGACAGGCCGTTTTAGCCGTCTGCTACGTAGAGTAGTGCAAGCTGTCATATGCTACCATGAGCACCACTAGATAGTTCTACATGATGTATTACTGAAAGTTGATATAGCTTCAGGATTTTGTATGATTTTGTGCTGCCTGAAAGCCAGAGTGCTTCAGATGAGGTCTCGTGACCTATTTTTGTAAAACACTTTATATATATATATATATATATATATATATATATATATATACAGACTTTTATTTCCGGTGCTTATATGTTCCAAGTGGAAAACGTATTTACATGAGTTTTATGTGTTTTTACTGTTTATTTACAATATGATGAACCATGTTTGATTTTCATGTTATGAATGGGCAATATACCAGTCTAGGATATAATTTGCTAATGACTCAGCAATTGCATTGTCTTCCCTAGGGATATGCCTATAAGTAATAACCTCAAATGACCTTTCCAATAGACGTACCCTCCGATAGAGACGGAGTAGTATAGGATTTCTGATTGTATAGACCTGGTTCAAATGACAAACCACTAACTGTGAGTCCATGAAAACTACCAAATCATGAATGTCCCGGGATGCAGCCTCAGTCAAGAAACCTATGACTGCTTCATACTCGACCATATTGTTGGTAGCAGGACCAATACAAACTACTCCCAAACTGACTAGATCGTGTGCAGGGGAATACAGAACCCAAGCAGCTGAAGCAAGGTTCAGGGTATGGCAGCAAGCACCATCAACGAAACCATAAAAAGCCATCTGATCTGCATAACCAAAACATGGTATAAACAGTCTGGACACTAAACCCAAAACCATATTGAAAAACTAAAACACACTGAAAAGTCAAACAATGTACATATATACAAGGTACCATACATGAATGATCTAGGCATAGTACCTCTTCAGGTACAACCCATTATGAGGTTGCCCGAAGGGGACTCCGTCATAATCCACGAGCTCATAGGCCCCTTTCTCTAAAACCTTGGAAACGATAAAAGGACCGTACCACATTGATTCGAACTTCCCTTTTCCTAGCTTATCATGTCTCTGATCATAAGTCAGTACTAGGTCACCTTCGTTAAACACACGAGGCTCGACAGATTTATCGTACTGCGCCTTAACATGTTTCTTATGTGCCTCATTGACTAAGGCAGCATCTCGTCTAGTTTCGTCAAGATTGGTCAAGTATAAAAACATTTCTTCCTCGGTAGAAGTATTAGGGAGAAGTTCAAGGGCAAGTTTCAAAAACGGAATCTGACACTGAATAGGTAGGACAGCTTCTAGTCCGTATACTAACTGAAAGGATGTAAAACAAGTCGTTGTTTTCACTGAAGTTCTATAAGCCCAAAGAGCAGAGAAGAGAGTCTAGTGCCAGTTGGATTTTTTATCTCCAACCATCAGACGCAGCATAGTTTTTAAGACTTTGTTAATGGCCTCAACCTAACCATTAGCTTGCGGATAATAGGGAGTTGAGTTTTCGTGGCGAAAACCCAACTTAGCACTTAACTCTGCCATCATCTAATTCCAGAAATGTGATCCATGATCAGTGGCAATAGACTGAGGAACTCCAAAGCTAGCTATTACATGGTTAAAAAGGAAGAGGGCGGCAGTCTTACCATCCTCTGCATATGTAGGCATAGCCTCAGCCCACTTAGTGAAATAATCCACAGCTACAATGATGTAACCATGCCCCCCAGCTGAGGTAGGCTTACAATGCATGAAATCTATCCCCCATTTGGCAAAAGGGCCAACAACAATGACAGGGTGTAACGGAGAAGGGTGGGCGCGCTTTTTCGGATAAAAGTGTTGGCAAGGTGGGCATTTCTTAACAGCCTCATGACAATCTTTGAAGATAGAAGGCCAGAAATAGCCAGCGCAAAGGATTTTCTGGGCTGTAGCCATCCCAAAAAGATGACCGCCACATGCTCCAAAGTGGCAGTCATTAAGAAATTGTTCAGCCTCATCATGGGCGAGGCATCGTCAGAGAATGGTATCTATACCACGCCTATACAATGTATCATTCAGGATAAGATAGTACTTCGCGTGGTGACGAATGCGGCGACAATCATCACGAGATATATTGGGCTGAAAACATTGTGTCTAGAGATAAATGATTAGATCTCCATACTACGAGTCGGTTGTGCTTATTAGGAACAGAAATTCATCCGGGAATGAATCACTGGGCTCAAAATCCGTTAAAGCACAGGGAAGGTCACACATCAGCCCTGCAAAGACCAATGATTTCTTTGAAGTAGCTTTGGCAAACTCAAGGTCAAACTCTTGTAGGATGATAGTCCACCGAGAGTATTTGGCCCCTAGCACCTAACGAGTCAGGATGTAGTACATAGGGTTTTGGTCTGCGAGTACGGTAGTGGTGTGAAGCAAGATGTGGTGACAAAACTTTTGGACAACAATGACCATAGCCAACGCTAGCTTCTCCACACGCGAGTATCGAGTTTCATAATCGAGAAGATTCTTACTGGCGTAGTAAATCACGTGTTCTAGGTCATTCTGGTCCTCTTGGGCTAAAACCATTCTGATGGTAGTAGTAGAGGCAGCAACATATAAGAGAAAATCCTTCGATTAATCTGCGGGTGTATCACGGGTGAATGGGTCAGAGCATGCTTAAGATTATCGAAGGCTCACTGGGCCTGGTCATCCCAAAAGAATGGAGTATCCTTCTTAAGGAGATGCATATAACCATGAGTTTTCTTAGCAAAGCTACAAACAAAACGACGAAGAAAGTTTGCCTTCCCTTGCAAACTTTGGAGTTCAAGCAGGTTGGTTGGGGCAGGTAGAGCAAGTATTGCAACAATCTTTAATGGATCAATCCGAATACCATCCTTGGAAACCACGAACCCTAAGAGATGTCCCGTCTCAACGCAAAAAACACATTTGTGTGGGTTCAGCCGTATTTTGTAATGGCGACATCTCAGGAAAATGTCTCTAAGATGTTGAGGATGGTCTTTCTGTTGTTGTGAATGCGCAGGGAGATCATCAAGGTATGGCTCCACAATGTTTTTAATTTCGTGAAACGCATAGGACATAGCACGCTGGAATGTGGCCCCAGCGTTCTTAAGGGCAAAAGGTAACTTCCAATAGGCAAAGGTTCCCCACGGGCACAAAAATGTCATCTTATGATGATTGGCGGGTAATATCTCAATCTGATTGTAGCCGGAAAAGCCATCCATGAATGAGAAGACACTCCCAACACAGTTATCGATAATCTGATCCATGTGTGGAGACAAAAAGTTGTCCTTAGGACAAGCTTTATTCAGGTCTTGAAAATCGATGCAGACTCGAATAGTTCCCTGTTTTTTGTTCACAGGAACGATATTCGATACCAATTCCATCATGAGTACAAGATAGATGAATCCTGCCTTCAGAAATTTTTCGACTTCAGCTTTGATAGCTGTAGCCTTTCGCGGATGGACTTGTCTCAATTTCTGCCTAACAGGTCTGGCTATGGGATAGGTTTTTATCTCATGGACCACAATAGATGGGTTTATCCCAGGCATTTCTTCATAAGACCAGGCAAAAAAATCTCGGAATTCTTTGAAAACTGCTCTATACTCTTCAGTTTCGTCTATTGAATAGTTCTGCCCTATGTGAACATGTTCAATAGTACCAGACTTGACCGATATGTCGATTGGAGTTGTTTTGGTAATGTTGCATAAATTGCCTTCAAAATCATAATCTTGCAACAAGACAGGTGTTTGCGGAACATCGACAATATCCATAACCAAGAGATACAAAATCATTATCTGCCGAACTGGTATTGGGGAGGAACAAGGATCTGTGATGGTGATCCTCCCATACTGATTCATTCGTAGTCATAATCTCTATAATAGACTCATCTGACAGAAAAGTCTGGGAGAGATAATCCAGAATAGTAAGCGAAGGTTCTAACCAATAGGACAGGTGGTAAGGATCCGAAGCCACAAGATGAAGATCATCTATATGGACATCGGAAACAGATTGGATAGCATCATAAACTGCTTCATGCGGGCTGAGGGAGGATGTCTCAACAACTTGCCTACCCTTAAGATCATAGCTAAATGAATAGATCGTATTAACAGTTGTTGTTTCTGTGCTAGAAGGGGATGATGGAAACACGCCTATAAGGGCGGAGTCCTTCAACATCCCTACCCCAATTGACTGGTAAGGAGGAGGGGACTGGCCTAGCAAAGGGACATTATTTGCTATAGGGGTAGTAACATCCGGCGTACAGAAATCAAGTTGATCAATCGTCAGTATTCTTCCCAAATGCGGAAACTGAAGGGTTCTAAACATCGTCGAAGCGACAGCGGTCATAGCGTAAAACCAATTTCTTCCTAAGAGAAGTGTTATCACATATATCGTAGCCAGGCTACCATATTTCTATTTTTCAGACACAGTACATTTTTCAGCCAGATCTCTTACATATGAGATGTTGAGATTAGCAGTTTTGATGGATCATTATTATATTAGTGGACTATTGTACTCTCCCATGTCAGGACTGAGTCTCGGGACACTCAGATTTGAGGACCGATGTAGCCATTTATGTCATTACAGAGCAGTCATTGATGCCCAATTTTATATCAGTTGTTTCTCATTGGACAGATGGTGTATCAGATGGATTATATTGCATGATTATGACTCAGCTTTTTATATTGTGTTATGGTTATTATTGCTCTTATACTGATTTTTGTGACATGTATTAACTTGTGGTATCATAATCTGGCAGTCATAATTATATAGACTTCAATGTATTTTGTACTATGTATTGATGTCCCTACTTAGACTTGGAAGTTCCTGATCTATACTCATTGGTTTTACCCTCCTTAGGGAGAATAGAGGCAGTCATTCCCACCATTGTTTTGCTTGCTAGTGTTGGCTCCATCATTCATTGTCTACACCCATCCATTACCTTCCAATTTAGTTTTCAACCCGACTGACTTCTTGACTTATGGCATGGAGGACCTTTTTCCTCGCTAGAACTTTTGTTGAAAAAGCTTCCCTGTTTATATTGTGTCTCAGCTCTGAGTTGGTGACAAAACTCGCCTTTGGTAAGTTGGATTGTATGCCTAAATCATTTTGGTCGGTTGTCCCGATGTTTGGCACTACGCAGAACTCCCCTTGGTCACTTGAGATGGTGTTGGCTAAAACTGAAAGCTCATGTACTACCTGTAATGAAAATATTGAATATGCGCCCATGAAAAATGAAAATTATAAAACTGTGTTTCTTAACATATGTAAAGAGGGCAAGAGCAATGAAATGCTAAAATACTCCTTGAAGAGTATAAGAAAAGGTCGAAAAAGCAATGGTTAAAATATGCTATATCCAAAGATTGCTGACCTTATAAAAATAAATATGTCCCGAATGAAAGTTGCGATTAGCTGTGCTTTTAAGCACTGGTGAAGTCCCAAAGGATCATATAGGCCAAAAAGGCCATGGAATAAAATTGATGGTCCTAATGAACTTGGATCAAGTTTTATGTAGTCACGATGCCTAAGTTAGAATAAACACTCTCTAAACAACTCACCCATTTGTGAGGCACTGCCATTCCTTGTGTTGTTGTTTGTCCGACATTGGTTATAGTGAGTATTCCCTTTCCATATCCAAAGTGTCATGATGTTAAGTAGGAAGTCATCCTTTGCCCTAGCCTTGTCAATTTCATCCTTCACCCTTCACTAGCAAATTGGCAACAACTATGAAGTGAGTATAGTCTTGAAAGTCTAAGTTTGAGTAATAATAAATAAAGCCTTATATATATTGGTTGATGTACCGCCAGTGAAATGAATGCTACTTGTTGTGATTGTTACTTAAATGAGTTGTAGAGCATGTCTTAGCCTATTACACTTGCAGCAGATGAATGACAGTCTGAGTTAATATTGGTGTCTAATCAGTGACAGATGGTTATATTGTTTATTGGATATGATTGATGATCAGATAGAGACCTATGAGCTGTATGAGTATACACCTTGTTACCAACTTTTTGTACCATAGTTGGGTTACCTGAGGAGCCGCCAGTTGACAAACATGTTCAATTTCTGATTCCAGTGTATCAGTTGATCTATCTTCATGTCTAGCAAATATTGGCTAGCCAGTTTTTCATTTGAATAATTTTGACCACGGCCCCGCGGGGTTTGTAATAAAATGTGCTAGTAGGGTATTTTGAGTGGTTCAGTCTCCTGAGACGTAGAATCTCAACTAAAGTATTCCAGGGAGTTTTTTGCCCTTGACAATTATGCTTTGCCTATAGCCGAGTATAATTGACGAGGTTTCTCCCGCTTCCTCCAAAGCTGGAATGCCCGATTTTGGATTCTGGGCCTTGGGGGGTTATTAGACCCCAACTGAGTGTTCATAAACCTACTAGACATTGTTAGAATAGAGAATGGTCATGTCCTAAGTCAATAAGACCATTAAAAATTTTCCAAAGAAAAAAAAAATTTCGGACAAGTTTAAAAAAAAATTTAAAATTTTTTAATTTTTTAATTATTTCCCTAAGTTTTTTGGTTAATTTTTCCATAAATTAAATGGGAAAACCCTGTTTGTAATAAGTCGGTCATCCGGACCCCGTTTTCAGTGATTGAAGGCTCTAACCTTAAGCCAAAAATCATTCTTGATCGGCCAGCCAGTCAGATCCAACTTTCAAATCATCAATCGGACACATAACACTCTTTTTCTCAAAAAAGTCATTTTCGAGGAAAAAATGATTATTTATTAAAAAATGATTATTTTGGAGAAAATTAAAACTCTCCAAATTAATCCAAATTCAGCGAAATAAAAGGCTAAATGACATCTCAATGGGCATTTATGATGATTGGAGTTATCATAACTCAGCTTCAGTTAGCATTCAGTGGTCAATAAAATTATATTCAATTAGCAGTCTTGTCATCTCCAGCTAAACTCACGAATTGGATGATTTGGAAGACCGGGATTGGTGTGATGATAATTACGGAGCTAGAAATTAATGACAGACAGTGTTTGGTGCAAACCCTAAGGGTTTTGGCACCTATTAGCTTCAGTTAAACACCTCCTTCATGCTCACGCCTCCTTCACAGTGCTCACGCCGCTCTCTCCTTGACTGTTGCGCCCTCACACGTGTGGCTTGTTTGGAGGTTGGGTTTTGATGTTTTAGGTTTGGAGTGGGGGCGCCTTGCCTAGGTGGAGGCCTCCCCTCACTCTTAACTCTTCAGCTTTGGTTTTGAGCTATCAGTTATGTGTCGAGCCGGTTAGGTTTGGGTTTTTGGTTTTAGGGTTTTAACACTCTCTCATTGTATAAATAGAGGCTCTTTCAGCTCTATTGGAATGGGATTTTTGGCATAAAAGCTCTGGAGAATTTTCATTGTAACATTTTGCTTAAGGTTTAATAAAGTTTATGCCTTTGGAGGTCAATGCGGAAGCTTTTTGTTGGTCATGATTCACCTTGTTAGGTGATACCTTTCTTTGCACCCCTCTCTCTTGATTCTTAAGCACTTGATTATATAATTGTTGAAGGCTAACAATCTAGCACTATATGTTATAATCCATGCTTTTCTCTTGAAGTTGTGTTGCTTTCTGGTATTGTCCCATATACAGAGGCTCTTTTATGGTTGACATTCATTCTGCGGGTTCCACAAGAAGTCATTTTCTTTCAAGAAGATCGAGAAGCACAATTTCTTTGCCTCATCCACCATCAAACAAAAGAAATCTTTCTGGTTACTTTTTCCAGATTTTATCTAAGTTTCTTCTCTCCATTATTTCCATGTGTCTCATGTTTGTTTTGACCTGAGAAAGTAGCTTGGGATTTGATCCCAAGTGCCACATAGTTTTGTGGCTACTTCTCTTTCCCCATTAGCATCCTTGCGTACATCCAGCTAGTCTGGACGGTTTCGGGACTAGTGCTTCTAGTGGTCACCTTGTTCGAAGGTTGATCCCACCTTTTGTTTATTATTGACCGATTTCTCCCCCTTCTTCTAGGTTGGATTTGGCCTCCTTCCACCTTGTTATGTGCCTTTTCTTCTTATTTTTCTTCGCTGCCCTGTTTTTGCATTTTTATGGCAGTCATCTTCCTCTTCTTTCGCTGCTCTGTTTTCACCATTTTTTGCAGCTCTTCGATTGTTTAGTTCGCTGTCTTCTTTTTGCATTTTTATGACAGCCATCTTCCTCTTCTTTCGCTGCCCCATTTTCACTATTTTGTTGCAGCTCATTGATCATCTAGTTCGCTGCCCTTTTCCTCCCTTCTCTTGCTTTTAGTTTCCTACTTTTCTTCCTCCCCTTTTCCCCTCCTTTTTCCTTTGCTTCAGCCTTCTTTTGCCTCCTCTTTTTGCTCTTTTCCATCTTCTTCTTTTGCCCCTTTTGCAAGTTTGAAGAAGGGCTTTCAAATAAAAAGTAAACCACTCTCCTTTTTACATAAAGTTCAATAATAAAAAGTTTCATGCTTTATTTCAAAAGTCCTTTCAAAGGTTGAATTCCTAAAGGCAAGTTGTAAAATCTCAATAAAGTTATCTTTTGTTTGAGTGGGGTTTTTAAGCCCCCACTCTCAACCTCTTCCATTTGGGGAGGTTTGTGGTGTTCGTATCTTCTTACGTGCTTAGATTAGATGCTCTTCTGCTTATAACACTTGCATTATTTCTCTTAAAACACTAATTGTTAGATTAGCCCATTTTGATTCATTAATCAAATTGATTACTTCATATCTTAAGTTCGTATCTTTCAATAAGTAAATCAACTGTTTAAAGTAGAAATCTCTTGAATCTCACCATAAGGTGGATCAAGAGTGCTCTCTGTCGGAGAGTTTAATTAACCATCTTCACGTTACTTTCATGCATCATACTGTTTTTCTCGTTTAAATTAATCAATAAGTAAGTCTCTTGAACTTGCCGTAATCCAAGTCAAGAGCTCTCTCTATCGAAGAGCATCATTAGTTTTGCACATCCTTGCATTAGGCATTTAGATTAGATAAGACTCTTGAACCTTTGTCATAAGACAAGGTCAAGAGCGCTCTCTATCAGAGAGTTTAATCAATTTACTTAATAAAATCTTTCAACTCACACTCCCTCTAATCAATTTACTTCGTTGACATCCTTCACCTAGTATGCTTTGCCGACTTTCGAGTTGGGCCCGTACTCAGAATGGTAAACAGACTTGCTAAGACCGCAATAGCAACACAATTAAAACTTTTACCCCATAACCAACGCACCGGCGTTGTCTCGATAAAATACTCAGGTAGTGGGCAAATTCCAAGTGTGGGCGTCGGGCAACCCAATCTGGACACTCACTGGTTAAGTTATTGAACACCTAGCTTGTGATTCCAGACAGGTCCGTCATTTCTTTGAACGGAGCCACTGACAGTATTTCCGGTCAGGATTTCCAGACACCTTAAAACTTACCAAGAACACTCGCACAATCTAACATTCATTGGTTTAAATTCCAGACTTGTGTTTATTTCTCTGGCGCATTTCAATTTCATCGACTCCATAAGGCACTAGTCCTTGTTTTGTTATGCATAATTATATGATCAATTGCCTATGGCTTAATATAATTGTAATTGCTGAATGCTAATTGATATCTAGAATTTAAATTTATCTTTTAATCTCTTGTTGCAACGTGGATTGCCTTTTTGATCTTGTGTCACATTCATAACATGTAAAACACCTTCTAATCATAATAACTCCTAAAAAACACCCATCCGCATCCGCAACCTTCAAAAAACACTTTAACAACTTAAGAGCCGTAGAAAACTCTTTTGTAGGGACTACCCTCCCTAGCTTCGTTAGGAGTTAGCCTAAACGGAGAAGCTAGGAGTAGGTGACAATACCTAGCTCTGTGCTTGCCCCCAAGGTCACACCTCTCCCACTTTCCTAAGTGAGGAGACAGCTTTCAATTGATTTCTATTGCTGGGGTGCAATCGGTGGACATCTTTTGGCGCCGTTGCCGGGGACAAATCTTTTTGTTCCTGGATGACCTTTGTTTCTTTTAGTTTTTTACCCTTTTCCTTTTTTGGTAGATTTTTGGTCCAATCACTCTGTGAAATTAGACTTAAGTCCACCTGGCGACTCCACTGTCAGTTAACACCTCAAGGTATTCTACTAGAAGGAACTCTAAAGGTTTGTTCGATTTCATCCCTGACGCTAAAAAGGTCTATAGGAGGAGACTAAACAAACTAGGTTCTCGTAGAATCCTTGCAGAACTTGGATCTGAGTCTGTTTCAGACATCCACCTTTTATTTCCAGAAAACACTAATACCTCTGTTTCCGACATAATGGGTGAGTACTTTACTCAGCTCGACTTTTCTCAGATAGCAGGTCAACCCCACCGTCTTCCAAACAAAGCTGTCGAGAAGCTCCCCATGTATACAGGCACTGATCACTACCTCCGCCATGCACCTCAGGAACTTTTCTAGGTGTATCAACGCTTATGTCCGTGATCTGGTTAGCCAACATGATGACGTATATATGAAGTTATTTGCTCTATCTTTGGATGGAAAGGCCGGCAACTGGTATAACAATTTACCAGATAATGCTTTTAACACTCTAGCTGCTTTCAAAACCTCTTTCACCAACAAGTTCGGTGAAAAGAAAGAACCTCGGCATCAACTTGCGTCCCTAACCAACATAAAAAAGAAGGATACGGAAACAATGGACGAGTTCAATACTAGGTTCACTGAATTGTCAAAAGCCATCCCTACTGATTATGCCCCAACTGCACCAACCATCCTGGTCTACTACATTGAGGCACTTAGTGGCAAAATGCAATACCAGATCAGAGTCAAGGAGCCTACTAACCTACACCAGGCTTAGGAAATGGCAATTAAAATAGATCTGAACATGCAGTCATCTGGTGAATCTAACCTCCAGGGTTATTCGAGGTCTTCAACTCCGTTGAAATTTAATGAACCTAAAGACAAGGATCCTTTATCAGCTATGAAGGATGCCTATGAAAAACAAATGATTGAAATGGAAAGGGAGATGAAGAAAAATATGGAGGAAGCAGAACAGAAACACTTAGCGCAGTTGAAGGAGATTCAAAATAGGGTGATAACGATGGAAAGAACTCAAACTCAGCCTGCTCCTAGAACCTTTCCTGCCAAGCCAACTTGGCAAAGAAAGCCTCACAACCATGAGCAGAGGCCACCTCATCAGCTAGAGGTCGCTAACATGGCTGAGCAATATAAACCATTTTGCAGAGCATGCAGAGATTTCCATGAGGAATCTAGCTGCCACTATGCGTGCTATGTTCAGGAGCATGGTCACCCTGAAGGTTGTGGTCCAAATACATCGACAAGCGAGCCTGATTTTATCAACAACATAGATGACATCCCTAGCATCTCCATACGAAATTGGCCACATGCCAATCATTATGAAAAGAAAGTTGACCACTTAACTCAGTACTATGGTGAGATGCCTTCAGCCGAGCAGATCAACAACACTCAAAACTTCAAGGGAATAACTTATCAAAGAAAAGGGTCTTCTACACAGAATATTCCTAAGGTAACAGCTCCTAACCCTCCCAAAGAAGTAGAAACTAAAGAAATTGTTGATTTAAGTTTTGACTTGGGTAATTGGCTAGCAAATACAAAAGTCCCTGTTCCAGTCCTCGAATTATGTAAAATCCCTGGCCAAAGAGAGAGACTTTTGAAAATCCTAGACCCTCCGAGTAATGTTGATTCTCAAACCGAAGAAAGTCCTTCAAATTCTATAAAGCCCCTTACCCCTAAAAAGGTCACTTTTTCTGATACCGTGGAGCGAACTTCAAATAATGTCTTTGTCGATCTGCCTATAGTTCTACATACTAGGGACCCAAGAAAAGAAGATCATCCCTCTTTTTACGTATCATTGATGATGGGTGATCTTCTTCTACACAATTGTATGTTAGACTCGAGATCTAGTTCCAGCATCCTGACCAAAAAAGTCATGCAGCAGCTTGACTTAAGAACCACAAGGCCATACCAGAATGTATGTGCTATGGACTCTAGACCGGTTAAAGTTGAAGGGATGATTGAGAACCAGTTAGCTAGATTGGCTAAGTATCCGGATATCCAAATCACCATGGACATCCTTGTTATTGATGTTCCAGACAAATGGGGGATGTTGCTTTCTAGGAAATGGGGTACCACTTTGGGAGGATCAATCCAGATGGATTGGACTTATGCCACTGTACCAGCATCGGAGTTTTCACTTGTTAAGTTGTATTCTGAAAAGGAAAAAAGACACCATGTTGAAAACCCTCAAAGACCATTGAATGAATATGCTTACCACGCTGATGAAAATGGTTCCTATCAAATCAACTCCACCTTCTTGGAACCCACCCAAGAAGAGATGAAGACTGAAAAACATAGTGAATTGTGGAGAATGAATTTTGATGGTGCTTACTCTAGAGTGGGCAAGGGGGCTGGTGTTGTCATTATTTTCACAAGAGGGTAAGGTTTTCAACTTTGCTTTCAGATTGGAATTCGAAGCAACTAACAATGTAGCGGAGTATGAGGCACTTCTACTAGGCATTGAGATTGCCAAGGACATGGGGATCAAGTTGCTTAATATTAAAGGGGACTCTGATTTAATTGTCCAACAAGTTAAGGGTCAGTTTGCATGCAAGTGTCAGAGGCTTAAAAAATATAGAAATGCAATCTGGGATACAATGGAATTCTTTGATGCCCTTAACATAGAAGCAGTCCCTAGAGATCAGAATAGTGCCTCCGATAAGCTTACAGTTTCAACGTCAACTCTTCAGCCATCGAATGAGATGTTAGAGGGGGATTGTCCTTTAGAGATTAACTCCAGACCTTCTGTTCCTGATAACCTTGAACATTGGCAGGTTTTCCAAGACGATGACAAATATTGAAATTTATTCATCATATTGATAAATTTTCCAATTTTAAAGCCAATGAACATGAGGAAGGTAAAGAATATCAGGATGAGGGTAACCGCTTCAATCCTGTGACACGTGGCTTTGTTGCCTTAGAAAACATCTTTGACAGACAAGACAGAAGAAAAAGTAATGTTGAACAGATGAAGCCGAGCGATTACATAGAAATCAACATTGGGACGGAAACAGAACCGAAAACCATAAAAATTGGAAAAGGTACTTCCGAAAAGAAAAGAACAGCCTCATAAATCTAGTCAAAGAGTATAGGGATGTATTTGCCTTTACTTACGACGAACTCAAAGCCTATAGGGCAGATGTATTTCAACATACTATTCCCTTAAAGCCAGAATGTCAAAAAGGCAAGCCTTTCAGACAAAAACTTAGGCAAATAAATCCTAAGTTAGCACCAATTATTAAAAAGGAGTTAGAAAAAATGTTAGTAGCAAGAATAATATCTCCTACAAGACATTCAACGTGGTGCTCCAACTTGGTCGTAGTTAGAAAGAAGAACGGGAGTATAAGGATGTGTATAGATTTCAGAAATATAAACATAGCGTGTCAGAAGGACAATTACCCCCTCCCCAACATGGAGACCCTCCTCCAACGAGTAACTGGATCAAGCATGATGTCGATGCTGGATGGTTTTTCGAGCTATAATCAAGTAGTCATTCAAGAGGAGGATAGGCATAAAACCACTTTTACAACTCCTTGGGGCACCTTTGAATATCTGAGAATGCCCTTTGGCCTTTTAAATGTAGGAGCTACTTTCCAAAGGGCCATGGATTATGCCTTCAAGGAGTTGATTGGCAAAATCATTGAGATCTATCAAGATGATCTCACTGTTTTTTCAAAGGAGAGATCCAGCCATGTTGGTCATCTCAGCCAGATTTTCGAGCGATGTAGGAAGTATGGCATTTCTTTGAATCCGGCTAAGTCGGTCTTAGGTATTGAAGAAGGAAAGCTTTTAGGTCACATTATCAACAAAGGCGGGGTCAAAATTGACCCTGAGAGGATAGAAGCTATACAAAAGATTCACCTTTCCAGAAATGTTAAAGGTCTTCAATCATTTAATGGTCACATTAACTTCATCAGGAGATTTATTCCTAATCTAGCAGAACTCATGAAACCTATGCAGGCTCTCCTAAAGAAAAATGTTAAATTCATGTGGACAGATGAAAGAAGGGATGCTTTTGAGACTATTAACGATGCCATCACTAGGTCTCCTGTCTTAGTTAGCCCGGATTACACAAAAGATTTTATGATTTTTTCTTTTGCTTCTGAAGACACTATTGCCGGTGTGTTGCTCCAAAAGAACTTCGAAGGGTTCGAGCAACCTATAGCCTTCATGAGTAGAGCCTTGCAGAATTCCAAGCTAAAGTATACCATCATGGAGAAGCATGCTTATGCTTTGGTTAAATCTTTAAAACATTTCAGGACTTATATCGGGTATTCCAAGGTTATCGGATATGTTCCCCACACTGCGGTTAAGGATATCCTTTCTCAAAAGGATTGTTTAGGAATAAGGGGTACATGGGTATCCAAGATTCAAGAATATGACCTTGAGATAAAGCCCACTAAATTAATCAAGGGACAAGGCCTTGCAAGAATGCTTACTCAGAGGAACGAAGAAGCCATTGAGATGATTGCAGAAAATGACATCCCTCAGCCTGCCATGACTCCTGCCCTTCAAAACCTTGACAACCATTGGTATTCAGACATCATTTTCTTCCTTCTCCATCTCACCTTCCCTGATCACCTCAAAGGACACAAGCGTAGGGCTTTGAGACTTAAGACTGCTAGGTATTGCCTTACCCAAGAGGGTCTAGGTTGGAGGAACCCAGATGGTATCATACTTAGGTGCATCAACGAACAGGATTCTAAGAAGATATTAGCAAAGTTTCACTCCGGATTTTGTGGAGGCCATTATGCAGCAAATACAACTACCCACAAAATTCTGAGAGCTGGATATTACTGGCCAACCATTTTTGCGGATGCTCACAAGCATGTCAAGTGTTGCCAGGAATGTCATCTTTTCACTGGGAAGCAGAAGTTGGCAGCTCTTCCCCTTACTCTGGTTGTCGTCCTTGCACCTTTTCAGCAGTGGGAGCTTGACTTTATTGGAAAAATCAAGAATAACTCCAGCAATAGTTTTTGCTGGATTCTCACAGCAACCGATTATTTCACCAAGTGGGTAGAGGCCATACCCATTAAAACCGCCACTGAGAAGGTTGTTATTGACTTCATCGAGGAAAGAATCATCACCAGATTCGGAACTCCCCTTAAAATAACAACTGATAATGCCAAAGCTTTTAGTTCAGGAGCAGTAAATGACTTATGCTTTAAATATGGCATTATCCTATCCCATTCATCAAATTACTATCCTTAGGGCAATGGACTTGCTGAGTCTACTAATAAAAATCTGATGACTATCCTCAAGAAGACTATGGGGGATAATAAGAGATCATGGGATAACAAGATTAAGTATGCTGTGTGGGCAGATAGGATCACTAAAAAGAAGTCAACTGGAAAGTCACCTTTTGAGCTGGTGTATGGACTCACAGCCACCCTTTCGGTCAACATGCAGATTCCGATCTTCAGGATGTTAAGTGAATATGGCATGGAACAGTCAGAAAAGGAGCAGAGAATCAATCAGATTATAGAATTGGATGAATCTAGAAGAGTTGCCCTTAATCAGTCACTCAGACATCAAGAGAGCATGAAGGGCACCTTTGAAAACTCAACCAAGCCGAGATCTTTCCAAATAGGAGATACTGTTCTCTTATGGGATAAGAGAAAGGAGAAGCCTGGAAAGCATGGAAAATTTGACATCCTTTGGAAAGGCCCATTTATCATCTGCGACACAGCTAGCACCAATTCTTTTTTCCTTAACACCATGGATGGAGAAATATTAAACCTACCCATGAATGGCCAACACTTGAAGCCCTTTTATCGAAACAACCTACAAGATGACCAAGGGATCATCCCAAGGCTTTTCTTAACTCATCCTTGTTGTATTTTTGTGTACTTTATTTCTGTAATATATTTTTGTAGCATATCTTTGTAGAATGTTGTATCAAAGCTCCTTCCTTTTGTATATTAGCATCTGTATTATACTTCACTTATATATGCTGAAAAAGGAAAAGTTTATTTCATGCACTTTACTTTGAAAAGGCAAAAATATTTTTTGGTATCTCATCATCGCATATTTTTATCATATACATGGGCATGAGACACTTCTGTTTACACGCGGGTACCAGAGATTCCTGGATTCTCAGGCACTCTTTTTTATCAATAGATCAAGCAAGTACCTGTCCCACAGTTCGAGCCAGATGTTACCAACTTTTTGTACCATAGTTGGGTTACCTGAGGAGCCGCCGGTTGACAGACATGTTCAATGTCTGATTCCAGTGTATCTGTTGATCCGTCTTCATATCTAACAAATATTGGCTAGCCAGTTTTTCATTTGAATAAGTTTGACCATGGCCCCGCGGGGTTTGTAATAAAATGTGCTAGTAGGGTATTTTGAGTGGTTCGGTCTCCTAAGACGTAGAATCTCAACTAAGGTATTCCATGGAGTTTTTTGCCCTTGACAATTATC
Organism: Pseudotsuga menziesii; assembly: GCA_001517045.1. Lineage (NCBI taxonomy): Eukaryota > Viridiplantae > Streptophyta > Pinopsida > Pinales > Pinaceae > Pseudotsuga > Pseudotsuga menziesii. The sequence continues at coordinate 45,940 of LPNX011129113.1, read as the reverse complement.
AGTTGCCTATAGCCGAGTATAATTGACGAGGTTTTCTCCACCTTCCTCCAAAGCTGGAATGCCCGATTTTGGATTCTGGGCATTGGGGGTTATTAGAGCCCAACTGAGTGTTTATAAACCTACTAGACATTGTTAAAATAGAGCATGGTCATGTCCTAAGTCAAACAGACCTATAAATATTTTCCGAAAAAAAAAAAGAAAAAAAATTCGGACGGGTTAAAAACTTAAAAATTTTTAATTTTTTAATTATTTCCCTAAGTTTTTTGGTTAATTTTTCCATAAATTAAATGGAAAAAACCCGTTTGTAATAAGTCGGTCATCCGAACCCCGTTTTCAGTGATTGAAGGCTCTAACCTTAAGCCAAAAATCATTCTGATCGGCCAACCAGTCGGATCCAACTTTCGGATCATCAATCGGACACATAACACTCTTTTTCTCAAAAGAGTCATTTTCGAGGAAAAAAATGACTATTTATTAAAAAATGAATATTTTGGAGAAAATTAAAACTCTCCAAATTAATCCAAATTCAACGAAATAAAAGGCTAAATGACATCTCAATGGGCATTTATGATGATTGGAGTTATCATAACTCAGCTTCAGTCAGCATTCAGTGAGCAATAAAGTTATATTCAGTTAGCAATCTTGTCATCTCACGCTAAACTCATGAATTGGATGATTTGGAAGACTGAGATTGGTGTGATGATAATTACGGAGCTAGAAATTAATGACAGACAGTGTTTGGTGCAAACCCTCAAGGTTTTGGCACCTATCAGCTTCAGCTAAACACCTCCTTCATGCTCACACCTCCTTCACAGTGCTCATGCCCCTCTCCTTGACTGTTGCGCCCTCACACGTGTGGCTTGTCTGGAGGTTGGGTTTTGATGTTTTAGGTTTGGAGTGGGGGCGCCTTGCCTAGGTCGAGGCCTCCCCTCACTCTTAACTCTTCAGCTTTGGTTTTGAGCTATCAGTTATGTGTCGAGCCGGTTAGGTTTGGGTTTTTGGTTTTAGGTCTTTAGCACTCTCTCATTATATAAATAAAGGCTCTTTCAGCGCTACTGGGATGGGATTTTTGGCATAGAAGCTCTGGAGAATTTTCATTGTAACATTTTGCTTAAGGTTTAATAAAGTTTATAACTTAGGAGGTCAATGCGAAAGCTTTTTGTTGGTCATGATTCACCTTGTTAGGTGATACCTTTCTTTGCACCCTTCTCTCTTGATTCTTAAGCACTTGATTATATAATTGTTGAAGGCTAACAATCTAGCACTATATGTGATAATCCATGCTTTTCTCTTGAAGTTGTGTTGCTTTCAGGTATTGTCTGATATACAAGAGCTCTTTTATGGTTGACATTCATTCTGCAGGTTCCACAAGAAGTCATTTTCTTTCAAGAAGATCGAGAAGCACAATTTCTTTGCCTCATCCACCATCAAACAAAAGAAATCTTCCCAGTTACTTTTTCTAGGTTTTATCTAAGTTTCTTCTCTCCATTATTTCCATGTATCTCATGTTTGTTTTGACCTGAGAAAGTAGCTTGGGATTTGATCCTAAGTGCCACATAGTTTTGTGGCTACTTCTCTTTCCCCATTAGCATCCTTGCATACATCCAGCTAGTCTGGACGGTTTCAGGACTAGTGCTTCTAGTGGTCACCTTGTTCGAAGGTTGATCCCACCTTTTGTTTATTATTGAGTGATTTCTCCCCCTTCTTCTAGGTTGGATTTGGCCTCCTTCCACCTTGTTACGTGCCTTTTCTTCTTATTTTTCTTCGCTGCCCTGTTTTTTGCATTTTTATGACAGCCATTTTCCTCTTCTTTCGCTGCCCCGTTTTCACCATTTTTTGCAGCTCTTCGATTGCTTAGTTCCCTGTCCTCTTTTTGCATTTTTCTGACAGCCATCTTCCTCTTCTTTTGTTGCCCTGATTTCACTATTTTTTTGCAGCCCAGTGATCATCTAGTTCGCTGCCCTTTTCCTCCCTTCTCTTGCTTTTAGTTTCTTGCTTTTCTTCCTCCCTTTTTCCTTTGCTTCAGCCTTCTTTTGCCTCCTCTTTTTGTTGTTTTCCATCTTATTTTTTTGCCCCTTTTGCAAGTTTGAAGAAGGGCTTTCAAATAAAAAGTAAATCACTCTCCTTTTTACATAAAGTTCAATAATAAAAAGTTTCATACTTTATTTCAAAAATACTTTCAAAGGTTGAATTCCTAAAGGCAAGTTGTAAAATCTCAATAAAGTTATTTTTTGTTTGAGTGGGGTTTTGAAGTCCCCACTCTCAACCTCCCCCATTTGGGGAGGTTTGTGGTGTTAGTCTCTTCTTATGTGTTTAGATTAGATGTTCTTTTGCTTATAACACTTGCATTATTTCTCTTAGAACACTAATTGTTAGTTAGCCCATTTTGATTCATTAATCAAGTTGATTACTTCATATCTTAAGTTTGTATCTTTCAGTAAGTAAATCAACTGTTTAAAGTAGAAATTTCTTGAATCTCACCATAAGGTGGATCAAGAGTGCTCTCTGTCGAAGAGTTTAATTAACCATTTTCACGTTACTTTCATGCATCATACTGTTTTTCTCGTTTAAATTAATCAATAAGTAAGTCTCTTGAACTTGTCATAATCCAAGTCAAGAGCACTCTCTATCGGAGAGCATCATTAGTTTTGCACATCCTTGCATTAGGCATTTAGATTAGATAAGACTCTTGAACCTTTGTCACAAGGCAAGGTCAAGAGCGCTCTGTGTCGGAGAGTTTAATCAATTTACTTAATAAAATCTTTCAACTCACACTCCCTCTAATCAATTTACTTCGTTGACATCCTTCACCTAGTATGCTCTGCCGACTTTCGAGTTGGGCTCGTACTCAGAACGGTGAACAGACTTGCTAAGACACTCGCTGGTTAAGTTATTGAACACCTAGCTTGTGTTTCCAAACAGGTCCGTCATGTCTTCGAACGAAGTGTTGAAATACTGAGAGGGGGGTGAATCAGTATTTGCTAATTCTTAAAAATTTCAATCACGAGCAAGTTGCTAATCACCAATCATAGCAGCATATCATCAACAATTATGAAAAATAACAAGATGCACAATACACGAGATTTTTTACGTGGAAACCCAAGTCCTGGGGGTAAAACCACGGAAGCCTTTTTAATAATAGTTGTCCAGAAATAACTGGATGAAAAGAACAACTGTCTTATTATATAGACTTCAATTTTTCAGCTTCAACTGAAAGGAGGCTACGTCCCCCTGTTTTACAGGCTGCAACCTGAAGGAAGCTACCACTCCCTAGTTTTCCGGCTTCTACCGGAAGGAGGCTACGACCTCCTTTCCTTGCCCCGTCCTGCCACCCTGATAAGAAAAATATTGCCGAACCTGTAGACCTGTCAAATACCAAACCCTGTACTCTCTGCTGATATGCCGAACCTGTGAACCTGTCAAATATCAAAACCTGTACTCTCTGCTGATATGCCGAACCTGTGGACCTGTCAAATATCAAAACCTGAATTTGCTAGTGCACACCATTCACTGCCATTCACAATCACTCAAGTATTTCTGCTTTTCTAATGCTGAACATCATCATAGGTTATTATCAAATCATGTGTCATCAAATCATGTGTCATCAAATCAAAGTGCATAGCAGACTGTGCATAACATGAAAGAGTATCCTCACAAAACAAACTACCACATTCACTGTTGCTTGCACATGCTGTCCACACAGTTTACTCATTCCTGTACATGTTTATTTGTATAAAATATGACACTGTTCACACATTTGACTGAATACTGAATATGCATTTCCTTTCATACTTTCTGTCCTTGCACAAATACATATACTGCTGTTCTCATGTCACTACTCCACATCATTTACTCATACAAATGGATATCAACAGTCATACACATACTGAATGCATCAATGTAAACATAGCTTGAACTTGAGCTGTGTATGTCAGAGGCAAACTCAGACTTTTTACCTTGCTGCTGGGCTGTGTATGTCCAAGATGAAAACTGTGTACCTGTGTGTGCTTGAAATTGAGACTCAATCTCAGACTGCAAAAATGGAGCTGTAAAGGTCTGTGTAAGGACCAAAACAGCTCTGCAAAAGTCACCCCAATACTCAAACAAATTGCTGCTTTTTGTATCCCATCAAATATCAGTACACTGCTAAAAGAAGTTTCCTCAGTCACCACAGAAATGTTAGATTACTGCTGTTGAAATATGACTGTTTACTAAATCTGCAGTCCACAGGCTCAGTCCAAACAATTGCTGATTAAAAAAAAATTCAGTCATAAAAATTACCACAGTTAAACCACCACGAATTTACCTCAGTCCAAAAACTTAACCCAGCGAAGATGTTAAGGCTGCGAATTGCACAAGAAATTCAATGTCATAAAGGTTGGAGGTCACTCAATTCGCTGCCAATGATAACAAACTCGAGCTTGCCAAGGATTTGATCACTGATTTCAAAACACGCCTTCTCTCAATAATTAATACGCTGTAACTAATCTCAGTTTGGCCCCACGACTTTCAAACATGAACTTCTATGCCCTAATCACTTCCATGTTGTCCAACAGAAACGAGATTGCTGATACTCAAACCGGATCGTTGAAACACTGAAATAATGAGATGATTTAATTGAGTACGCAGAAAAACTGTGTATGCCGTGAATTTTAATATACAGCCCGTCAATTATACAGCCCGTCAATTTTAATATACAGCCCGTGAGTTTTAATATACAGCCCGTGAATTTAAAAAAGACTGTGTATGCCGTGAATTTTCAGAAAACTGATGTGCCGTGAATCTGCCGTGAATTTCCCAAAATGTTCAGCCCGTGAACAAAACCAGCAGAGAGCCGAGATCCTGGATGGTGAAATTGCAAAAAAAAATTATGCGACTGCTGTTATTTACAGCGAGAATCCTCGGTCCGTCCTCATAAACAAAAATTACTGTGCAACGTATTCCCTGCTGCTGTAAATACTTCCTCAGTCTCCCGAAAAAAAAAAAACTCAGGCGAACTCTATTTCACCACGGCCAAAAAAATATTCATGCGACTGTTGCAAATATTGGTCGAGGGCCTCTTGCTTAACCAAGGAAAAATATAGTTATATTTATATGAGAATAAAAGTGAACGTTTCCTTGTATAAATTTTTAAATTAAAAAAATCCTTATTTTATGAAAAAGAATGTTTTCCCTTTTATTTTTATTTTTTTTGGTAAAAACATCTTTCCTTATTTTAAAAAATGTGTCTTGGTTATATTATATGTTGAAAGAACCTTTTCCTTATTTTACTGAATTAAATTTTATATTAAATAAAAATTCTATTCAAATATTTTATCATGTTTTAATTTGTCATAATTTACATTCCTTGTTTTAAAGCAATAGTCTTTAATAAAAATAGATTTTAATTTGTTTTAATTTACTTGACCATTTTCCAGGAAGTTTAGGGCTTTTGCTATTGTCCCAAGGGCTCCAAGGGCTTCAGACTTGGGCTTGGACAAAGCCAAAAGGTCTCCTCTTGACACAGACAACCACAAAGTAAACACTAACCCTCAGGGGCTCCACAAGGGGCACCAAGACTCAACTATTGGCATCAATGACCAGGCACTGTTGGCAACAATGACAACTTAATCAACACGAAGCCACTGAAAGTATTTCTAGTTAGGATTTCCATTCACCTTAAGCAAGATCACCATTAAAATCCTTAAAACTTACCAAGAACACTCGCACAATCTAACATTCATTGGTTTAAATTCCAGACTTGTGTTTATTTCTCTAGCGCATTTCAGTTTCATTGACTCCATAAGGCACTAATCCTTGTTTTGTTTTGCATAATTATATGATCAATTGTCTATGGCTTAATATAATTGTTATCGTTGAATGCTAATTATATCTAGAATTTAAATTTATCTTTTAATCTCTTGTTGCAACGTGGATTGTCTTTTTGATCTTGTGTCACATTCATAACATGTAAAACACCTTCTAATCATAATAACTCCTAAAAAACACCTATCTGCATCCGCAACCTTCAAAAAACACTTTAACAACTTGAGAGTCGTAAAAAACTCTTTTGTAGGGACTACCCCCTTGGCTTCGTTAGGAGTTAGCCTAAACGGAGGAGCTAGGAGTAGGTGACAGTACCGAGCTCAGTGCTTGCCCCCAAGGTCACACCTCTCCCACTTTCCTAAGTGAGGAGACAGCTTTCAATTGATTTCTGTTGCTGGTGTGCAATCGGCGAACAACACACCCTAGATGTATTTGGACTCTCTGAGTCGAATGAGACAGTTTATTTTCAGTTCCGTGCACTTGTAGATATGATCAGGTTCATCCTGCCTCTATGATGCAATTTTTCTTCACAGGTTGATATGTTTGAGCAGGGAGATGTTTTAGCTGGATCTCCTAGGGCATTGTATGGGCATAAGGGGGTGCAGCCACTAGTTTGTACCACTGTACCCCTATCCTAGAGAGCCTGGTGGGATCAGTTTGACAACGCAGGCACCCTAGGAGGTTGTTTTGGCAGGATCACGTTTCCCAAGGCAGATTAAAAATGATTAAATGTCTATTGAAAAAATCGATTTGGGCTACTGAGATAAAGAAATGGCATGGGATGAGTCACAATGATGAGAGTGATGTCTTCCACACCTTCTCCAGCAGTTGCAGCACCTGATTGGGCCCACACCTATTTTTGGGCATTTTTATATTATTTTTTGGAGCTTTTGGAAGACTCACAATTTCCTCAAGAAGGCATAAAGTAAAAGAATTATATTATTATATTATTTTATTGTACCATGGGGACACCCAGAGGGAGTTAATCAAACACTCCTTGGACCCACCATGTGCTTTCATTTATTTCTTGTTGAGTGGGTTACCTTTTTATGGGTGGTTTAGTCCACTTTGGTAAATTATGGTTATATTGATCCATGTGTTGTATGTTGAGCTCATCTCAACCATTGATTAAAACATTTCATCTTTTAATCTTAGCCACTCGTTTTGAAAGTGGTTAGGATTCGGTTATGATTGAGGTTCTCTCATTTCTATTTAAAGGAAAGAGCTTCTCATTTGTAAGGGTCTTTGGCTCTTGGATCTGAGTAATAGAAAGATTTTTTGTGGATATTTTCGGAATCTGCTTTGCATCTGATGTTCTCAAACGGTGATTGGATAGTCTTCTGCTTCCTAGCATTGTGGAAATTCTTGTGAGATCTATATTTTTCTGCTGTCATTGTTTTGCCTACAGGAGGGCGTTTTAGCTGGTGCGTTTTTATAGGGGGACCTCAACTCGCTCGGTTTTCTTCGTCTTGGATCAAAGGGTTTTCATTAGTTTCATTGTGATCTATGATTACTTCGTTTTACTTTCTTGTAGCATTTGGTTTCTTTATCTCGTATTGGCAAATCTGATAGTGTTGACGTTTGCTCATGCAGGATAGGGGGCGCATTGGTGGCTTGTGGCTTACATCCTTCATAGAAATCATTGGGATCTTCCAGAATTGATCGGGATAGCAAAGATCATCATTGTTAAAGACTTCTACAAGCATTTCCAGGTAAGATCTAACAGGTAAGTCTCTTCTGTTCAGATCTTATTCTATTGTACCTTGCTTTACTTCAATTTTTCTGAAAACTCCTAAAATACTAAAAACCCTAAAAAGCACTAAATCTAGGAATCGTCCGATCTTTGGCCAAACCATTTCTGGGTTTCATAGATCGGGCCTCCCCTTCACTAAATCTACTGCAACGCTGGTCAAATTCCTGCTGGTTTGACCTAGATCTGATTTTTAGCCAGAAAACTACATTAAATCCCCCACTAAAAATTTGACCTGCTAAGGTTTTGACTTTTTCTGATTTGTGACTTCACCGACGGATAGATCGGGTCCCACACAGTCCAAATCACCCTCAACGCTCTCCAGATTCTTGGCAGTTTGACCTAGATCTGAGTTTTTGACTAAAACGGCCCTGGTGCCCTCACTAAAAACGGGACTTTTCCGGAAGTTACTTTTTCTGAAATCTGACAGGCTAGGCTGATAGATCAAGGCTTGAGCTCTCCAGAACACCCCCAACGCTAAGCTAGTTCCTTCCAAGTTTCCCTAGATCTAAAAAATTGGTTTTCATCCCCCTAGCCCCCCCTCTTTAGATTTTGAAGTTTCTAGATCTGATTTTTCTTGCAATTTTCTAATTTGGGTTTGTAGATCAGGCCATCTTGATCTCATTTCCCCTCCAACGCTAAGCTAATAGTCTCTTGGTGGCTACAGATCTGCAGATCAGCTTCTCCAAGCCCTAGCACTAGCCCTCCTCCTGCTGGATCTCCTGTAACCTGAGTCTTCCGAGCCAAATCCTTTTCTAGGTCCATAGATCAGGGTATATCCCAGGTGGGTTTACTGAAACGTTGTGTTGATGCTGACTACATTGCCCAATGCATTAAACGCACTGATCTCCATATCTAGCGCTAACCCTGACTTGAGCTTACTCCCATTCTCTTTGCCAGGATTTATTGATAACTCAAGTTACCTATCTTTCACTGAGTCTGTTTCCTTGGTACTAGCCAATCCCAACTCTATCTTTGCTCACCCTGTCACAGTTACATTTCCCAAGATAGTGGTCATCCCCATCAGTTGCTAGTACCTAAACCTTAGAGCTAGGGTTTCCATTCACCTTGCACCTTACGTACCTTGAAGCCCCATTTGATCTGTTCTGGTGTCTAGGTCTGATCTCTCCTGTCAAGAGCAGATTCGGGTCTCCCCCATTGTTGTCTTGGACTAGGATAACATAAAGTGAAGGCTGCCTTGATTGGCATGACAACCATCCATTTGGGAGTCTATGCAGTCGTGGTTCCACCCCTTAGTTGCTTGCCCCTCTACCATCCATCCTAGATCCACCTCACACATGCAACTACAAGGTGGGTAATAACATTTTGGTGCCGCTTCCAGGGAGGTAGAGGCCTACCTTGGTTCAACATACCTCACCTTTCCCTACGACATATCTTTTATTGGTGAATTACTTGTGTGGTTCACCTGGCGACTCCACTGAGGATCGTACCCAACATATTAATCTTAAGTTCTTAGAGCATACCATAAATCATAATGAATTCAGATGTATTTCTGAGGCACATGAAGGAAGTAACCAAAAACATGATTGAAAATGTAAGACAAATAAACGAAAGGGATAGAAGGAGGTCATACTACGAGTATGAGGATGACTTCGAGCATGACTATGGGTATGAATCTAGTTATCACAAGTTTTATGATACCCACCAACTTCCTCACCGATGCAATGGAGATTTCCCAACCATCCCGAGTGGACCTGTACGTCGGCATGAACATAGAAGTCGGTCCCAGTCAAAGCCTTACATCCAAGTAACCAGAGCTGTTAAAAAACAAGACAAACGGTCTCCTTTTGACTTTTCTGAAATACTGGGAGCACCTCATCCTATGTCGAATGATTACACTAGGAGGTTGCCCTAGTTTAGTGGAAATAATGATATATCTATTGAAAGTCATTTGGACATTGTTTGGGATTACATGGAATCTAGAGGTGCAGACAATGAAGATGTTTATATGCAAGCCTTAGGAGAATCCTTGCAAGGGGATGTTCAACTATGGTTTTATCATTTAGCACCAGGATCCGTCACTGGGTATGACATGTTCACAGATTTGTTAATTTATAGTTGGAGTAGGAACACTAATAAAATTTTAGAGTGTCAGTCTAGCAATGATTGTGCAGTTGATAATCAATATATCGACAATGTGCTTTCTCAATTGGACCATTCCTCTCCTGATATGTTCCAAATTATGAGTGTGCCTGCAATCCATAAAAATGTTACAGAGTACTTCGAGAATAATGTTTCAAAACATCATGTTGAAACTAAGAGGGATATCAATCAAATCATACGAGATACTATGTTATTATTACCTGAAGCAGTCACAGAGCAAATCCTGGATCTGATCCATGGAAGGGAACCTAACATGCACCATCAAGAAACATCTATAGTTGAGCCTTCCATTGGTGAGGTCATTAAAGAGCCTTTAAAAGAGCAACTCCTTAGTCATTGCCTAATTGATGATAATTTGAGTCCGTATCCAACCTATCCGAATCTGGATTCAGACCTTGATCATATCACTGCAGAAGAAGAAAAGGTTGAAATTAATAAAACTTTCGTTGAAGAGCAATCATGTGGTCATATTGTAGTTGACGACCAAGTTTGTGAGGGTAGAAATGAACATAGTGATGTTTTTCCTTATCAAATGAATGATGATGATCATTTATCCTCAGTTGAATGTAATAAACAATCTCAAGAAGAACAACCACATGATGATGATATGCTAGTGAGCAAGCTTGACCTAGAACCTTCTTTGTCACATCTGTCGAACTGGAATCTGTGTCCAAATAATCATCAAGAGCCTCCAAGGAATGATTCTTGTAATGCTGCTACTATTCCCCGCCATACTTTTGATCAAGGTGATTTGGTAGAGGAGATTAATCATAGTGAGTCTAGTTCTTGGGAGGTTAGTTTCAATCTTGCCAATTTCTCTAGAAAATGTCTCATATCACATGCAAGATTGGTGTTAACACCTTTAGCTGATACAAATCAAGTTTTAATTTGTCAATCCACCCTCCCATCCCAGCTCTTGATGTCCTTCTCTATGGCATCATGCAGTACAGATTCTAGAAAGTGCCAACTGGTCAATGGTAAAGCATTTTATTTCCTTTCATCCTTGGTGCATAATGTTTTCAACATTGCTAATTTCTTTGATTGGGTGAATGAAAAGCTCTATAAAGACCAATTCCATATTTTCTCATTTTATAAACAACAAATGGGGTTAATCTCAATTTCAGGTTTAAAGATTTGTAATTTGTCCCTATTTTGTTTCATCATTGATCATAATGTGAGAATGATTGAGTATACTGACCAAAAAGATGAGGGAAAAAATGACAGCCTGGGAGGGATGAACTATGTATCGTATTCTTTTCTTTCATCAAATTTAAACTTGCATAAATTTTATGATCCTATCGATCTATGGATGGAAGAAGTCTACAACAATCAATCTCATCACTGGCATGATTTCATTTCTCTTTATCCATATCTTTCTTGGACTTTCAAACAACAAGTTACAATAGCTTCAATTTTCATTCACCTTACTTACAACCTATCTTTGACTTCTTGTATCATTAATTGTAAAGAAAGCTCAATAGATTTGTTCAACAAGTGGTTGCATTGGATTTATGATTTTAACTAACACTTGTCTAAATTGGTTAGAGTAGGGTAGGTAGGACATCAATAAGCCTTTCCCGACAGTAGTGTAGAACCTTGCATCTTTGCCTGAAGCTAACCTTTGAAGCTCTTAGTGTAATTTTGTTATCCTGCAAAATAAAAAATCAAACTTTTATTGAAAGTTATGGTTATAGATTCGATTTATTTTCTGCTTTTCAGTTTCATGTATCTTTATATTATCCACATATTGTTCTGACAACCGGTCTGTGAGTTAGGTATAGCTCTAGACATGTTGCAAGTAGTCAGGTACATTCTTGGCAGCGGTTGCATAGCTGGATGGATTGATCAAGGATGCGAGAAGCAGAGTGCGAGGACTAGAGATTCTGAGGTTCTCAAGCGCTCTTTTCAGCAGAGCACTTGTCCCAGCTGGAGCCAGATGTTATCACATATATAGTAGCCAGGCTACCATATTCTATTTTTCAAATACAGTACATTTTTCAGCCAAATCTCTTACATATGAGATGTTGAGATGAGCAGTTTTGATGGATCATTATTATATTAGTGAACTATTGTACTCTCCCATGTCAAGACTGAGTCTCAGGACACTCAGATTTGAGGACCGATGTAGCCATTTATGTCATTACAGAGCAGTCACTGATACCCAGTTTTATATCAGTTGTTTCTCATTGGACAGATGGTGTCTCAGATGGATTATATTGCATGATTATGACTCAGCTTTTTATATTGTGTTATGGTTATTATTGCTCTTGTACTGATTTTTGTGACATGTATTAACGTGTGGTATCATGATCTGGCGATCATAATTATATGGAATTGAATGTAATCTGTACTATGTATTGATGTCCCTACTTAGACTTGGAAGTTCCTGATCTATACTCATTGGTTTTACCCTCCTTAGGGAGAATAGAGGTAGTCATTCCCACCATTGCTTTGGCTTGCTAGTGTTGGCTCCATCATTCATTGTCTCCACCCATCCATTACCTTCCAGTTTAGTTTTCAACCCGACTGACTTCTTGACTTATGGCATGGAGGACCTTTTTCCCCGCTAGAACTTTTGTTGGACAACTCTCCCTGTTTATATTGTGTCTCGGCTCTGAGTTGGTGACAAAACTTGCCTTTGGTAACTTGGATTGTATGCCTAAATCATTTTGGTCGGTTGTCCCGATGTTTAGCATTGCGCAGAACTCCTCTTGGTCACTTGAGATGTTGTTGGCTAAAACTGAAAGCTCATGTACTACCTGTATCGAAAATATTGAATATGCGCCCATGGAAAATGAAAATTATAAAACTGTGTTTCTTAACATATGTAAAGAGGGCAAGAGCAATGAAATGCTAAAATACTCATTGAAGAGTATAAGAAAAGGTCCAAAAAGCAATGGTTAAAATATGATATATCCAAATATTGCTGACCTTATAAAAATAAATATGTCCCGGATGAAAGCTGCGATTAGCTGTGCTTTTAAGCACTGGTGAAGTCCCAAAGGGTCATATACGCCAAAAAGGCCATGGAATAAAATTGATGGTCCTAATGAACCTGGATCAAGCTCTATGTAGTCACGATGCCTAAGTTGAATAAGCACTCTCTAAACAACTCACCCATTTGTGCGGCACTGCCATTCCTTGTGTTGTTGTTTGTCCGACATTGGTTATAGTGAGTATTCCCTTTCCATATCCAAAGTGTCATGATGTTAAGTAGGAAGTCATCATTTGCCTTAGCCTTGTCAATTTCATCCTTCACCCTTCACTAGCAAATTGGCTACAACTATGAAGTGAGTATAGTCTTGAATGTCTAAGTCTGAGTAATAATAAATAAAGCCTTATACATGTATTCGTTCATGTACCGCCAGTGAAATGAATGCTACTTGTTGTGATTGTTACTTAAATGAGTTGTAGAGCATGTCTTAGCCTATTACACTTACAGCAGATGGATGACAGTCTGAGTTATTATTGGTGTCTGATCAGTTACAGATGGTTATATTGTTTATTGGATATGATTGATGATCAGATAGAGACCTATGAAGGGTATAAGTATACGATGGATTTGGACTCTCTGAGTCTAATGAGACATTTTATTTCCAGTTACGGGCACTTGTAGATATGATCAGGTTCATTCTACCTCCATGATGCAGTTTTTCTTCACAGGTTGATATGTTTGAGCAGGGAGATGTTTTAGTTAGATCTCCTAGGGCATTGTATGGGCATAAGGGGGTGCAGCCACTTGTTTGTACCAATGTACCCCTATCCCAGAGAGCCTGGTGGGATCAGTTTGACAATGCAGGTGCCCTAGAAGGCTGTTTTGGCAGGATCACGTTTCCCGAGGCAAATTAAAAATGATTAAATGGCTATTGAAGAAATAGATTTGGGCTACTGAGGTAAAGAAATGGCATGGGATGAGTCACAAAGATGAGAGTGATGTCTTCCACACCTTCTCCAGCAGTTGCAGCACCTGATTGGGCCAACACCTATTTTTGGGCATTTTTATATTATTTTCTGGAGCTTTTGGAAGGCTCACGATTTCCTCAAGAAGGCATAAAGTCAAAGAATTAAATTATTATATTGTTTTATTGTGCCATGGGGACACCCAGAGGGAGTTAGTCAAACACTCCCTGGACCCACCATGTGCTTTCATTTATTTCTTGTTGAGTGGGTTACCTTTTTATGGGTGCGTTAGTCCACTTTAGTAAATTATGGTTATATTGATCCATGTGTTGTATGTTGAGCTCATCTCAACCATTGATTAGAATATTTCATCTATTAATCTCAGCCACTCGTTTTGAAAGTGGTTAGGATTCGGTTATGATTGAGGTTCTCTCATTTCTATTTAAAGGAGAGAGCTTCTCATTGGTACGGGGTCTTTGGCTCTTGGATCTGAATAATAGAAAGATCTTTTTGTGGATATTTTCGGGATCTGCTTTGCATCTGATGTTCTCAAATGGTGATTGGATAGTCTTCTGCTTCCTAGCATTGTGCAAATTCTTGTGAGATCTATATTTTTCTGTTGTCCTTGTTTTGCCTACAGGAGGACGTTTTGGCTGGAGCGTTTTTGTAGGGGGGCCTCAACTCGCTCGGGTTTCTTCGTCTTGGATCAGGGGGTTTTCATTAGTTTCATTGTGATCTATGATTACTTCGTTTTACTTTCTTGTAGCATTTGGTTTCTTTATCTCATATTGGAAAATTTGATATTGTTGGCGTTTGCTCATGCAGGATAGGGGGCGCATTGGTGGCTTGTGGCGTACATCCTTCATAGAAATCATTGGGATCTTCCAGAATTGATCAGGATAGCAAAGATCATCACTATTAAAGACTTCTACGAGCATTTCCAAGTAAGATCTAATAGGTAAGTCTCTTCTCTTCAAATCGTATTCCATTGTACCTTGCTTTACTTCAATTTTTCTGAAAACTCCTAAAATACTAAAAACCCTAAAAAGCACTAAATCTGGGAATCGTCCGATCTTTGGCCAAACCATTTCTGGGTTTCATAGATCGGGCCTCCCCTTCACTAATTCTACTGCAATGCTGGTCAAATTCCTGTTGGTTTGACCTAGATCTGATTTTTAGCCAGGAAACTGCATAAACCCCCCACTGAAAATTTGACCTGCTAGGGTTTTGACTTTTTCTGATTTTTGACTTCACAGATGGATAGATCGGGTCCCACACAGTCCAAATCACCCTCAACGTTGTCCAGATTCTTGGCAGTTTGACCTAGATCTGAGTTTTTGACTAAAATAGCCCTGGCGCCCTCACTGGAAACTAGACTTTTTCGGAAGTTACTTTTTTCTGAAATCTGACAGGCTAGGCTGATAGATCAAGGTTTGAGCTCTCCAGAACACCCCCAATTTTGAGCTAGTTCCTTCCAGGTTTCCCTAGATCTAAAAAATTGGTTTTCAGCCCCTTAGCCCCCCTTATTAGATTTTGAATTTTCTAGATCTGATTTTTCTTGCAATTTTCTGATTTGGGTTTGTAGATCGGGCCATCCTGATCTCATTTCCCCTCCAATTCTAAGCTGATAGTCTCTTGGTGGCTACAGATCTGCAGATCAGCTTCTCCAAGCCCTAGCGCTAGCCCTCCTCCTGCTGGATCTCCTGTAACCTGAGTCTTCCGGGCCAAATCCTTTTCTGGGTCCATAGATCAGGGTATATCCCAGGTGGGTTCACTGAAACGTTGTGTTGATGCTGACTCCATTGCCCAATGCATTAAAGGCACTGATCTCCATCTCTAGCGCTAACCCTGACTTGAGCTTACTCCCATTCTCTTTGCCAACATTTATTGATAACTCAAGTTACCTATCTTTCACTGAGTCTGTTTCCTTGGTACTAGACAGCCCCAACTTTGTCTTTGCTCACCCTGTCACAGTTACATTTCCCAAGTCAGTGGTCATCCCCATCAGTGGCTAGTACCTAAACCCTGGAGCTAGGGTTTCCATTCAACTTGCACCTTACGTACCTTGAAGCCCCATTTGATCTGTTCTGGTGTCTAGGTCTGATCTCTCCTATCGGGAGCAGATCCGGGTCTCCCCCGTTGTTGTCTTGGACTAGGATAACATAAAGTGAAGGCTGCCTTGATTGGCGTGACAATCATCCATTTGGGAGTCTAGGCAGTCGTGGTTCCACCCCTTAGTTGCTTGCCCCTCTACCATCCATCCTGGATCCACCTCACACAGGCAACTACAAGGTGGGTGATAACAAGAAGATTGTAGTCTAACGGGGCATCCACTACTTCCACCTGAATGGAAATAGTTTTTCCCCCTAGCTCAATTGAAAGGGTTGGCATAGGACCATGGGGCTGGAAACCTCTTCCATCAAATGCTTTTAGGGTCGTTGGTGATTTCACAAGCTCGGGAGAGCCAATGGCTTTCCAACAGGACAAAGACAAAACTGAGGTTGAAGCACCTTCATCTAGAACAATCCTAAAGACCTTTTTCCCAACTACTCTTGTTACGATCTAAAAAGCCAGTTGGTGAGGTAATCTAGGTTTGTGGTTCTCCAGATTGAAATGAATGATATTCATGTCACCCGGGTCCATGGCCCCTAAGGTGGTTAATAAGTTTTTGCGTTGCATGGGACAGCTTTGGAGCACTTCTAAGATAGACATTGCACATGGTGCCTAAGCTAGGTCTTCTACAACATTATAGAACAGTGCAGCTCGGGCATTAGGGTTAAAAATAGCCTTCCTAAGAGTACTCTTGGGCGGACGCAAAATCCTGTCGAGATTAGGCTTCTTGATGGTTAAGGGACCATTAGACGAGGATGCGGGAGAACCAGTAGAAAGAGCTTTATCTGGAGAAGGTGTTTCAGTTTTCTTCTCCTCAGGCTTGTCATATGACTGACTTCGAGTTGCTATATTAATAGTTTCCGACGACATCATTCGAATTTCCTCTGTAGAACTAGAATTTCCCTGGTTATATATGTGGTCTACCAATTGTTGCTGAGAAGAAAAAGGATCAGTAAGGACTGCCGGTGCGGGGTTACTCTTTAAAAACTTGTTAATTTCATCACAACGGGGACACTCCTTTATGAAATGATCACCACCACACAATAGGCAGGGATATTTAGCTTTCCTTTTTCTTTTATTGTCATTCTCCGGAACCGTAGGTTTGGGATTTTCCTATTGGTTTCCGGGTTTCTTGTTTTTACCTTTTCCATTTTTCTTACTACCGGATGATTGCGTACTTTGAATAGCATTCACCTCAACAGAAACCGTAGGATTGGAAGGAGTAGTAGTGGAAGGACTGGGTTGTTTGGCAACTTTTACTGCCGACGGAGGCTGGATTGAACCGATAACCCCATCAACAAGAGTTTCTGCAGGTGGCTTAGCTAAGTCCGTGCTGGGACGAGGAGCTTGAGCAATAAGGTCATACAAAGTTCCAGACTGGGAATACACCAAGTCTAGATATTGAGTGCGACTAATGGCCTTCTCTTCAGTGACAGCACCCCCCATAGCCGCATCTCGAGCAATGGGTGGCAACAGAGACTTCGTAAACCAATCAGCTAAGAGTTGGTCAGGGATAGGAGCTTTAATGAGCCTTCTCTGCCTTCTCCACTCGTGAATATGATCTGAAATATGTGTGGATGTATTTTGACGCAAAGAAGTCAAAAGGTCTGTACCCATTTCATAGCGAATGGGTAGCTGAAAGTGTGTGAGGAAGACAGTTTCCAAAGCACTAAAATTTACAAACGAATGTCGTGGAAGTTTGATATACCACTTCACGGCTGTACCGATCAAAGTGCGCTGGAAGAGTCTCAATCGAATAGAGTCATCCATCAAAGAATTTGACGAACACCATAGATGGAAAGTCATAACGTGGTTCTTGGGATCATCTCCCTACTTACCATCGAATTTCAAAATATCCGATGGTAACTTGACTGGAATGGGGGGCCATGAAGAATTGTGTTGGATGGGGTCATTGATCAACTTGGACAAATCAGGGAAGTCCAAAGTTGCTAGGAAAGGTAACTGATGATTCGGTTCAACGTACTGGTAATATTAATAAGGCATGTAACCACCAGTAGGACCGTAAGTGGACTGATACACAGGCTACTGAAAAGGCTGATGAGACGATGAACCTCCAGAAGATGGACCTCCAAGGTTAGGACCGCCAGGACCACCATATCCATTAAGAGGATTAGGAGGAGGACCACCAGGACCACCGGGACCACCAGGTCCCCCGGGGGTAGGGCCTTCATAAGGCGGCCCTCTGGGACCTCCAGGACCACCAGGACCCAAAGGGGGAGGACCTCCATAAGGTGGCCCTCTGACACCTCCAGCCGTATGAATAGGTATTCCTCCCAATGCTGGCATGTGGGACCAGTTGGGTTGCCCCCATGGAGTAAAAGTATTTCTAGGGTACGGAATTCCAGTGTAAGACATGCCTGTAGGAGTAGGTTGATAATTCATATTTCCTACAGGTACTTGATTCGTTGGGTAACCATACCCCCAAGAAGCTTGATTAACTACACGTTGTGCCCCTTAAGGCTAGCCTGAACTCAATGGAGGGTTAACTGTATTGGTAGGAAGAACGTAAACTGAGGATGTGCCTACATTAGAGGCCTGCCTATTATTTGTAACAGTTCCATTAGTGGATAACGTAGGTAGCGTCGGGGGTTGCCCCCCGGCTTTAGAAGGTACTGACACTACTGGAACTGAAGGTTGCCCCCCAGCCATAAAAAGCAGTGTTGAAAAACTCTCCGAAAAATTGTAGACTTTTCAAAAAGTCGCGATTTTTTCCCTTAGCCGAAAAATCAGCTAGAAAAAATCGCAACTTTTTCACTTTTCAAAAAGTCGCGACTTTTTGCAAAAAAAGTCGCAGGGCTAAAAATGGCAAGTCCCAACTTTTTCTAAAAACTCCCGACTTTTTCCAAAAAGTCCCGACTTTTTTCAATAAGTCCCGACTTTTTCCAATAAGTCCCGACTTTTTCAAAAAATCTCCATTTTTGCTAAAATGGCTAAAATGGCTAATTTTCCAAAAATTTGCCATTTTAGCCATTTTGTCGTATACTAACACCTTTCCTCTACCGTATAAATATTTCAAAACTTTGTTGTCTTTGAATATCAAACCATGCAAAGATAATCTATACAAAATATGTATCCGTTTATCAAAGATCACAATAGTAATTGAATTACTTTTTTCACTATTAGGGAATTTTTTGAGCAAACATATTTTGAGTGATCATCTAACACATTGTAGGAAAAAAAGAGCAATGGTTCAAGTGTTAGATGAGTTAGGGCTAAATGTGAGGCTCATGTCAGAAATTGAATTTGGGTGTGAAAAATATATCTATGATTTATCACCAATACAAAACAAGTAATAAGTTTAATTGCTGACAACCAAATCAATAAAATATACCTTTCAAAAATTAGGTTTAAGTCATAAGATGGAGGGACAAATAAAAAGCATTTAGGAAAACCTTATATAATCCTAATCAATGGAGTAGGGAAAAATATGAAGTATAAATGGAAAACTCAAGAAGAGAGCATTGATATTAGATAGCTATATGCTAGTTTTCCTCGAATACATTTATATATGTGATGTCATGTTTTATTGGTTATCCACTTTTGAGTCATTGATTGGACAACTATGATGTTTCATGATACAGTATCGACTTTGATGTATCATTTTACATTTGGCAAGACTACATGATGATGATATATATCAATGCTTTCTCCATATTTATGTTCCAATGTGTTTATCTGATGTTATTGTTGCTTTAAATGTTTAAAATTCTGAAAAAAATGAATGTATTTTGTATTTTTTAATGTTTGCCGACTTTTCCCGATTTTTCTCGATTTTTTTGTCGATGTTGCCAAGAAGTTGTATTCGAGACCCTTGTCAACTTTTTGCCGAGGCCGATTTTTTCAACATTGATAGAAAGTAAGGGATGACTAGAGACAGACCTAGAGTGCAATGCTGCAGGGGCGAAATCACAGGTTTGGCCTGGATTGCGAGAAGTCTCACCATATCCTGAATGACCCTCAGAAGAAGGCTTAATTTCAGAGAGAGGCCAAGGGTCCGTATTATGGGGGAGAAGAGCCGAAAGAGGCTCTTTATGAGGTATGGGGGTTGCTAAGATTTTATCTAATGTCTGCATTCTCTCTTGAAAATCACATGCACGGTAAATAGAGGCTTGGATTTGTCTATACTCTTCTTCACCTGGTGAAGATTGTTCAGGCGAGGGCCTATTTACCCCAAATGAGGCAATGGCCTGCCCCATAGAAGTTCTCCAAAATGGAGCATCTGGGCCATACTCAAGTGGAACAGGACTTCTGTACAACCTTCCATATGCGGATGAAAGGAAGTGTCAGCGATAAGAGGCTGCTGAACCAAGGGATTTGTATAAGTGAATTGGTCTCCACTTTCTACAACTATATTTTCTTCTTCGTGAGAAGTAGTTGCAACTCCTTGGTCTATGGCTTCCATTGGACTTTCTCCCGTAACAGGAGAAAAATCGGGTGGCAAGCCCTGATTCCTTCTGAATCGTCTCAACCAAAACGCAACCAGATTGGTATCAGTTACTAAGCTAACCTAGGGTTTCAAAGCTAATAACACACAGAAAACTTTCTCCTACTCAAGCTATAGGCCAACTTTCTCCTACTCAAGCTATAGGAGGAGCTCAAATAGTCGTTCTCTCACCAGGATTGTCAAGTAGGTGCAACTCGCGATATACCACAAGGGTATGTGCATAGTAATCTCCCCGAATGTTGTTTTCAGTGTATTGCTCAACACAAGACAGCCAAAGGGTTTTTCTCAGATAGATAAGGTACCCTAGTGGGGTCTCTCGATATACTCAAGGTACGTGGGAGCTCAAATCGGTAGTAGTGTTGTCTAATGCACAACCGTTCACAAGGGGCCTCCCAATATACAATCGAGTACGTGAAGTACCTTTCTATATACCTCAAGGGTACGTGAAAGGCCGTTCGATATACCGACGGTACGTAGAAGAACCGCGCGAGTCCCGAGTTGTAGTGTGGCAAATAACAACTACTCCTACGCTTAACGACGCCCAAACACGTCTCTAACCTATCACTCAAATTTCTATACAATTTTTAGCCTATAACTACCGTTAATTTTAAAGTGGACGGTTAGGTGGATGCGTGAGGTTTTGACAGAAAAGTAAAACCATGCAAATATGAAATGCAAGTTCATTCACTTTACCATTCAGTATGTCTAATTACGAGAAGGAGAGAGAATGTTTTCTTTTCAATTTTGCTTTGAAACCAAAAATTCCTCGAACATCTATACTAAAAATTATTTTTCCGAGCATACAATCAAACAACACTTCTTCAAATCAACTCTTTTGAAAGCAAACAGGCAAGGTCAGATCTCTTTTCAACGAAGAAGAAAGACAAACAGCACTCAAATATGCATATGCCAGCTGTTTTTTCAATTTTTCTCTAAAACATGGAAAGTTCTAACTTAAACTATTGATATTTTTCTCTTTGATGAGATAATGATGCAAAAGAGACAAAAGAACAAAGGAATCTTGAAAGCTTGTGAGGCTAGCAGAGACCTAGTGACTTACGCTCAATAAAAACAATGACCTAATCTTAACAAATTTTCTTTTTTCAAAGCGAAAAGAAGTCTTTCTCACACTTAATGAAAAATAGAAACAAGCAAACTGATCTAAGAGAGTCTTTATTTTCAGTACTATCCAATAATAGGCAGAGATCTAATCTGACCTAAAGCTTCCCAAAACTCCTTTCAAAATAATCAAACTTACAAGCAGTAATAATTGATGAATCTAACCTAGTCTTTTGATTTTGACAAACAAGCAATTTCCACATAAAAATTTCAGATTTCAATGACTCGGGCAATTTCAAACAAGTCTGGACAAAACTAACTAAACAAACAAAAATCCAATAATCACAAATCCTTTGCAAAATTTGAAAAAATCAAAGTCTGGGACAGGCCCACCTGGCACCGCACCGAAGGGATTATTGGCAGAGCGGTTTTGAAGCAGAACCGCTTCTTGTTCACTGAACTCAGGCAGTGGCACCGCCTATTGCTAACTGGATTCAGGCGGTGGCACCGCTTGTTGCCTGATGCGCATGTGCGGTTCCCTGTAACAATACAGAACCCAAGGAGAGCAAAAAAACTCAAGTTAAAAATTGCAAAAACTTTACAAAAACTGATGAATTAACAATAATACAGAGCATATAAAATCGAGGTGACTCATATCTGCAGAGATCTGAAGATTTCAAACCAAAACTTCACCAAATCAAATGTAGATCTGACTGGAAAGATTGAAGGCTGGAGGTTGGATTCGGACAAGAGTAGTTCAGAAACTGAGGAAGATCAGATCAAATGAAGATCAGATCAGATGTAATGATTCCCCAGCGGAGTCACCAAATTTGTTATTAGGAATATAGCATCTTCTGCGGACAGAAGTTGTTCCTCTGGTCTGAATGGTTCAAATCTAGAACAAATGAGTAACAACTAGGTTGAAGACATTCCCTGGAAGTTGTAAATGCCTGGAATAAAATCTTTGATGAAAGACCTGTAGACCTACAAAAGCACATCAAGCATACAACAACATCAAAGATACCAGAAAACTATCCATAGATCCATATTAGTGACTAAGGAATCCAATAATATATATGTGAGATTATAACACAACAGATATATGGGAAGGAAATGAACTTTGCATTAATAGATGAATGAAAGAGCTTACAACCATTTTGCCTTAGTGTTGATGCACTCCTTCACAAGACTAGCACCTCATCCCCAATAGCTCCAACTTGCTCCTCTATGCTCTCTAGTGGATTAGGCCAGGATGTTAATTCAGCAGCATAACTTTACTTTTTTCTTCTCCCCTCAACCATGGAGCATGCACTTGTATTTATAGGGCTCAAAGGGATAGGAATGGTTGAGAAATTGGTGGGTGAGGTGGCCATGAGATCCTCAAAGGAGGGATCTCGAGCTTAATTGACCCAGGTTAGTAGGGATAAGGCTAAACACAAGGCTTTTGTTCTAGAAGCTTCGTGAAAACTGCTTTTTCACTTTTTACCAAGGGCACCACTTATATTCCCTTAGGACAGAGTGGTGAAGGGTGAGAACCACACCAAAGACAAAGGTTAAAGGTGGTGGCATCGCATGGTTTCCACATAGCTTGGGCGGTGCTGCATAAGGTACCACTTATCTGCTTAAGAGGAAGAGCAGTGCTGAAGTTTTGCATGTTAGGATCAACATCTAGAGCACTGTTTTCACTTCAAGTTTGGGATTAAGGGAAAATAGAGGTGTTAGGGATCTTATCACATGTTAGTGATAGGATTTGAGTGTAATAGAGGTGTTAGAGCTCTTATCACATGCTGGTGACAGGATTTGAGTGTAATAGAGGTGTTAGGGCTCTTATCACATGCTGGTGACAGGATTCGAGTGTAATAGAGGTGTTAGGGATCTTATCACATGTTGGTGACAGGATTTGAGTGAATCAGGGAGAAGACTCCAGAAGAAGTCTTCACCAAGAAGAAACCTGCAGTTGACCACATGAGGATTTTTGGCACTCCTGTGTATGTCCATGTACCAAAAGAAAAGAGGGCAAAACTAGAGCCCTCCGGTAAGAAAGGTATATTTGTTGGATACAGTGATTGCTCGAAGGATTATCGAGTATATATACCGGGACAAAGGCACATTGAGGTCAGTAGAGATGTGATCTTCCATGAGGAAGCTGTGTTTCGTAAAACACCAGAGCTTTCACCGGAAGATGCAGTTTCTCCACTTGAGTTTCCGGACTCAGAAATTCAGAGGGAGGAAGAGGAATTTGTGGATTAAATTCTAGATGTACCTGAGAAAACTGAAAGTCCACCAGAAGAACTACTTGAAGTTCCTCCTTCCAAAATGAGACCTGCTTGGTATCGAGAGACGGTGCAAGAAGCAGAGAAGCATAAAGGTCCTCCCGGGACTTTCAGAGAAAGCATAAGAGCAAGGAAGTACTTTGGTCTTATGAGTCAGCTTATCAGTTCAGAACCTTCATCATACGACGAAGCAGCAAGTAAACAGGTATGGGTTGATGCCATGATTGAAGAGTACAAGTCAATCATAAAGAATGATGTCTGGGAAGTTGTTCCTAGACCAACATGAAAGTCAGTTGTGACTTCCAGATGACTTTATAAGATCAAGCATGCTGCAAATGGCAGTGTGGAGAAGTATAAAGCCAGATTCGTAGCTCGTGGCTTCACTCAAAAAGAAGGCATTGACTATGACGAGACATTTGCTCCTGTTGCAAGTATACTACCATTAGAACCATCATTTCATTTGCTATAGTATTCGGATGGAAGTTACATCAGATGGATGTAAAGACAACTTTCCTCAATGGTAAGATTGAGGAAGAAGTTTATATTGAACAACCTGAAGGCTTTGTGACTCATGGGAAGAATACCCATGTATGTAAACTGAAGAAAGCCTGGTATGGACTGAAACAAGCTCCAAGAGTCTAGTATGCCAAGATGAATGGATTTCTCCATAGCTTGGGATTTTCCAAAAGTACAGTTGATTCTAACTTGTACTTAAGGTCGTTCATAATCATGTCTTGATACTTGTTCTATATGTAGATGATTTGTTTCTTACAGGTGATGAACAGTTGATAGATCAGTGTAAGAGGGAGCTTACCTTTGAATTCGAGATGAAAGATCTCGAATTGATTCTTCCTTTGCTTAAAGGTATGGCAAAAGTCAGGCAAGATTTTCCTGACACAAGGAAAGTATGCAGTAAATATCTTGTAGAGATTTGGGATGCAGGACTGCAAGTCCATGAGCGTACCAATGACTACCAACTAGGCAAAGTTGCGGGACTCAGCCACCAGTTCACAAAGAGTGGACCCTACTCTATACAGACAACTTAATGGTTCCCTAATGTATCTCGTGCATACGAGACCAAAGATCTGTTACACAATGAATGCACTGAGTCAGTTCATGTTAGATCCGAAGCACATACACTTGGTAGCTACCAAACATGTACTCAGATATGTGCGAGGTACTATCACTTTTGGGCTCAGGTATACTTCTAGTAGTGGAGTATTGTTATCTGGATATACAAATCCAGATTGGGCTGGCAGTGCAGTTGACCAGAAAAGTACCTCTGGTTATTGCTTCGGTATGGGATCAACAATGATCTCTTGGTCCAACAGGAAGCAGGGTTCCATAGCTCAGAGTATAGCTGAGGCAAAATATATTGCTGCAAGGAAGCAGTTTGGCTCAAAAAATTGATATCTGATCTGTTCAGGGGAAAGCTTGACTCAACAATCATCCATTGCGATAATCAGAGTTGCATAAAGATTTCGGAGAACCCAGTGTTTCATGATAGATTGAAACACATTGAAATGAGGTATCATTTCATCAGAGACCTAATGCAAAGAGGTGCTCTGAAGTTGCAGTACATTCGTATGAATGAACAGATTACAAATATCTTAACCAAGCCTCTGTCAGTATCAAAGTTCGTGTACTTTCCTGACAAGCTTGGTATGGCAAAGAATGCCTCTCTCGCTGAGAGGGAGTGTTAATTTTTCTGAGTGACCATTATGTTGACTCAACCCAGTGTTGAGTGACCATTATGTTGACTGGTAGATATCTAGTCCTTGACCATGATATGGACCCAGCTTTGCCCTGGGTAGACACAACCCAATGTTAAGTGACCATTCTGTTGAATGGTAGACATCTGGTCCGAGACCACGATGTGGACCAGTCTAGTACTGGTAGACTCAGCTTAGTTCTGAGTAGCCATTCTCTTGCAGAATGGAGGCACCTGGTCTGTTACCAGGAAGGCACTATAAGCCCTAGACTTGGTCTAGGCATGGATGACACTCTGACCCTTGATTAATGGGCTTTGTGTTCTTCTCCAAGGCTTAGCTACCTTTGGTTAAGATACCCTAGTACCTTATCTTAGTGTCACACAAAGTGTGAGACAAAACCATTAGTAACTCTCTTGGTTTATGACGATGTACTTTGAATGGAATTAAAAGACCACAGGTAATGACCACGGGGACACTTGGAAAAAGGCTAAAAGCAAAAGTCAAAAATACATAAGGACTTTTGGACCACATGTGAAAGTCAATAAAAAATAAGGACTTTTGGTAAAAGTCAAAAATACATAAAGGACCTTTTAGACTACAGAAAGGTAAAAAGGTAAAAGTGAAAATTAGAAAAAAATAAAATAATATTATTTTGTTCTTTCTAATTTTGGTCCACTTACAGGTGACTCAAGGATATAAAAGAAGATCAAGCCATTTCATTATTACACACACACTTGCTCTCACAGCTACAACTGCTATTCTAAAGATCTCACAAGTGAAGAAGAAAGTTTATGATTGTGCCCTAGCATGGATGAGTCTAGCTAGGGCATCATCATCCTCCATTGAAGAGAAACCAAAGAAGATCAAGCCATTTCATTATTACACACACACTTGCTCTTACAGGTACAACTGCTATTCTAAAGATCTCACAAGTGAAGAAGAAAGTTTATGATTGTGCCCTAGCATGGATGAGTCTAGCTAGGGCATCATCATCCTCCATTGAAGAGAAACCCTAACCTAGGGTTTTCTATCTTTTTTGTCTTAAGGGTTTTCTCAGCAAACCCTTCTCTTCAGCAATCAACTTCTTCTCTCTTCAAATATGGGCAGCCACAGAATTTAGGGCATTTTTTCGGGCAGCTGAGCAGAGCCTCTTCTCTTCACCGGCTGTCATTATTCTTTCCGAGCATGCCATCTAGGGCACTTCCCTCTCGGCACCCACGAGCAGCCTGCTACAGGCATACCCATGAGGGTTTGGCTCATGGCCAACCCTTGGGCAGCCCTAGGGCATACCTATAAGGGTTGTCGTGAACTAACAGTCCCTCCAGGCAGCCTTTACACATACCTGTGAGGGTTTGGCTCACGGCCAACCCTCGGGCAGACCCATAAGGGTTGTCGTGAACTAACAGTCCCTCCAGACAACCTTTAGGCATACCCGTGAGGGTGTTGTAGCAGCCCGTGGCTGCACAGACCCTTAGGGCAGCCCACACGCCAGCCCATAAGGGCACGGGCAGCAGCATAGCTGCCACAACAGGGCAGCCGGGTAAGCTGTCGGGCAGCAAGCAGTCATATCGGGCAGGTCGGGCAAGGAAAAAACAACAAACAGGCAGAGAAAAGGACGGGCAGCAGTACGACCGGGTAGATCGGGCAGATCTGGACTGTACGGACGCGCAGACAGTCAAATCTGGGCAGGCTTAACAGAGTTTTTGGGCAGCAGAGAAAATTCAGGGCAGCAAAGCCCTAATTTTGGAAAAATCCAACTTGGCAATTCTTTATGTAATTCTGGAAATTGATCTTCTGTCATTGTGGAAAACCCTGTTTGGGTTTGTGGAACTTTTTGAAGAATTTCTTAGTCATCTCATTTACGAGATGAGCTACTAATGCTTTTTGGGGGTTTTGTCCTTTAAAGGTTTCCCCAGTGAAAAACTCTTCTGTCCATTATGCTGATGTGATGAATGTTATTTTACTACACCTATCATTTGCTTAAAGTTAGTCTGCAAAATTTTTAGGTATTCATGCTAATGCTAAAATTCAACAATTTGCTTGTAAGCGTTGTCATGCCAGCTCTAGCACACCTCTATTATGCCCACTTTGAACTCATTTAGTTGTAATACCCCCTCCTTTGGCCATCTAGATGAAAGAAATGCATAACGTCCAACTTAAAAGCAACTTTTGGAGGTTGTACCAAGCTTAGGAACCCCTAGCCACACAAATGATTTTATACTTTGTAAAGGTGATTACATGTCTAGGGGTTGTCATACCTGTGGCTTTAGCACACCTCAGTTATACCCACTCGGACCTCAATTTGATGTATTACCCCTCCCTCTTGGTCATCCTAATCAAGAAATGCAAATCATCCATCATTAAAAGCAAGCTTTGAAGGTCGTACCAAGGAAGAACGAGGTCGTTGAGAGAAAAAGACACTTTGTTGGAGTTAGATGGGGAATGACGTCCTCCTTTCAAGCTCAACTTCTCATTTGCTGAAGCTTTCATCACGTATTTATCATTATTTTTAAGTTTTATGAAATTATCCCTGGATTGTAGGTGACAAACCCTAAAAATTATTTGAAACTCAAAATCAAATAGGTTGGCCTCGAGGAGGGAAAAGCTAGCACTTTTTTCCTATAAATATAGCGCCCTCCTCTCATTTGTAAGTTGTAACCAAGATCACGGGATCAAATATCACTAAAATTTTATTCTCACTTGTATACATGAGATCTGAAGTAGTGCACGCCTCTCTTTCTTGGCAATTTCTAGGGTTTCAAGGATATTTCTTGACGTTGAGCCTTGTTTACAATCTTTCAAGGATAATTCAAGGAAGGAAGGATTCTAGAGTTTGGTGCTCTTCTCTTTCCCTCCATTAAATGTGGTAAGTTCTTGAAGCTCTTGTGTTGCATTGCTTTTATATCCAAGGAAAGTGTATTCTAGGGTTTTATCTATGCTAGTTTAGTCTTGTTGGTGAGGCATTTCTCTTGAGGAATCCCTCCTGTCTTTGGGCCTTGGCATCTTTGTTTGTTCTAATTAGGTCAAGCGCTAACATAACCTAGGATTTCTTAGCCTTGCCCTAATTCATTCAAGCATTGAATTGTCAATTTTTTGAGAAGACGCTAGCCCCTATTTTTCTTGGTGCCCTAAGGATAACGCTCAAGTCTAGTTCCCTATTCTTCATCTTTTCAAAATTACAAAATTCTATGTATTATATTTGAAAAAATACAAAAAAATCAGATAGATAGAAAAACCCTAAAAATTAAATATTTGAAAAAAATCCAAAAAATATTTTTTTTGTTGTTTGACTTTGTTTTCCATTGATTTTATTTACAAAAATCCAAAAATAGTATTGTTTATTTATTTCTGAATTGTTTATCTTCTTGTTGCATTTTTCAGCTTGGCTTTTGCCCTAAAGTTGGGTGACATCATCCTAGAAGGATGATGTCAACCTTGAGAGGTTGGTGCAGCCCTAGCACAGGTCTGTTCTATTGCTTTGCTGGCAGCCATTTGATTGAGATTAATCCCTAGGGGGCCTATAAGAGGTTCTTACATCATCTCTAAGCAGTGTCGGGTACCCTAGGGGTGTTTTGAAGTGTTTAATCAATTCACTTACCATTTTACAAGCTGGTACAGATCTGAAGTTGTTTGAAGAGCAATATATTGCAGTAGATATTATCAACCTAAGTTACTTCAAGGGGCTACAAGGTTGTCATTGGTTGGTGAGAGGTAAGAGGTATCTATTTGTGACTTTTCAAGGGTTTGATTGAAGTTTCCATACAAGTTATTGGCCTCGGTTTTATATTGGACTTCATTGATATATCTTAGTGACAAGATAGCATCAAATCATATCGCTCCTAACCTCCCAGTCTTGAATGTGATCATTGAGTGTTTTATTGAATGTCTTATTGACTCCATAAGGCACCTGTTGAATAATCTAATAGGACGGTTTATTGTTAGAAATACAATCGTTTCTCGTTGTTGTGCTTCATAGGGCTACTTCTATCCAATTTTGGGAAGCCTTCTATTAGCACCAACCTTCATGACCTTTCGGAATGGTGCTAATTTGTGTGGTGACATTTTTTGGCACCATTGTCAAGGACCTCAAAAGGACATTTGATGATAACCTTTTCATGTGGTGTTCCTTGGTCGAATTCAATCACTTCCAAAGAGCTCGGTGGGCTTAACATCTTTGGTGCCGCAAAGATTTAGGTAAGTTGTTGTTTTGTTCTTCAATAAGATTATTGTTAAAGACTAACTTTACAGGTCTTATTTGGCGACTCCAACTGAATAAAATAACACAAAGAGGTACTCTACAAGGACAAATCCTCGAGGTAATCTCATTCCTGTTCCCAAACCTGAACTTGTTTATCGAAGAAGAAGACATTGTCTCCAGTAAGGGAGGTAAGTGCTTGATTATCCTCTGAAACTTTGTTAGATATTTGACATCTATCTGTTGATCCTTGTTCCAATGGCGACTCACTGGTTGAAGGATTTGGATGTGCCTTTTAATTTTACAAATATGCAAGGGTATCCACATGATTTGCCGAAACTTAGAAAATTACCTACTTTTCATGTAACTAATGCTATTAGTATTGATGCTCAATAGAAAGCTTTTACATCATATATGTGTAGAAAGCATGCAAAACATATTGATGTTTGGTGTAGATGTTTTGCTTTATCTTTAGAAAGTGAAGCTGAGAAATGGTTTAACAGAATACCTAACAATGGCAATAGTACTTATAAAAGGTTGCAAGAGGTCTTTTATGATAAATGGGTTGAAAAGAAGGATCCTCGTTTTTTATTGAATGTTCTCATTTCATAAAGAGAAATGAAAATGAAACTATTGATGAATTTCATAACAAATTTGATGACACTATGCAGAACATTCCTTAGACTCACCATCCCAATGACGTTATCATTCTGACATATTATATGAATGCATTCCAAGGAGATTTTCTCTTTCATCTCAACATTACTAAGCCTCAAAACCTGGTTGTTGTTATGCAAAAGTTAAAGGATTTGAACAAGAGTTGGAGAGCATTAGGAAATCCTGATATTCTACATCCTCCAAAGGCTAAACATGAGCAAAATCCCAAGCCAAGTACAAGTCATGCCAATGAATCTCCTGAAAATGCGACCAGCCTCATACTAGAGAAGATGAAAAAGTTAAGGATTAACTTTACTTAGCAAATGAGCGCTTTACAAAATTGGATTGTTGAAATTGAAATTAAGGTTTCCTCCAAAGAATTTCAACAATTGTCCTCCTGCTAATTCAAGAACTCCGACTTCATTGGAACAAGCAAATACGGAAGCCAACTTTTTGTACTTTTGTTGAGCATGCCAAGATTTCCATGATGGGAATACATGTGTTCATTACCTAGAAATGAAAAGGAACAAAAATCAAATCAACAAAGGTATTCCAGAGGTATGCAACAATTTGTTCGAAAATCAACAATGATTTCACTTATCTGACGGGAATATGAAACAAGTCAAAGAAAAATCCGTTGAGGCTGATAAACTCACAAAGCTGGTAGGGAAAATGCCTTCTCCTGAAGAGATCAAGAGAATGTATAATAATAGATTCAAAGGCATTTCTTACCAAAGAAGAAAGGGTGCTCTTCTACAAATGAGTCAACAAAGGTCTACAAAAGTGCCTAAACATGACACTCTTCCAAGGACTCGGGTTAGTATAGGAAAGTCTTTAATTGCTTTACTATTGACAGAAAATTAAGTTTTGATGTTAAGGGGCCCTAAGTGCTATAAAGGTTCCAACTCCATTACTTAAGTTAGCAAAGATTCCATCAGTGAGGAACTATATAGCCGAGTCATTTGGGTTTGAAGAAACGACGCAAACTGCATGTGCCATAAAAGAAAATGAAGATATGCCCATCATTCTCCAAAATATGAATCTAGCGGAAAATAATCAACCCTTCTTTATCTCATTAATGATCGGTGATTTGATTCTACAAAACTGTATGTTGGACTCAGGTGCCTCCACAAACGCTATGCCATTTATCACGATGTATAAGTTGGGATTGAAGGTTTTAATGATGTATCAAAATATTTGTGCTATGGACTCCTGTAAAGTAAAAGTTTGCGGATTAATCAAGGACGTTCCAGTAGGCCTTGCTGCTGTTAAAAGAAATGTAACTTCGGAAGATATTCTATTGTACTCTTAATATATTATTATTCCTCCCTGAAGAGATGGCCTTGATGTAATTGGTCATGTAAAATTCTTGAGGTAATACCTCCCTTGTAAGTCAGGTCAATAGTACCCACAAAAGTATTTTATAAATATTATTTTGAGTCTCCCTAGGCAAGTTGACCCTAGTTGGAGAAACAAGTCGGCCCTCTTGGGTTATTAGGTCATGTTATCACACAATGTGTAGCTACCCACTAAAGGTATCCCATCCGAGACGGCAGAGGTGCGGTAGCTAACCGGTGACACCGCAAGGGCCTCGTCCACTACGGAGGAAGGGTAGTTGTCACACCGGACGAGCTCTTGTCACTTTAGATCACTCCAGAAAATAATCAAGGGGGAGATCCTACTAGCCCAAGAGGGTTAGCGCACATACTAAAAACACTCCTAGGGGTATGCAACGAATGAAAGAGGAGAGATAGCGAACGAGGGAATCTAGATCTATGGAAAGGATGTGGTAAAATGGTTAGGACAAAGTTGGGGAGGCTTAGCAAATAGGGAAAATAACCCAACTTGATACGAAATATACCACAAATAATTTAGGCACGTAGATCTAGATAGATCTAGCGACAAATAAGGAAATCCTAATGGAACCCACCAAGGTTTTATGCAAAAGTGAACAAAGTGGACCCAAGAAGATAGATCGAGGCAAGGAATGACTAGATCGGGATGCTTGAAGGATATATCTATGATTTCGAGGTGGGTTCAAGCATACCCAATTGATAGATCTGAAATTTTGACCACCCACCCAAAGGGGGCGCCCCACCTAGAGTGACTAAGGTTTATTCAATAATCTCCAAGTGGGTTTTGATGGTCATCATCAAAAACTCACCGGATCTATCAAATCTACAAAACAACGGTTTGTAAAAAGATGGTTTGGTGGTGACAATTGGATTAAGCCCAAGAATAATAAAACAAATGTGAACTTACCTGGAAATACTTGCTACTATCCTTGTATAACGATGATCTTACCTCTCCGATCAATTATGAGAGTTTTCTATGCCTCTCCAATTGAAATCGCTAATCCCTTCAAGATGCCAAGCGCTCCCTCCTGCAAAAGAGATCTGCAATGAGAATCGATTTGCAAAAAGATAGATGAAATGACAAAGAAAAATGAATCAAAGAACATCAAGATGGCTGCAAGACACAATAAAGATGCTCCTTGAATCAATGGCGACTTGAGGGAATGCTATGGAGCTCAGTCACAATAGCGCACCTACCCAAATTGCTTCCTTCACCAAGTGGATGACAACCTGCAAAAGTATTAGAAATACATAGATCCGCAAGAATGCTAGATAGAATAAGACTTTCCAATCTTCATACAAGACATTCAACAAAGCTTCTGAGGGTTTTGCAAAAATATTTTATTATTCCAAGAGCTCAAGAGCCAAAAGTCCCCTTTACAAATGAGAGAGAATCTCAATATATAGATCTCAAGTACATAAAACCTAGATCCAAAAAGATCAAGGGTCAAGATCAAAAGATAATATCATCCTAATCTACAGCTAAGATTAGTTGGATACATCATACATGGATCAACTCAATAATAGAAGCAGGTGCATCACTAAAATTTCCCAATGAGAGGGCACACCACATAAAAAAGGGAAAATGATCATAAGGTAGCACATGGTGGGGGCTAGGAGGTTATAGCATCCCTCACTAGCATGCCCCCATGGCACAACAAAAGGTGTGGTGGTCAAATATACTAAGGAGTGATAAAAAACACTAGGACGTCTCCCTCAAACTGAAGAAATCAAGGTTGTGTTGACCCCATGTGAAGTGAAGTTGATGGTGGATGATGAAGGTGACCCAAATACTGACTCAAACCAATTCCATGCAATTTCTTTGCCTCATTAGCCCAAATCTATTTCCTTATTAGCCATTTTTTATAATCTAAACAATGCCTTGAGAACATAAAACTGCCAATATCTCACCGGGGACCAAAAACTGAAGCCAAATGACTACACAGATGTGTCTGGCATAATAGAAGTATGGTACAATCGACTGGTTGCACCTCTAGATTCCCTCTGGCGCCCTAGGAGTTCTCATTTTTCTCTTCACTGTGTTTAATTTTTAATTTCCCAGGGTAAATCTGCTGCAAAGAGCCCAAAAGACCCATATATGTCTTGTAACTGCCCGAAACTGAAAACCAACTGTACCAATGGACTCAGAATGGCCAAATCAACTAAGAATGAGTACTCATACACAATATGTCCATCACAAAGGTACATCTGAGGCCCCATCCATGTCAAAACCATAATAAGAAGAAAACTTGTAAATGTTGATAAACATAAAAATAATACAAGCCATCATAGCAAATCACCATCTGAAGCATGAATATGTCTAATGGACACATGTAAACCATACATAATCATCATCCATAACCATCGGTCTAAAACTCATCCTAGACCCTGCTCCTGGCTTGGCCAACACTGGGTTGACCATATCAAGACTAATCAAATGATGACCTAAGTGCTAACTTTGATACTGCAAAGTACAAAATGGACATGCATGCTCAATTATCTATGCTAGCAGTGAGACTCAAGTACAATTAGGTTATGATGGAAAGTATAAGCACAATACATATATAACATTCTAAATCAAAATGATTAGTTGCTTTAAACAAGAACCTCGAGTGTATACTCATTTATAGATTTAGCCATTTTGCTAATCAAGGGTCAAGGTGAATAAAACCAGGTAAGTCCAAGCGAATGACTTGACACTCGATACTATAAGCATCTAAGCTAAAGGACAAGGGGATTCACACAACACATAAGTTGGACTAGGTGAACAATAGGGAATGGCAGTGTCTCACAAATGGGTGGAATGGTGAGAAGGCTCCACTAGACTCTAGACAAGCATCTTTTAAGCAGTTTATTTGCACAGCAATATACACTAGTTAACCTCTAGAGGCAAGTGCCCTGGTAAGCCTTCTGGGCTTCCAGAAAATGACAAAGACATGACCTTTGGGGGCTAGTCTCACCCTGTTTCCCTGTGGGGGAAAATGAGTCGTACATTATACAAAGAGCGAGCGCTCATCCTCTAGCCATCAACTTAATTTGAACATATTCATTTTTACTAACTTGCCAGCCTCTAAGAGTGGGTGCCCTAGAAATCCTTCTGGGCTCCAAAAAATGACTAAGGCTTAGCCCTAGCAGGTTTGCCTCACCCTGATACCTTGTGGGGGTAAATGAGCCTTACACCATACAATGGATGAGTGTTCATCTCTTGGCCACTGACTAGTTTTGCTTTTATTTGCAGTAGTGTCTAAAGACACTTTTGCTTTTGCTGGCAGGGCATCCATTTAGAATAACTTTAAGCTTTGATTCCTTAGTGTCTAAAGACACTTTTTGGTAAGACTACTCGTGTTCAAGACCTAGAGGATTTAATGTTCTATTTTTATAAAAAGGGAATAACTGAGGACTAATAGCACTAGGAGCAAAAAGGTACATCAATTCAGTATTATTAAGTCATCAGTGTAGTAAGAAGGCCATAAGAGTTCATATCATAAAGCATGCGGAGCATGCAGGCCTTATTTTAGTGTTAAAATCAACATGAAATTAGAATTGCATGCATGCAAAAGTGAACTGTAAACCCTAAAAGTGACATGCAAACCCTAAAAGTACATGCTATTCTATTTAAGAAGGCTTATTGGACCAAAGAGAATATCTATGATTATTATTGATTTTGGAGCTCTTGAGTTGCCGCACAGCATGCGGCCACAGCAATTGGGGTTGAGGACGGCGTCTTCAGCTAACGGGGTTTCGACAGTGAGATATCTGCCCTAGTCTCATCCAAGGTAAACCATCCAGGTTCACCATCCGCTCTTCAACTTATTCATTCATTTGCAGGTATCCAGTATCCATCAGAGATTGTTTGCAGGGACTCGTGTGCAGCCGTAAGGGGGTTTTTAGCTGAAAAACCCCAAATCATTCGTTGGGTCCTTAGATCCCAGTTTATCTTCATAATACTGGCACCATTCTCATCATCGGTATCATCCTCCAGTACCCAGTGATTATCAGATCCGGTCTTGCTCATCCGGAGTAGTTCTCAGCAATTTGCGGATCAAGGGGGCATGAGCAGCTAAACCTCCAATTCAATTCGCTAGCCTACCTAGAGATCTCAGAACTTCTGCATGTGTCAGGCATC
Source organism: Pseudotsuga menziesii (assembly GCA_001517045.1). Lineage (NCBI taxonomy): Eukaryota > Viridiplantae > Streptophyta > Pinopsida > Pinales > Pinaceae > Pseudotsuga > Pseudotsuga menziesii. The sequence continues at coordinate 10,407 of LPNX011129113.1, read as the reverse complement.
CTCTCCGACATGGGAAGACTACCACTCTTGCAAATTCTCAGCTTCAATGGACACGTCCTTCACTGAAAACGTCACCCTTAGCTGATTTTCGGTACATGCTGCGGGGGTATCATCGGAGGCAGAAAGCACCATTTCATCACCAGATCAGTTCTTGATGCATGCATATTCTCTCAGGAGCATTTCAATCGGCTTATTAGTGGTAAGTGTTACATTCTATCCTGCAAACCCTAACCCGAAATTCAGCTATAATATAGGGCAATTTTGCATGGCAATTTGCATGCCCGGCTATTTCAATAATTTTGCATAGAATTAGAAAATATCAGTATTCGGGATATTACAGTGGTATCAGAGCATGATCCTTGCCAGCTGTGGGCACATAGCAATTGAATAAAAGTGCATGTTGATGCATGCGTGTACATGCAAATGCATGTCAGTGATGTTGGTGAAGTGCATGTCGGAACAAAGGCTTTTCTTTCCCAGCTTGTGAGAACATGAAGACAATGAGAAGGATTTTGACTGGAAATTGGCAGAGGTTAGCAGTACTTCAACACTTGCCTCGATATCAGGAGTATCTAGCTTTGGGTGATGAGGTATGTGCAGTATTGTCCTTTCAAGATTATTACACCATCAAGTTCAGGAGACAGCCCAAGGATTTGGATGAGGATCTCCTTAAAGGCATAGTTGGGGGAGGGAAGAAAGATGAGCATGAAGTACAGGTTGTTGGTGAGCTTCATTTGGAGTTAACAGTACATGATGAGGATGTGCATGAGGAGATCGCATTAGAGCCATCATGTGAGTCTAGCGACACAAGCACATTCACTAGTTAGATTATGGACAAGTCGTGCGATGAGTTGGAGTTGGTACACTCTTCATCACCTACAACAGGAGTCCAGACAGGTATGACAGGCGAAATACATGAGGTGCAAGGCAATGAGCACAGCAGTCGAGACAATGAACAGTCACACATGGAGGTTAGGGAGAGTTTATATATGCAAGAGATAGAGCTTCCAGATGATAGTCAGCGAAAGAAGATTGAACGTGTTAAAGAAAGCATTCTAGCGATGAAAGAGAGGACCAAGATACTTCGACACACCATAGTACAATGAGATGTTGAGCTTACAGTTCTTCGAGTTGTATGTATCGAGTCAGCGGTCAGGATTTCTAGTATTGAACAACAGTTAGATTCCTTAATGGGGCAGCAGGAGAAACATAGTAATGCATTTCAAAGCAGTCCTCTTAAGGAGTACATAGACAGGGCACGCAGTAGCTTGAGTCCACATTTGCATAATGGCTAATGGTTTTTACAGGTTGGCCAGGATCGAGAAATTGACCAGTAGTATATGAGCATTCCAGTTGAAATCCGAAGGGCAGAATGTCAGCTTGGTAGGATTATTCCTTGTAATGGTGCTTATGGACAAGGTCCTTTTTGGGGATTGGATTGGAGAGAGATTAAGAATCGATGTCCTATTAAGTGGGCAATTCTTGGGAAGACATTCCTAGCCAAGGTTATAGTCCCACAAGAGCCTTCAGATATTTGTGATGAAATATGCACAAGTTTGCATTGGGATCCAAGTGGAAGACCTTCTGAGGGATGGATACAGTGTTTACTGATGGCGTTACTTGGGAGTCTACATGATGCTCCTTGTGTCGATACTACGTAGGGTAGCGGTGGATGCATTTTGACCTCTGCAATTATCAAATTGATTTGGGACCCTGGGATTACAGTGACTGACAATTTAGTGATTGCTAGAGGATGCTTTCAGGAGGTCTCTGGTGATGGTACCGTACAGTGCAGTGTTTTAAGCAGAGGGTGCTACAGATCTCCTAGGATAATTTGGAACCCTGGGATCATCCCCAGATTCAGTTGGTTCAGTTAATTGATTGTGGATTTGCGTTGGCATTACTCAAGGACAAGCAATCTGTGGCGAGAGAGGACTGTAATGTTCTATTTTTATAAAAAGGGAATAACTGAGGACTAATAGCAGTAGGAGCAGAAAGGTACTTCAATTCCGTATTCTTAAGTCATCAGTGTAGTAAGAAGGCCATAAGAGTTCATATCATAAAGCATGCGGAGCATGCAGGCCTTATTTTAGTGTTAAAATCAACATGAAATTAGAATTGCATGCATGCAAAAGTGAACTATAAACCCTAAAAGTGACATGCAAACCCTAAAAGTACATGATATTCTATTTAAGAAGGCTTATTGGACCAAAGAGAATATCTATGATTATTATTGATTTTGGAGCTCTTGAGTTGCAGCACAGCGTGCGGCCACAGCAATTGGGGTTGAGGATGGCGTCTTCAGCTAACGGGGTTTCGACAGTGAGATATCTACCCTAGTCTCATCCAAGGTAAACCATCCAGGTTCACCATCCTCTCTTCAACTTATTCATTCATTTGCAGGTATCCAGTATCCATCAGAGATTGTTTGCAGGGACTCGTGTGCAGCCGTAAGGGGGTTTTTAGCTGAAAAACCCCAAATCATTCGTTGGGTCCTTAGATCCCAGTTTATCTTCATAATACTGGCACCATTCTCATCATCGGTATCATCCTCCAGTACCCGGTGATTATCAGATCCGGTCTTGCTCATCCGGAGTAGTTCTCAGCAATTTGCGGATCAAGGGGGCATGAGCAGCTAAACCTCCAATTCAATTCACTAGCCTGCCTAGAGATCTCAAAACTTCTGCATGTGTCAGGCATCCTCTCCGACATGGGAAGACTACCACTCCTGCAAATTGTCAGCTTCAATGGACACGTCCTTCACTGAAAACGTCACCCTTAGCTGATTTTGGGTACATGCTGCGGGGGTATCATCGGAGGCAGAAAGCACCATTTCATCACCAGATCAGTTCTTGATGCATGCATATTCTCTCAGGAGCATTTCAATCGGCTTATTAGTGGTAAGTGTTACATTCTATCCTGCAAACCCTATCCCGAAATTCAGCTATAATATAGGGCAATTTTGCATGGCAATTTGCATGCCCGGCTATTTCATTAATTTTGCATAGAATTAGAAAATATCAGTATTCGGGATATTACAGAGGAAGACCATCCCTATAACAAGCATCACATAAACCAACACCGAGACACAAGTTAAACATGGAGACCTATTCCAACATAGAGGTGAAAATGGGGGAAATCCTAGATTCCACTAGCCAAGTTACAAGTCAAGGTTAATCAACAACAAGGGAAGGCAACGGATGGACAGAGACAGTGGAGATGGTGCCAAGACTAGCAAGCTATGTCCTTAAAGGGAAATGACCAAATCCATACTAGAAGTAGGGCAAGGCCAATGAGTATACAAAAGAATCTCTCGGACATAACAGCTAGATCATTTATACTTTACATTCCAAGTAAAACCAAGATAAAGTATCGCCAATATATAACCAATATTAACCAAGTCTAACTGCTAAAATAGGTAACAGAGCAACATCAAAATCCACATGCACACACCATAATATCACCTGGGTCATATACCTACACTGGATCTAAAACGAATTTGAAGATCCCCGGAACAACTGTTGTTGCTACACATCATGGGCACTGTAACAATCTCCAGTATGGGTCATGGAAGAATGGCTAACTCAGTCGTTGAATTTGGGGTCGTGAGGCTCAATCATGGCATAGAACAGGTCAATCTAGATACTCTGGATCTGTTGAAAGTGCGATATCATCAACTGGTGGCTCATCATCTGCTGATCTCATAGTAAAGGATTGGCTCAAAGAACTTATCAGTACTACTCAAGAACAAAAGTAACCCAACTACTATATATGCGACAACAGGTCACTCACTTGATGAGTATAAATAGGTGAGGTGCCTACTTCATTTGGACACACTCAACACTCAAGTAAGTTCGCTAGAGAGAGAAGAAGCAGTCCATTTGAGAGAGAGGAAGCAACTGGTCGTATTCTTGGGGTCTTACACTACACTTGGTTGGATTCTATAACGAGGAAGCTTTGCTAGGTTTTCTCCCCCGCGAGGGTTTCCCAGGATAAATCTTTGTGTTCCCTTTGTGCTACTATGCTTGTCATTCTTTTAAGGATCCTTTTTTGTTTTTAGCATAAAACTTTTAAAATTCTAAGATGGAATCAGCTTATCCGCAGTTCAACAAGCTAGGGTTTGTTATTCCGAGCAAGTCCCTCATCATATCAGCTGAAAAAGAAGGACAGTCCAGCTCGCCCTAGGAGGGCGCATCTTTCTGTGGTGACAAAATTCAGACCCAAGGATTCTCATTTTTTCCCTAACAATACTGTCGGGAGAAACTAGGGCATCATTTTTTCTCTGATACCATGTTAGTTTTTTTTCCTACTTTAATTCAATTTGATTAGGATCTTTATCTGAAAGAATAACAATCATAGCAAGATACATAACACAAAGATTTTCCTCGGAGAAACCATAAAGGAGAAAACCCCGCAAACTTCCTTAGAATAGTTTCGTCACTAATACAATATCACAAGATGGAAAAACCCAAGAATAAAATGTCTTCTACAGCTCTCTCTCTTTTTCCTTTAGCAAACTTGTCCTCTCTCTCCTAATGCGCCCATGAGATAGTGTATGAGTGTGTATAAATGAAGGAGGGCGCCTCCCTATTTATACACATCAAGTGACTGACCTAAAACCTAACTGGGCCAACCTCTTACCCTAGCAGGGCTGACTTCACCTAGGGAGACTCAAAAATACATTTTATTATATTAATATTGGGGACTACTGCCCCAACTTTACAACGGAGGTTTTACCTCAATGACCATATACAATAATGACATCCCGAACAGGGGTACAACAATATACAATGATAATATACAACAGAATATCTTCCTAAGTTACAATTACAACAACAGTGGGATGGGCTATCGTCTTCCTCTTCATAATCATATTGCCTACACTGCATCAAATAGAATACCTTGACAAGCAAAGAGGCATATCTTCAAAATCCTGAATGTTCACACAGTCAATAGATTTCCATTCTGGGGAAGCCACCCAATGATGTATATAATATGTGGGAGCCTGTAACTTCAGTCTTCCATTCGCAAAGCAAATTCTGTAACAATCATGGAGACCAAACTGAGCGAGCAGAGGGGTAGGCCAAAATTCTGGCCTTTTCCAGCAAGGAAATTTTGGCCCAGACATGTTCGTCCAAGCAGTGATGACATGCCAGAGGGAAAAATTTTGCCCAGTTATAGAGGAGCTGACCCTTGCAAAGCCATCTGATCCAACCCACCTGGTAGTCACCCCTGATCCTGATGGCCCAGACATCGGCAGTCCCTGAAGATTGGTGTCATAATCTGGTTTCTGAATTCAACAGCATCTATGTACTAATTATATTAAGTTTTGATGTATGTATGTTCCAGGTTAATCACAATATTGAGTGGGTCTGATATCAGGAAGCAACTCCAGTTGTAATGAGTTATCCCATGAACATGTCTGTAAATTGTGCACTTCGTCCCTCCTGTAAGGCTGGGAATAGTCGGCTTAAACCTATGTAATCATTGTTACAATCTGGTAACTATTGAAAATAATACAAAAAATTCTAGCAAAAAAAAAATTATAAGTTACTTGGAATTTAACCAATAAAAATAGCTAATTGTGATGCTGAGGCCTTTCAATAGAAAGAGCAGTGATTAAAAGTAGTATAATTGCTATACCTAAATCCGAGATGGAACAATATAATCACGGGCACCTTCAGGTGTAGACTTTGACAAAATTGGAGTTTCAATCTACCTTGCAACCATTAGAAGCTATTAGGTATTACTAAATTAAGTGATAGAATAATTTTGACACAAATTTAGAGAAATTAGTTCAGCAAACTCACATAGAAAACCACTCTCTCTCTAAATGATCAAGATTGAACAGAATGAGATGGGCTCTTTTCAAGATCAATGCAATGCAAAGTATAAAACAAGCTTAAGTGGAATGTCTTTATAGATTTTACAAAAGTCTTGCAACTTCTGAAATCATCTCATAGTTACAAACAAAAACATAAAGATTAATTTTAAGTTCCTACCTCCACAAAGCCATGGACATCTTCTAAGTATCGCCTTATAACCTTAGAAACTTTGTGTCGGAGCCTTAGATTATCATTCATTTGTTGACACCGTAGATCAAGGTAACGGTACCTGCCAGATCAATTAACTGAAAACAAATTCACTCACAAATGAGGATAATCCTTTAAGAGAACCATCTCATAAATATTTTCCATAGTAATCACCTTAAGCGAACCTCCTCTGTTATAACATCACGTGCATCATCTGCACTGGTGACTAAAAATGGCAATGCTAACCGTACAGGATTCAACATGTGAATGGTCTCTGCAGCAACCTGTCAAACACAAAAATCCAGTGTTCACTGTTAACCCTCTCAGAAACTCCAATAGCTACTACAAACTTTTCTCTGGAGAAATGCACTAAAATATGTTACAACAACAATAAAATGTATGTGTTTGCTGCAAAAATATATAAGAATTTTAAAATGCATATAATTAAATGAACATAACAAAAAAATTATTATTTTCGACATGAAGGCCACAGCAACCTTATTAAATCATGGATCTCTATTTGGAGGGGTCATTTTCTGGTTAAATAGCATAAAGGCAGAGTTGGTAGAACCCACATGGAGAAGGCAGCATTTTGAAGCAGACCTTCACATCCAACAAGAAAGTGCACTCGGTTGCAGGTTGCAATGTTTTAAAACTCAGACCTAGAATTGGTCAAGGGTTAACTCGGACTCGGACTCAAAAACGGTAATGACTCGGCCAATTTGAATTTAATGACTCGGATTACTTAAAAAATACACAAAATATTAAATCTTAAAGAAAAACAATATTTTAAAGATTTTAATCCATGCTTGCAAAGCATTAAAGACAAAATATCCAATGTCTACTCGTGTATATACCATATAAGGGTGAATATATCAAAATGGCACCGAGTGTACTGTGCAATACATATCTAGAACAAAAAACATTTATCAATGAGGCATAAATGGCCTGTACAGTCCAAAAAACAACATGCTATGATGCAACTACATCATATGTCAATGATCATACATCTCTTTTTGTTTAGCCTTCTCCTCTTCAAATTTATCAAACTGTTGTTGCAACTCCAACCTAATCTCTCCAATCAACTCTAAATCAGCTTCCCATGGGGCAATATTTCCTGTAACAGCAACCAACTATTGTTTAAGTCTATTAATGCACCCTCCTTTAATCCATTTCTTGCAATACTTGCAATACAATTTCCCTTCAATAACATCAGCATGGATCCATGCTTGATCTTTTCCTTTTGGGGACAATCTAGAATCTAAATGCAAAGCAAATATAAAAAACTCTTATTATTTTGGCAGCAAACAATAGAAAACATGACTGATATTTGTTAATTTAATGAGAAAAAAGAAACAGTGGCTAGTTGGAAGCTAACATACAATTAGGTAACAGAAAACCGGTCTCCAACAGTTCAACTCCTCCAATCCCGTTGATTGCTCTTCACTACTGGACGCTCCTCCAAGCCTCCATGAATCCAAACAACAATAATGCCAAATGCTCACAAACATCTTACAACAGAAGTGTGAGGCAAATAGAGGGGCAGGGGGTCATCTTATGGAGTCCGCATGCGTGTGGGTGTTTGCCACAGCTGACTCGGCTAATTCGGGTTGCAACTCGGTCAACTCGGCCAACTCAGCCAACTTGAACCCCAACTCGGCCGAATCAGTATCAAATCGGCCACCAGAGTCAAGTTGCAAGCCGAGTCAACACGATCGGGGGTCAACTCGGCCAACTCGGACTCAACCGATTTTTAAAACATTGGCAGGTTGTCATGTTCCACCATAGGTGCATAGATGCTACATTAAGGACTCAATGGTTTCCTCATTCAGTTAGGTGGATTCCATGGTGGAATGTAGTCAATGAAGTATCCCACAAGATTGTCCACAAATAAGTAAGGAGATGAGGGGGCCAGAAGTACCCATATTAGGCCTTGTCTGCTGAGAAGCAAACTGGGGAGTTCTGTTGTTGATTCGTTCTCATGAAGCAAGCAGACTTGTTAATGGAACAAATGCACTTGTGGAAGATTATGAATATTGTTAAAAGAGATGTAGATAACAAAAGAGGGAACCCTGATCTTATATAGGAATATGGACCAAAACAACAAAACCCTCTCAGAAAATTTTGGTCAAAGCCCCAGTAATGCAGAAAAGATTATTATTATTATTAAGACAAATATTTATCATCTTGCAATAATAGGAGGTTTTAGAATTTGGATAGTACAGAAGATTTAGGCATTAGGCTTACCTAGAGAGATTACATGGTATCAGAATATTCAAGACAAGCTATAATGAGTCATACCAAAATTGTATCATGATTTCTTTAACATAATTATGATTTATAATGCCCGTTACCGGATAAAATGGCAGTCCAAGCCACCGGTAAGCATGTGAGAATCAAGTGACCACTGTCACCTTAGTCAACTTCTCCCAACTGCTTCAGAAGCCAAAGCCTCCTAGGGGAGAGCCCTATTTTGACTCTGCAAAGACGCTAAACACCAAAATATTCTCTTTCGAGGTTGCCAGTGACCAGTGCCTAATGGAGTCTAGAATGTGAGTAAAAGGAGTTATATGATTTGTATCGTTATTATCACAGCAGTATATCAGGCCAAAAATAAGCGTTATTAGCAGTTGCATGTACTCATTAGGATTACTACTAGCATGTCATCCACTTGCAATATAGAAAACTAATAACATACAAAAGTGTGAAACACAACCATATATGACACTACCAAACAACTACTTATGTACAGCAGTGTATGCAACAAGCATTAATTAATGATATAGGTAGTTAGTACATCATGTATGCATCGGTCATTTACTCAAACATTTATAGCAGCATTAGGAAGTTCAACAAGATTTCATATTGCATTATGTTCATTTAACCATTGACTAACCAACAACCAAGTCTGAAAGTAAATATGTGTGGAGGAACAATGTATTCACCTTAGCCGACTCTAAATGGTATTCAAACAATTCCAAGCAGCAGCTATATCATATATCAGTCCTTCACTAAGATATTTTTGACAGCAGTATGAATTACCATATTCAAGAAATAATAACCATTCGTTATGAGTTAAAACATGACTTTTGTGTGTGTATATGGCAATGCAGCAGTACGTATCAGTCTTGACAATATTGGTATTGTTTGCACCAGCAATAATATCAGTATAGCAGCGTTAGCGTTAGTAGCATTATTATAAACAAGTATTCACTGTAGTCCATGTAGTAAAACATTAACCAAATGATTTCTTCCACTTTGAACCATGTAACTCACTGTATGTGTAAATTGTGTACAGACTGTGTGGAAGATGGTGAAGATGCAGTACCATCCACTTTCAATGGTAGCCCTAGTCAGCAGTTTACATTATTATAACTAATCCTTCTGTTTGTTACTGTGTAGGTTAAGGAAGAAGGTGCTGTCAAGTCTTGACAGTCTGCATTATTTTGCAGACTTGGAGCAGCAGCAGAGAGGGCTGTTAAAGGGCTGTTACAGCCTAGTTCTGGGCAGCCAAATGAGGGCCAAGGGTCTAGGGATAGAATTAGGGGAGGCCGTGAGGCCTTGGAGGAGAAAGGTTAGGTTTCTAGGTCTGATTTTAGGACTGCTTAGGGCTTTTTTTAGGGCATAATTTAGGTTGTATGAATTTTTAAATTTTTAGGGTTCCCTATAATTTTGACTTAGGGTTTTTAGGGCTTTAGACGCTAGGCCGAATTTTTAGGGAAGGAGGCCGAGATTTTAGGGAGACCTGAAAGTGCAAAAAAAAAATGATTTTTAGGGTTTTTAATATAAAATGCAGACCTAAAATTACCCTAATCTACCACATAAAATGTAATCTATCTAACCCTATTGACTAGGTTTGGGAAAAGAGAATGTGTGAAAACAAAAGGAAAACTACCCTAGCAAAGCCCTACCCAACCTAGGGCATCTAGGGAGGATGGCCAACCTAGAGAGTAAGGGATCCTAGGTCAAACAACTAGTCTAAAAAACTAAGGTAAAAACCCTAGAGGACCATCACAAGGAGGCGTACCTCAGCTTGCTAAGGTGACAAGAAGGCTGGTAATGGCCTATTCCAAGAGAAAATGCAGCACTAGGGCTACCATTTAGTCACGAACATACACATCCACCAACATTCAAACAAAGAGATAAGAAGCCTCACCTCCAAGTGCTCGTGTTTATCCAACAAATCAAAAGATCACCTAGCAAAGAATTTCACCAAAGGAATACCAGAAAACAACTTGCATTAACCCAGAAAAACCTCCTCAACAAGGGCACATCTCTCCAAAGAGCCCTAGCAAGGGTAAAACAAATGCATAGTGTATTATCCCATAAGTTTTGTTTTTAAAATGAAAGTGAGGAGATCTATTTATATGATCTC
>LPNX011129104.1:22863-40610 GCA_001517045.1 Pseudotsuga menziesii | reverse complement strand
TAGCATCCTTACTCTGCCAAAACATCTCGTGAAACCCTAGCTTACCATCAAGCTACTTCCATCATTGAGACCCCTTTTGGCCTATTTTCCACCATCGGAGAGGGAGAAGGACCAGCTCGGAGCTCGGAGCCACCGACATCGGACCAGTGCAACGGACTCCACCAACCTCTACATTGGAGGTAACTCTAATAAAAACACCATTACATATTTCATTACTATCTTTTACTTCCTGTCATTTACTTTTTCTGCTTTAGCTTAGTTTTTATTTTCCAGTTTACTTTTTGTTTAATCGAACTGCTACTAAGGATTCCAGATTCCTTAGTAGGTGCTCATCAGCACAAGCTAGGGTGAAAACCCTAGCTACACAAATAATGGTGGCACCTTTCGAATACCAATCTCAAATGATAGGAATGACGCATTCTCATATGAGAATGAGTAGCAATGTCATCCAAAAACACTTCGATAATCGATTTGAGATCATGGAAGATCAAGGTCATGGCCCGCTGAAAAGTAGCTCCGGCATTCTTAAGGCCAAAAGGCATTTTCTGATATGCAAAAGTTCCCCAAGGACAAATAAATGTGGTCTTATGTTGGTCCTCAGGTTTAATTTGTATCTGATTGTATCTAGAAAAGCCATCCATAAAGGAAAAAACCTTGCTACCTGCACACTCATCCAAAATATGATCAATAAATGGTGTGGGGAAATTGTCCTTAGGACAGGCACGATTCAAATCACGGAAATCAGTACATATGCAGATTTCTCCCTGCTTCTTATCAACCGGAACGGGGTTTGAAAGCCACTCCGTCAAGGGAATGGGATAGATAAAAATAGCTTTCAACAATTTCTCTATCTATGCCTTAATCGCGGGTGCTTTCCTAGGATTCACCACACGCAAGTGTTGTCGAACAGGCTTAGCATTGGGATAAGTCTTAATATTGTGTTCAACAATGTGAGGGTTGATACCTGGCATTTCATTGTAAGACCAAGTGAAGATATCACAAAATTATTTAAACAGCTCGGTGTATTCTTGAATCTCAACATGGGAACATTCTGCCCCAATATAGACATTCTCTATCTTGCCAGGATCGCGAGAGATATTGATAGGAATTGTTGGAGATATATTTTCCATGTTCCCATCAGCTATCGGACTAGGAGAGATTAACGGAACCATGGGACTACCAATTCTCTCACTAGGAACCTCCCTAAAGTCCTCATGCTCCAAATGGTCAAGCTGAGGAAGAAAGTAAGATCTATGATGGAGCTCTTCCCATGGCGGCTCAACTCCTGACATGGCCTCAATAATTACTTCATCTGAAGGAAAAACACTATCAAGGCCGTCGTGCATGTGAGAAGACTGTACTTCCCATGCAGGAAGCACATATGGGTCCTCCTCCTCTGTCCGCAAAGAGGAAGGACTAGGCTCTGCAACACACTCAAGATTAGCTTGACAAGCTACCATAGTTGTAGGCAACGGTACGTCCGTCATGATGGGCTCACTCGAAGTATTTGGTGTAGGAAGAATCCAAGGATATTCCATATGACTCGTGTGAAAAGACACCGATCTCACAGATGTTGAAGCCTCACTGGAACTAGACCCTATTGTAAGGATAGGTGCAGGAAAACTAAAAATTCCCATAAGGGATGGATACATGCCGACACCCACACTCCCAATTGCCGGCTTAGAGTGCTCGACAATCGGGATCGAAGCTCCCGAAGATGCGGTAACCGATGGATTCTTGAATGACATTTGGTCAATCGTAACTATCTTCCCGTTAAATGGAAATCATACAACGCGAAATAGGGAAGAAGCTATGCCTTACATACTGTACATACAATTCCTACTGAGCAAGAGATTGTAGTCAAGGGGCGCATCAACCACCTCGACCTCTATCACAACTGTCTTCCCTCCCAAATGGACCTTAAGGAAGGAAGGATCTCGTGCGGCCTAAACGATCTCCCATCGAATGCAGTTAACATGGTCACAGAATTAGACAACTTAGGGGAACCTAAACCCTTCCAACACGATAAAGTCATCACAGAAGCAGCAGCGCCTTCGTCAATCACAGTGTGCTTGACGGTCATGTTAAGACATTCTACGTGACTCAAAAGAGACACATAGTAAGGAAAGCGAGGCTAAAGTCCTGTGGTTTCAAATTTAATCATAGAGGAAGAATTATCATCATTCACACCAAGGGTAGAAACCAAAGCCTTCCTTTGCGAAGGATAACTCTGAAGTACCTCTAGTGAAAACATCACACAAGGAGTGTGGCCCAAATCCTCGACAATAGAATAGTTCTGGGCGGCTCGGGAATTAGGATTGTGCCCTGAATGCTTAAGGACTCCCTTAGGAATGTGAGGTGTAGCTTCAGGTTTATCCACAGGTTTTTCAATACACAAAGGGGTCCCTGGTGGATCAGGTTCCTTTCCTGGGTTGGGTTGTGATGAACCATAGTCCTTCGCACGGGTCACAACTTTCGCAGCATGTACCATGTTAATGCAACCACGACCACTACCCCCCGGTGGATATTGATCACCACCAGATTGATCATGGGTCCTCGAGTTCATATTTTGATTGTGAGGTAAAGGGTTAGTTAGCACAACTGGGCCCTGTGCCAAGAATCTCGAGGCTTCGTCGATACGAGGGCACAAGTAAGTGAGGTGATCTTCCTTACACAACTTTCAATGAAATTTAACCTTACGTTTAGCTTTCTTGTCCCCCCTAGCATTACGGGAATTCTTGTCATTATTATTATCATTTTCATTCCTATTCCCACCCTTAGGATTGTTCTTACCCTTCTTTTTATTCCGTCCAGGATGCTGGTTACCCTTCTAGTTCGACGATTGCATCGAAAGCACACTCGTCATTTGGGTGGGTTGGGACGAAGCCGTGGCTTGTCCTGAAGCAGATTGGTTGATTGACAATTGACTAACTTGTTTTGAAACCGAATCCATAGGTTTAGCACTCACACAACCAACAATGCCATCAGCATGTGGTCCAGGTTTAACTTTGGGGTTGAAACTAGAACGCGGAGCATTGGGAATGAACTCATATAACAAACTAGATTGAGCATAAATCAAATCCAGTTCCTACACCCTAAAAATGGCTTGTTCCTCATTTTACACTCCGGATGTAGAAACATCCTTCACTATATAAGGCAATAACGACTTAAGGAACCATTCGAGGAGGAATTCCGGTGGTATAAAGGATTTAATCAACCTCTTTCGTCTACGCCACTCTTGGATATGATCCAAGATATGTGTGGCTTTATCCTGCCAAAATGCCGACAAGAGTTATATACCAACATCATAACACACTGGTAGCTGGAAGTGGTTAAGAAACGTCATCGCTAGGTCATCGAACAAAGCGAATGCCCCCCTAGGTATCTCTATATACCATTTTGCGGCAGGCCCTGTAAGGGTGCGTTGAAATAGCCTTAAACAGATTGAGTCCTGGTGTAAGGAATTTGAAGAGCACCATAGGTGAAAGGTAGTAACATGTTCGCTCAGATCCTCTCCCAGTTTGCCCTCGAATTTGGGTATGTCCGAGGGAAGCTTAGTAGGGACAGCCAGCCAAGCCGGGTCATGAGCTATAGGACCGTTCGTCAATCTCGACAAGTCAGGAATATTCAATGTTGCGAGGAAATGGAGCCTAGGATGATTAGGTCAATGGACCGCTCCCTGATAGTTTTGATTCACATAGGTTTGATTACCGTAACCACCATGGCTTTGGCCATAGTGCCCTCCTCCCGTTTGACCCGTATAGGGTGGCATGGAAGCATCATAGTGTGGTGTACCTTGACTATTCAGAGCTACAAAGCCGTAATTTGGAGAGTAAGTGGGTTGTTGATACCCGCACCCATAAGGTGAAGAACCCTATCCATACTGCGTCCCATAATAGGGTCCATAATTCATCGCATGAGATGTCCCATGAGACATTCTGTAAGTAGGAATATATGCTTCGGAAGTAGGAATATACATTCCGAAAGTAGGAATATACGCTTCAGAAGTAGTAACATGACCTCTAGAAGTATGAACATAACCTCTCGAAACAACGGGTTATACATGAATCTGAGACACAACTGGTCGAGTAACCACAGTATGGACATGACTCGTAGCAACGTTCCGGCCCAAAGGACCACGTGTATCAGGTGGAGGGTGAACATTCGAAGAACTAGGGATAAAGGATGAAGGGACCTATGTAATTATGTATGTGTTATTCCCTATAGTCACTCGTCTCGGATCTGCTATCCTAATAGGATCGCTAGCCCTAGACCTAGGAGGAATATGTGATTTAGCTTCCACTACCGGGATGGAAGGTGCAATGTGACTTGTGCTCCCAAACCTGTCCGCATGGTAAGGAATGAGAGTGCCCCCAGGCATAGTGTTAGGCTCAAACTCAGACTTGACATGGAATGCCAAATCATGTGTGGGAAAACCAGACATACCATAACTACCATAACTAGTGATCGCGGGTTCAAAATGAGTCTCATCATCTTCCGGCATTCCATATCGGCGATGGGTCAATGGGGGATCAACACTAGAGTAAGTAGGCTTATCATGAAAAGTACCTATCTTAGAAATTATAGGGCCTAACTCAGTCAAATCAGGTGAATGATCATAGTTAGGAGTAAACTCCCCATCTTCCACTTGAATGGGAGAAGGTGGTTCAGGAATACCTTCTACATGGTCTCCCATCGTGTGTGAATCAATGTGTGAAGTAGTCCGCTTGGACTGTCTATTTCTCTCTCCTAAAGGAGGATGAGATGTAGAAGGTGGAAGTCCTGCTAAACGATGAGAACAGCGAGGTGCCGCACCCGAATCCACAATGACTCAAAAAATATAAAAGACTCTCTATCTATGTAAACCCTAGGCAAGCTAACGTGCACAGAGCAATCACCTATAAAATCTAAAGCCAAACATAAGTAATCAAGGGTAGGATAAGTGAGCTCTTGAATGAAGTAGGTATGTCTCACCTAGGAGAGGATTGAGACTCCCATACACAACAAGCAGAGATATGTAACCAATTATTTTGGCCCTCAGCTTCAATGCGTAAAGCGACTATACTGTCCGACCCCAACCTAGCTGGGACACCCGCAGAATAACCCCTGCAAAGTACCCCCTTGATATCCTAGGTAAGGCCACTAAGGTCACCTCAATATAATCAATGCTCAGGTGGACATTCATAGGTAGGATTGACCGTATGGGCAGGGTAGCAAAGCCCGAAACTCTTGAAAGAGCCCCCAAGATACGAATACAATCCTAGAAATATCTCCGGTGCTACTTAGTTATGACTAGGGGTCATCCCAATAAATAACCGCTCACACTGCCTCGTGCTTAACTCCCTTTTGAGAGGAGGATCCTGAGAGACACTGGTTATACCAAGGAATTTCACACACTCACCTGGACAAACATATACATGTTGTTGTTTAGTGGTCTTGGATAATTGACTCACAATGAACTATTCCAAGACCCTAAAACCTAATCTTGTTGGTGAACCCTATCAAATAAAATAGTGTAGTTCATTTTAATTTAAGCATTGATTTTAATTGTCTTTATTACTCAAAAGAGGGATATGGCCATGCAACTAATGGCGTTATGACACAACATGAAGTAAAATGCACACCTAACAATCAATGCAAATGCATTGTGTCCATGAAAAATAGGGTATGCTACTACGTGAAATGCACAAATTTCTTCAAATGATAAATGCAAAATTTCCTATATGAAATCCTGACTAATATTCCAAAGCAAATCTAATGCAAGTACTATGCAAAATGCAAGATGCAATGCATAATGATAAGAAAATATTTTTGGATTTTTTGAAATAAAAATGAGATACAAAAGCAAAAGAATGGTTCTACAACCCCCAAACTCTGCAAGCACACTCAAGAAAAGCACTAAGGTAAAATAAATCTAATGCACTAATCCCAAAACATAAAATCGAAAATGCAATGACAAGAACATTCTTCAAAAAAAAAAATTTACCCTAAAAAAAAACGTCTCTGGTAAGAAATAGAGGTGTATACAAACTCTAGCAGTATCAAAGGAGACTCGGCAATCACCACAATTCACCCAGCAACAATCCATCTTCCTCTAGAAGGAAAAACTAAGGGCATACTTGATTGTTCACAGTAAACCCGCGTGTGTACGTGGAAATAGTAGTGAAACCCGCGTATATACGCGACTGTGAGTTAAAAACTCACGTACAGGAAGAAAGGTGCATAAAAATAAAGGAAAACAGACAAGCTGAGACAAAATTCACACCAATCAGACACTACCAGGCAAACATGCCCCCAGACCCAACACAAAAACAAGAGAAAAAAGAGAAATTCAAAGTATTGAATGCTGATACAAAACCCCCAAAGGACAACTACGAGGAACTCCCCAGCAGAGTTGCCAATTCTGTTACAGAGAGAAATTCCTATGGCTTGGGGTACCACAATAGACAGCTTGACTCCAGAAATCAATCCTTTCCAATATGCAATAGAAATCAAATATCTAACACTAAAGGATCAGACCTTGTACCTTATTTCGGATGGTTGAAGTATATCCCCATTGAGCTTTCCAACTTTAGCTTGAATTGATGAATCACTTCCTCAACAACAAGTAAACAAGACAAGCATACTATATATATTGGTGTTAGATCTATTCTAGCGCATATAATCAACAATGTATAAGCATTTGAAATCATCCATGGATAAAATATTCATTCAAACATACATTATTGGACAGGAAAATATATTTCTATTAATATAAAATCAGAGATTACAATAGATACAACCTCTGTCGGCACGTCTGCGAATCGGAGAAACTGAATCCCCCACTTGGGCCTCCACCACCTCAATCCTCCATCTCTCGATAGGAAGCTCACAAGCAAAAGGAAATCTTGGGAAGAACACAAAAGTGCTCCAAGGGACAAAGGGATGCAGACTCAAGCACAAGTTTCAACAACAATGGACTATAGTTTCTTTGCTCTCAATTCTCTCATGTGCCTTCAATGTATCAAAGAGTTCCTTATATAGCTTTTCAAAGGGGTAATGAAAGGTTGAATCCGAGTGATATCAAGGCATATGGAAGGCTAGGAGTCAAGTGAGTTGGATCCATGTCAAGGAAAACTCCAAAAGGATTTGGATTTTGTACACATCCCAATGTACACGGTTTTAGGGGTCAAACCCGTCTATATACGAGATTAGGGGTTTAAAAGTCACGTATATGAATTTTTACATGTTTTTAGGGATGGTCTAGGAAACATCAAATGACAAAAAATGGTCTAAGGGATCTAAGGAGTCTGCAATGGGACAGGGGAAGGCCATACAAGTGTGATTCACCTGGTGTGGTAAAATCAGCTATAACACTAATGACCCAATTTACAATGGATGTTTTACCTCATGACTCTATGATGACTAATTACAATAGTAACATCTCGATGGAGGAATAATAACATCTCCCTTGGGATACATTAGTAAAATACATTTAGAATATCCTCTGAAGTTACAATATTTCAACACTCCCCCTTAATGAGAAGGGTATTCTACTGACAACATCATCATCAACTATAGGAGTAATGAGAGAGTATCTTCAGCAGTATCGAGGTAATACATCTATAAATCATAGGAAGCTTTCAACATAGTAACTGAAACCGTTTCTCTTAAATGTCTTCATCTTCTGTAGCACACGATCACTTGGTCCTTTTGTAGCAAACACTTTGATCTTTCGATCCTTTGTAGCCGCACTTTGATCTTTGATCATTTGCAGTACTTCGATCTTCTAGATCCTTTGCAGTAGTACTTTGATCTTCTCGATCCTTTGCAGCAGCACTTCAATCTTCACGATCCTTTGTAGAATCACTTTTCTATTCTCGATCCTTTGTAGCTGCACTACCTACAGTACACATGATCCCTTTGTAGGATGATCAATCCATATCACTATAGCAGATAGGTCCAAGGATGATGCAATCCTCCATCATTCTACTCCCCCTTAATGAGGAGGGTCCATAGTATCGACTAGATGAATCATCTAAAGCTAAATGTAGATCTTGACTGCACTAGATACAGCCCTTTTCGTCCATAAGGACTCATCGTAGAACATCCTCAACTTCCAAATCTAGGAACACTCCTAAGCAAGTGTTATACTATGGAATCTACATATGCATGTAGGAATACTCTCCATACAAGAGTGTTGTCTGCAACTGCATATCTTGAATGCACCTAAGTGTTGGCCCTAATCATAGGACATCCTTATCCCCTTAGAGCTAGGTCAATCCATGCGAGTGTTATGCTACAACGTCCGTGAGGACTCATCATAGATCATCCTTAGCACTGAAGCAAGGACCACTCCCAAGTGAGTGTTATTCTATGGAATCTACATATAAATGTAGGTATACTCTCCATACAAGAGTACCGTCTGCAAGGAAGATATTCACCGTACCTAAGTATCAGCTCTATCGTCTGTAAGGACTCACTATAGGAGATCATCAGCTTCCAAATATAGGACCATTCACAAGCGAATGTTATACTACGGTATCCACAAATAAATGTGGGTACTCTCCATGTGAGAGTAATGTCTGTAGGGCCATCCTTAGCTAGTAAGGACCACTCTCATGAATAGAGTGTTATACCTACAAGACCATCCTCAAGATAGGATACTATTGTCCACAAGTGAATGTTGACCTTGTCAGCATATTTTCATATTGGAGCTTCAGTGTCATCACGTCATCGATAATAGTCTTATCATCACTCCCAATTTCCTGGGAGGATCTATATCATCAACCTTCTCCCCCTTTAACCAAGGAGGGTTCATATCTTCGACCTGTTCTTATTTTCCGAGGAGAGCCCATATATTCGACTTGTTCCTCCTTTCCAAACAGGGTCCATATCTTCATCATTCCTTCTTGCAAGGAAATTTTATAGTATCATCATTGTTCCTCCTTGCGAGGAAAGTCTTTTCGAACTACACCAATATCATCACGAAAATATTCAAACTTTTCTTGAGATAGAGGACTGGTCAGCACATCAACAACTTGCTCATCGATACTCACATAATAGAGCTTTATAGCTCCCTTTTGTACCATATCCCTTATATAAAAATATCGTATTTTTATGTGCTTTGATTTATCATGGAACACAGGATTTTACGTCGTCTTTAAGCAACTCTGGTTGTCACAAAGAATAACTGTGGTATCCAAATCCATGTCAAATAGTCCTAACATCAGTTTATGAATTCATATCGCTACACAACTAGTGGAGCAAGCTGCTATGTACTTTGCTTCAATTGTGCTGAGAACAACACTGGACTGTTTCTTACAAAACCATGAGATTATGGTGGATCCTAGACAATAACATCCACCTAAGGTGCTCTTAATGTATGTGGCACTTCCTTTCCAATATGAATCTATATAACCATATAATATGTATTCATGATCTCTACCATAGTAAAGTCTCAAGTCTATTGTACCTTTTAGGTACCTCACCACATGCTTTGTAGCTATCAAGTGAACCCATCTAGGTTTAACTAGATATTGAATTAAGGTGTTCACAACAAAGCATATATATGGCCTTGTATTCCTCATATACATCAATGAACCAATAATATATCTGTACTGAGTCATGCCCACTAACTTTGATGACTCATCAGATAACAACTTCAATTTGGTGTCCATGGGTGTGGCGACGTGGACATGTATTTACAATCCAATCATATAAAATCTTTTCACGATTTCCACCGCATAATTTCCCTAGTTCAGAAATATTCCTTCTGGGATCTTCCACACCTCAAGCCCGAGGAAATAATGAATCAATCCAAGATCTTTCATATCGAATTCTTCAGCTAGATTCTTCTTGATCTCTGTAAATTGTTTCCAATTTTGTGTCAGAAATATATCATCCACATACAGTAATAGTATGACAGTTTCATCATCCATTAACTTCATATAAAGGTTAGGATCAACTTTAGTTTTTTTAAATCCCAAGCTTGTCAAGAATCTATTTATTCTACCATACCAAGATCTAGGAGCTTGCTTAAGTCCATACATATCCTTTTTCAACTTACATACATGAGTCACTCTGTCTTCGAATTCAAATACTTGTAGCTGTTTGATGTAAACCTATTCCTTAATCATACCATTTAGGAAAGCTTTCTTTACATCCATATGGTGTAGATCCCACTTCATCATGGAAGCAAGTGCCATGATGGTTCTGATGGAAGTGTACCTTGCTACTGGAGCAAATGTATCTTCATAATCAATCCCCTCATTTTCATAGAATCCTCTAGCCACAAATCTTGTCTTGTACTTTTCAATACTTCCATCAGCAGTGTCTGACAAGATATATAACTAATTAATTCTCCTTTAATTTAATTATCGATCGAGGAGTCATAGACTTAGAGGTGCTACACTATATGTGCAAGGTAAGATGGACTACTCTAGATTCTGTCATAAATTTGCAAGTTGAAGGAAAAACTTACTCTGTTCACTCCCCAAATCATTAACAACCTAACTATCATTCACTCTACAAATATAAAATGTATATGTACCGAATTAAACAATCAATCTTTCACTAAATGCTTGTAAGGAAGAAAACATGGTTAAATCAACTATCTATCTCACCTTAAAAGATAGATATTTAAAATGAAAGTAAACACAACAAAAGGAAACTTGAATCTACTTTTCTGAACAATCTTGCTATTGATATTACAGAGGAAACTTTCAAATCAACACTTCCTAACAATCTGATGATTACGTAGTCTAAATGAAATTGAAACTATGACTTCGACGTAATCAAAAGAAATTATCTTTAACTTGAAAATCAAACTAAGTATTAATTCTAAGCTCAAAAACCCTTCAAATACTACTCTATCATTTTACCAACTGTAAATGCATTTAAAACAGTAAATGATCGCTGGGAATCTTAACTTACTATGTCTGAAATAAATCTTTAAATACCAAACACTAATTTCCTGGCTAGCGCTCTAAGTTAATTGTGAAACATGCCTATGATCTATCCAACTTAGAAAAAAATAATTCAAAACTATTATGTTCTAATATCTCAACATAAATATTTTATTTGAAAATAAAACAAGCTGAAAACGCAATATAGCTAACCATAAATAAACAATACATTGACAACACTACTCTATATTCTTTTCAAAACCTATTTGCTCTATTTAACTTCTAGAATTTCTAATAAAATATACAGAACAACAATAACCAACCAATGTTAAAATAGAAATCATTACAGAAAATAACCAGATGCATAAATAAAAGATCAGCAACTTTTGAAGGTGGGGCCCCCTCCAAACGTTGCTTCAGACTGTAAATAAAAGCTTAAAATTGTAGTTTTATTATCAGCTAAAAGAGTTTCATAGAAATGGGCTTGTCTCTGTTCCTTCCTCAGCCTGAAGAGGCCCATTTATACAAAAAAATATAGAGGCCCCTTTACAGAATGAAATCCACATAATAATGGATTAAATCAATCCCCAAAATAATAAAAAATTTGTTCAACAACCCAGAAAACGACCAACAGAAAATATGGGAAAATCACATCTGTTTTGGAAAGGATTTATCTATATGCATTCAAAAATTCTGAAAATTGCTCGCAATTAGGAGTAAATGGGTCCTTTTATCAAGTGGGTTTTAAACGGTTTCACCCGATTCTTCATAGATTCCCCAGAATGAAGCCTGAAATTTGTTGTATGGTTAAAAAAAATGTTTTCTACATAATATTGAATTACGAGCTGCTCACATTTGAAAGGTTGTGGGTGAGATATGATAGGTAAAAATCCATATTGGACATCTAGAAATAAAATCCGTGTTTCCAAATTGATTGAAGAGACCTGGAAGTATGAGAATCAATTATTCTCATTCGTAGCAGTGCAAGAACAAGTGTCGATTTGGGTGCAGGATCAGGTACCAAATCAAGTATAGGAATGAGTATCGGATCGTGAAAGAACCTACAATGCAAACAATTTATTAATAAAGAAAATCTTCAAACTTATATTGAAATCAAGCAATAAAAATGATATAAATGATGATATTTATACCTGTTGTTGCTCCTTCATTGAATATCTATCAAACCCACACAAATGATGCCTAAGTGACAATTCATAAGTGAAAATATGCATAAAAGACTTATATTCTGGACCAAACATGTAGACAAAATATTGCAAAATGGAGGGCCAGCATCTCCCCCACACCAAATATCTCGCATGTCCTCATGCAAGGAAGAAAAAAAATCCAAGACTGATAACACCACCAACTTAAACTCTAGAGGCATTAACTAGCACCTGCACCTATGGAGAAGAAGGAATGGGTTTTGGTTGGCTTCTTTTAAATTCTTCTAGATGATGCTCTTTCTTTTTCAACTGTTTCCTCAAACTTCTGTTAGATTTGTTCATGTCATCAATTAATTTCTGCAAGGGTTTAACCTTAGCTTTGAGGGATCCATTCTCCTTCTTAAGATGTTATGAGCGTTGATTCATAATTATTCCTATTTCTAGGAATTATGGTCACGTCGAGTCATCTGTCAAGAGGTACATGACCCCATGGGAGGAATTTTCCATAATTGTTTCATAATGACGTGAAGGCATGCATAATGTATTATGAATAAACCTTATACCTTATAACTCATGAGTCATAAATTATGAAAGAAATCATTAAAGTATGAAGAAAATGATTATGGATTAAAGTTTCTTCCTTATCGAAGTCATTTTTTATGATTTGTACATATCAATATTTGTGCACAAAAACTAAGGTTAAGATTGCATAATTTATATTAGCTAAGTGCTTCAATACAAAAGTTCTCCTTATTGGAAATTAATTATGGTTCATTGTCCAAATCGGATATTTGGACATTGATCATAAAAGTAAATCTGAACTTACCTTTGTTCTTTGATATGAATATAAATTTGATAAGATATTTGATTGCTCCAACTCTAATTCTTGTAAAATAAATGTAGGCCTCGATAATAACCTTTATAAACAAAATCTGTATTTCATCAAGTTCAACAATATTTCAATCATCCCAGTTTCAATTTATTTACCTCTGTATTCATTTAACCAGTTACCTCATCTAGTACTCCATCCAATACTTCTTTCAATACCTTGTCCAGTACCTCATTTGTTAAGACTCCCGGTATCCCCAAATTTATGTGATAGGATTAGTAAGATATTGGTGAGAGGATACAAAAATATTCTTGTCATGTTCTGAGCAAAAGGTAACTAAGCATCAAACTGAAATCTCAATCAAATAAAATTTAAAAATAAATCCAACTCTCATCAACATAATTCAAATGCAGATTTATTTTCCCTTTTCATACAAAAATCCATTCACTTTACTTTGCTTGGTCAAGAGTTGTCCTATTGAAATTCATAAAAATACCAGTCAACATGGTTCAACTTTACACAAGGTTGTGCAAGTGATAAACATAAGGTTCCCTGTTAAGTTCATTGAATCACTAATCATCTAGACACTTTGGAGGTGAAATCCTCCTTTATGATAAGGATTCAAAAGTAGAGAGTCAAATTACCTTAAGGATATTATCCACTAATTGTTAGACAATTATTATTAAATTTAATTTTATCCTATCTCATATTTTAGCTCTTACAAGGGTATCTTGTTCATACAAGCACGTATAAATGAAACATGATTATAGATACTACAGTCAGAACCCACTTCCAGCGAGCCTGTTTAGAAATATGGTGGGGTAAATATAATAGCCAAGAAATTTCTTCCCCGGGAAAAATGCCCGATTTCCAACAAGCATGTTCAGTACCCTGATGAGTTTTTCTGGTCATGCCATATGTTTGACCTAGATCTGTTGCCCTGCTTGTTAGGATAGTTCTGTACCTTTAAAAAAATTTAAGCCTTGAGTTTTTATCCCATATCCTTTTATCCTAAAGTTTTGGTGTGTTTTAATTTCATGTTTTTCATACTCTAGGTATTTACAACATTTAGATCTTAACCTATGCTCCTATAGCATGTTTCTAGTTCATTCAAAAATTTTCTATGGTTTCAAAATATTTTATATGGTTACTAAGGTGAGCTGGCAGCACATGAACATTACTCAAGGAGAAGGTATGCTGCTAGCTCGACAAGGATGAGATGTTTTTCAGGTAACATCATTATGCTAGCAGTCTTCGAGCTCTATGCTCATGACCATAACTCAACATCTACTGATAAATAGTATTGTGTTAAAACACTTGTACATAACCATCTTTATTCATCATTTTCCACCTTACAGTTGGTATTCTGAAATAAGGGCCGGGAAACCATGGTTTTACAAGAACATATTTTTCTTCATATTTCTCAAATATCTTGCTTCAGTGTTGCATCTACGGTTCACAATCTAACTATGAGTGTTGACATGAAATTTTGACCAAGTGGTCATTTTCTTAGAACAGAACCTTCATATGTCTAATGGATGCATAAATTTCCTTCAGCCCTCGAAAAAGTTAAGGAAGTTGGTTGGTATGTTATGTTTGAAAAGATTGCAGAACATGATATTGGGGTTACTAAAGCTTTATGTGATATTTTTGATGAATCTAGGGTTCAAGTTGGAGGTTTAGAATTTATAGTCTTAGAGGAATCCATTTTGCATGCTATTGGCGTGGTCCCTGAAGGGGAAAGGTGGTATAAAAGACAAACTATCAATGAATATTATAGCCAGTTCCTATTACCAGCTCATAAAAACCCATATTGGAGCCAGGGCATCCAAAGGGCCTTCCTTTTTAAATAATGGTAGGACATGTTGCATATTATTTAAAGGTATGTTACTTGCGAGGGTAGATTTGGCTTTGTGTATCGATATCATATGAGATTCCTGCAGCATGTAATAGGTGCAAATAAATTAAACCTTCCCTTTTATTTGTTAAAAAGTCCGGGAAAGATGGTTGTTAGGGCTCAAAACCATCCTAGCTCTTCTTGTAGTTATATGTTCCATCATGGGTTGATTAAGCTTTTAATTACTCAAGAGTTAGGCACAGTAAAAATATCATGGTCCCATTTTCTTTTCTGGGGGGGTTTCATAGTTAATTTTTAAGATGCAGAGCAAATTAAAAGAAAGAAAAAGTCTACTAGAGAGAAGGTTGTAGAGACTTCTGATAGTATAGAGATAAAACCCTCATCTGAAAACAAATATGAAGGTTATCCTGAGCAAGAAAGTCCTAAAGAGATAACTTCGGTATAGCTACCTGAAGAAGAACCTGAGGGTATAAAAAATGACAGTCCATTTTTAGGTTTTGTTGATGAAATGCATAAAGTTAAAGAGGGACCGATTTATACTAAAAATATTTCAGAACAGATAGAGCTTTCATTCAAACCTTTTAGACCTAAAACCAAACCAGTGAACAAACTCGGGATGAATATGAAGTCGTTATTAAACCCTAGGTTTATTAAAAGGAAGGTGATAAGTGTTCAAGACACTTCCAGTGATGATGAGGAGGACAACATATCTAAGGAGTTAGAATCAGCCATGTATCAAATATTTGATAACATTGACCAAATCTTAAGACAAATTCCAGATATAGCTCCTAAAAGTTGCATCAATAATTCCATTAACAGGGAAGAAAACAACTCATTATTGTTCCCAGAAGCTGAGGTTGGTGAAACATCAGAGAAACAAGCAATATGTAATGGGAAGGTTCTCACATAACAAGAAAAGGAAATAGTGGAAAATTTTAATAGGAAAAAGGTTACAGATGAAGATACAGGGGGTAGTATGATGAAATTGAAATAGTAGAAAGAAAACAAAGAAATTGAGTATCTCAGAAGATAGAATGTACATTTAAATTAGATCAATGATCAACTGGTAAAGGAAAATTCAATGCTGAAGGAATATTTGCAAGAGGTGAATCATAATTTTGCTGAGCTGATTCAGGTCTCAGAGGAAGCAGTGAAAAGGAGGAAACTGGTGCGAGATGAAAAAGAGCAATTAGTGAAAGATAAAGAAGATCTGACAGCAAAGCTTCGTTACATGCATAAGGACATCAAGAGGTTATAAGCAAATTCATGTGCGCTAGATGGGCTAGACACCTTAGCTGAGGCGTCAAGAATGATTTGAAATGATCATTAGTTGACACTTGTCATAAAATAGGTTTCCTTTTTTTATTTATACTTTGTCTATAATTAGAAAACGTAGCCTTAAAAAATGGATCTGTTAAACAAACTTTGAGATGCTATCTTTAGTTTCTATCCTATATATTTTGGTAATATTTTTGAGAAAGGTGGAACACATGGGAGTCGATCTGCTGGGGAGATAGTGTAGACATTCAATGATTACTTCTGTAAGAACTTCTTTTGATTTTTTATGACATTAATATACTATATGGAGTTATGCCTTTGATCTATTTTGTCTTAATGTTCTTTTTTTTCAGTCTGAACTCTTCATGTAGTGAATGTGATGTAGATGTTTTCTATATTCCATATCATGTATGTATGTGAATGTTAATTACCTATTGATATTTGAAAAGTGTTTTCAAAGAGAATTACTTTTATATATATGCTACAGATATGAACTGTTTGTTTATTGTTTACAGTTATATATATATTGAAATCTTATCTCATGTACCTTAATGCTTTGTCACCCATTACTGCAAGATTCTTGTCTTTTACATTTGTATTTCTGAAGTTTTCAGATATTGTGTCTCTGCCTTTTTATTCTTACCTATTTGATTTACACTGTTATCCAAAAAAAACCTATAAAAACAGTCTTTTATTTGAGGTGCCTGAACACTGCTGACCCTGTAGTATAGGTAGCAGACTTTAGGGAAAACATATTCTAGAGACCATACTGGGGAGGAGGTAGAAATTATTCCTTGGTTTATCATGTTATCTGATATGTTGGGTGGACATCATCAAATAATTGGTTTTAGGCTACAAATTATTTTCACCTATTCTAAATAAAGAAAAGGAATTGTGTCTCCAAAGAATATTGGGACTAGGGAAAACCCCTCATCTCCTTTGCATCCAGGAATCCCAAATCCCAAGCAAATATTGAAATATGCTAGACAATGATTAAGCTATACTTTATTAGGAAGGTTTAAATATCCCTCATCCTTGGAAATTCCTGATCCTTCACAGTTCCTTTCTCCTCTGTTGATCCATATTTTGAAAAAGATAAAGAAGAACTAGATTCACTTTTTCCCCCTTCTCGAATTGAAAATTTTAAAGTGTTTACAAATACCTTGTTATCTGAAGAGGTTAAACCTGAAGCTTTACAGACAGGCGGTTCTTCTCTATTTTCATCTCACATTCCTTTTATAATTAGAGTCCAATTTCATCAACCTAAGTCCAATAAGTTTCCTCCTTCATCAAAAAGTACAAGCCAGTCTAGCTCAAGTTCAAAAACTCCAAGTTCCCCTAGTCCTAAAATGGCTTCTCAACCTATGGATTACATGGATCGTGTAGAAATTTAGGCCAGCAATAGATTAATTTTACCCACAACAATTATCAATTGATCATGCAAAATTTCTAACAATGGAGACTGAATATGGAGCTGTAACACAAAATTATATTAACTAAGTGTACAATATCCAACCCTGTAATAACATAGGTTGCTGAATATATAGAATACATCAAGAGATCGAATGCATAAGGAGGCATCCAAAACTAGCATAAAACAGGCTTACCAAAAATAGGCAAATCCCCTATAGGTGTAAGAAGCTGATCCCAAATCTGTCATGAGGCTCACGAATTGGAAAGGGCACATGGGAAAGCTAATGAGTGGTGGAATGGCAGCTCATACATGCTTTTGC